>CAJHZI010000493.1:0-390000 GCA_905160935.1 Enchytraeus crypticus | reverse complement strand
AAGACAAGTAGATGAAGTTGTCAAAGACAAGCGATGTATAATATTTAACTAGGTCCACCTATACGAGGCTGCTGCAAGCATATAAACACACGTACAAACACACATAACTAAACACACACACACAGACAGACAACTCTCAACAGTGCCTGGCTCACTTGCACTCTAGCGGCCTGGATGTATCATTAGTGACGGGAGAGCTAGAGTAGCTCATTAACAGAATCTAGACTATTTAAACTGATGCGGTCACTGGCTGAGGAAGTCATGCACCTAGCTATTAAGAGGTTCGTCAGGTTCAAGGCAAGTATTTCTACCTCACTCGTTAAGCCTTAATAACTTCAAACAACAGTGCGGTACAATCACAACGGCTTTGCCTTTCTACACCTAAATAAAACCTTTCACGAGGAAATGCTGCGATACTCAAGTGATTTTTCTTTGTCTTCCTCTATATCTGCACCAGTTGACTCTAACATATAGACCGTCAGCGACATTCAATATGGTTGCGCGAGATTTGAGGACAAACTTGCCTGTACCAAACGACGGATAAAATCAATATCTAATAAGAAATAAAACATTAACTCAATATACTACTGTACGTACAATACAACCGCTACAACATCGTAGTGACCTAACGTTACCATGGCAAAGACCTAACGTTACCATGACAATGACCTAACGTTACCATGACAATGACAAAAAGGTTGCCATGACAGTGACCTAACGTTACCATGGAAATGACCTAACGTTGCCAAAACAATGACAGAACGTTGCCATTACAGTGATATGATCACGTGTGCTGATATCTAGCACTTTTAATACCATACATTTAATCATTAGACAGTTTAGGCTATTATCCATGTTACCTGTCTTGTGAGTGTCCGAGATTTTAATCTCCTCATTAATTCTAAGATGTTACCTAAAGTACGTAGATATTTTCTGCATTTGTCGCAAGTAGTTCATATTCTCTGTTTTTTCGCAGGTAGTCAATATTTTCTGGTTTTTTTAAATACGTACATATTAGGCTATTTAGATATTTCCTCACTTCTAATGCAATCACTACGTGGCTATATGCCATTAAAAAACAACTAAGTAATTAAATAAAGTAAGTAAGTAGCTAAGGATGGTCAATAAAAAGCAACGAGCAAATGACACGCCTTTGACGTCGTTCATTACAAACAGCCCGCCAGAGATGTTTAGGGTTAAATGTGTCACACGAATGAATAAGCAAATCTAATCAATATATCATCCTCTTTACAATAAATAAAACTACGTACCGAATATATAAAAATATTCTTAAATAGAATATATCTATAAATAGTAAATAACGAAAAGGATTTTAATGTCATTTAAATGAGCAGGATTTACTGCAGAAATATTAAGCAAAGCTCAGTATGATGCTACATTCGCTAGTGACTTGATCAGTACTGTTGTAATGTGAGATAGGGGAATATTAGTAGAACATCATAATGTATTCTTATATATCAGTGTACACACATCAGCTTATAACTAGGCTAGTGTATCAGCATGCACGCCACATTAGTGAATCCTGCGTTTGAGTCTTTATGGCGAACAAAATAGAAAATTGATTATTTATCTGAAGACTAACATTATAACAGATGGTTTTATTCACTTCTGACAGGCTTTACTAGTGGCTTTACAAATTTTATAAAAACTTTAAATCCAAATCCAGTCTTTATAAATTTAATGCATATTGTGAGCTGTGATCAAGCGGATTAGACATGATCAGACTGGATTAAACAGGATCAGACTGGATTAAACAGGATCAGACTGGATTAAACAGGATCAGACTTGATTAAACAGGATCAGACTGGATTAGACAGGATCAGACTGGATTAGACAGGATAAGACTGGATTAAACAGGATCAGACTGGATTAAACAGGACATTAATAATGGTTAATTTAGATTTACAATTATTAACATAATTTACCATTATTGTGAAGTCAAATACTTAATTGGCTTCATAGTGCTAGATGTTGTAATGGACAACGGTAGTTAATCTTTGGCTCCTCCTAAATAATGTTATTAATATTATGCACAAACAAATGGAATATCTAACGTTTTTAATCATCGCACACCTATACTGATGCAACAATACTCTGCACAAAACAACAATAAAATATGCGACAAAAAGAAAAGTACAAAATTTAAGCAAAAAGAACAAACATGAGATTTCATTAAGAACAGAAAGTAGAACTAGACATGCTAAGTCTCACCAGCATCATCTACAGACCACGAAACTGACTTCAAATTCCAGCTAAATTATGAAATTAAAAAGTGAAATATCTTCACACAAAAAATTCTCTACAGTGTAAAAACTGATAAAAGCACAACAAAAATAGACTTAAATAATCAAGTATAGATAGTCAGATCTAGGTCCCAGTAGAGCCCCATACACGTCTATCTTATAAATATTTTAGTATTTGTAGCTAGGCAAACAACGCTGTCAACATCTCACAGGCTTCTGCAAAAGATTACAATTACGTTAGAGTCCTTAGAATTTACTACTTTTTAAAAACCTTATCAAACTAGAAGACAGAGTAAGAGAGAGTTCTCATTTAGATAGTATTACACAGTATTAACCCGAAACCATTCGAAGCAACGAATGCTAACGGCTTCTCGTGTATACTGTTTAATTGTAAGAGAAGAGCTAAACTCAAGCTACGATAAAAACTAGCAACAGTAGTTTGCAAAGCTGTCTCAATGACGAGTCAGACACAACTAAACAATCATCTCTACAAGAAGTCAACTCACACGGTCAAGAAAACTGCAGCACAAACCCTGCAGAGACTTTCTAAATTTTGGCACCAAACGTTTTTGAAAATTTCTGCAACTGCAATGAAATTAACATGAGAGATGATATTGACATAGAATCAGGTCATAATCAACAGTAATTAACTGTAGTAAACAGTTACATCAGATAAAATACGTCTCGATTAAAGAGCCAAAAAGATAATTGTAATTCTTAACTAGTAAACTGATCAGTGCAATGGGTATACTCTCATGCAGCGGCTAACATACGGCCTACTCAATTTTCATTAATAGACGCTAATAAATATTCATTGAGACTACTAAGTGTCCACCAACGGCAGCTAATAAATATTCATTAACAGAGGCTAATAAATATTCATAGAATAACTCTGACAAAATCATAAAATCAGCTGGGAGAAATGTACTCCACTGTAGGGATAAAGACTTGCACTTTGCTATACTTCACCACCCTTATCAGCGCTAGCTGCTCATAATATGCCATACCTGGCACACTGATTAACAGAGTCTACGATGTGTACAAACAGAGAACTGAAGACAACTATAGGCAGGTGGACATCAACACAACCATACAAGCTGACAACACAGGCTGAGAGACAGGGTGACAGATAGGAGTGGACATGCGATAAACAGGGGATAGGGGTGATAGACAGGGTGATAGATAGGGGTGACCGGGGTGAGATGAGTATAGAGAGAGCGGAAACAACGCTACTACAAGAGTTGACATTTGAATATAATTTACTCTGACATACAAGCATTTCAGCTCTCAAATCTGTAAACTTGTTCCATCCCGTTGAGATAGCAGAGAGGTAGACAAATCATGTGAGAGAGTTACAGAGAGAGAGAGAGAGTGAGAGAGAGAGAACAATACAATGTAGCAGCAGAGGCAATGAATGAGCGGGCAGAAGTCTTTGATCTGAGGGTGTAGTGGAGGGATGGTTTGGGAGGGGGTGTTAGAAGACGTGTGGTGGAACACTACTGCTGGTGGTAGTGCCACATGTGGTGATCACAAGGGTGGTGATGATGAATATGGTGGTCATCAGGGGTAGAGAGAAGTGGTGATACTGATGGTAGAGGAGGTAGATGGTAGTGATTGAGTGACTCACTGGTTCTACTGATGCTACAGGAGCTGTGATGGTGGTGGAGTTGTGGTGGCACTGGTGGGTGAGGTGATGGTGGTGGAGTGGTAGTGGTGAAATGGTGATGGTGGTGGGTGAGGTGGTGGAGTGGTGACTAGTTAGCTGGAGCATCAGCCGGCTGCTCTCCTTCATCCCCCTGAGCATCAGCTGTCCACAGCTGCAATCAATCAATCAATCAATCAATCAATCTATCAATCAATCAATCAATCTATCAATCAATCTATCAATCAATCAATCTATCAATCAATCTATCAATCAATCAATCTATCAATCAATCTATCAATCTATCAATCAATCTATCAATCAATCAATGAACTAAACACTTGGCTCAAGCAACCAGCGATTTATTCAAAAAACTACACAACCAATTAACAAAATCAGAACTTAAGAGAAAGACAGATTAATCCTGATGATCAGGTGACACGATGCTGCGCTCAGCTCTCAATCAAGTCACGTGTCTTTGTTTTGTCACCTAAGATCTAGAACAAGCTGTCTAACCCCAGACTTCTAAGAAGACTCGTATCAGAAGCTACACAGCTCATGTAGACTATAGACCCACAAAAAACAACGATCAGCGAATGAGAAACAGAAATAAAAGAAAAAGTCGAAGAGAATCTGAATGTCAAATGTAAAGAGACAGACAGAAATAAAAGAGAGAGAGAGATAGAGAGAAAGTGATAGAGATATATTTATAAAGAGATAGAGATATAGACATAGAGAGATATAGAGAGAGAGAGAGAGTGAGAGAGAGAAACAGAGATAGCTAGAGATATAGAGAGACAGAGATAAAGATAGGTAGAGAGCGAGAGAGAGAGAGAGAAGTAGATAGCGAGAGAGAGAGATAGAGAGACATACAGTTAGGTTGTCTCTAAGAAGCTGCATGATGAGGGTGGAGTCTTTGTAAGAGTCCTCATTCAACGTGTCCAGCTCTGCTATAGCATCGTCAAACGCCTGCACCAATCAATCAATAGAATTAACCAAAGCGATAGAATTAACCTGCGCATAGATCACCGCAATACTTAAATAAAGCGATAGAATTAACCTGCGCATAGATCACCGCAATACTTAAATAAAGCTATAGAGTTAACCTGCGCATAGATCTCTGCAATACTCAAATAAAGCTAACAAGTTCAACGATTGTTTTCGTACTGTATGTTGGCTGTCAGTGACAGTCAGGTGAGGTTTGAATCAGTGGTCTCTTGTTTGACAGGCAAGTTTCCTAACAATTCTACGACCAGTCGGTACAAGCAATCAACAGAAATCAATCAAGTAAGCTCTACCACTGCTGCATCTACACTAGTCGCCTCTTAGCACATTCGCAGCCGTTCATTCTCAATATTTGAGTACAGAATTGGGAAGACAGCAGAGATATGTGTAGAACCTGTTTGGCAAGCTGACAGGCCTTCTCCGATGAGTTCTGTATCTCGTAGTAGAAGACGGAGAAGTTGAGAGCCAGGCCGAGGCGTATGGGGTGAGTGGGGTGCATCTCAGCCTTAGATATGTCCACGGCCTCCTGGTAGGCCTTCTCCGACTCCCCCACCACCGCTATGCAACAATGCAATACAATACGTAAATACGAAGTAGATACAACGAGTTACAATAAATCTACAACACAAGATGAGTGGTCAAAGAAAGGGGATAGAATTCCAGAGAGGAGAGGATTATACACTACAGGCTAGAGATTAGGAGTGCAGTGAGATGATGAGACAGAGAAGACTACTGCATTGAAATAAGAGACAGTATGGCATTAATAGTTCTTAACCCTGTAAATGTACGAGTTACAGCCGTTGTAACTATTAATTTGAGCCGTTATGACCATAAGTCCATTGTAAATTTTTTTGTGTAATTTAGTCAGAACATGCAAGTGACACTGTTGGCCTTTGTTTTTCCGCTCACGCATATACTTGATATTTTTGCACTCAAGAATTGACATGTATCATTACATGTTTGTGATAATGAAATAATACGGCGCACAGCAGCACGGCACACAGCGGCACGGCACATAGCGGCATGGCACACAGCACCCCAGCACACCGCGATACGGCACAGAGCGGCACAGCAGCAGGGCACACAGCAGCACGGCACACAGCATGCCTAAACGAAACTTTTACTCACGGTCAGCCGTTGAGCCTTCACCGGACTTACTGGATTTGTCGTTGGCAGTGGCGACCTCAGCCAGGTAGCGGTAGTAGTCACCCTTCATCTTCAGGTAGAAGACCTTCGACTCTGCATTAGACGCCTTCGCCACGAGATACTTGTCAATGAGGTTCTGTGATACAACGATACATATCTCAGACTTCATAGAGCAACAACAACTGCAGTCTTTCAATTCTAATTACACAGGTAATTAGGAAGTTACTAAACGAGAACTACATATTATTCCAATTTCTTGCATAAAATATTACAAATATTATCGTAACATATTTTATAATCTGTGAGTTCAGTTGCCATCGCTTGTTGGTTGTCAGTGGAAATAAACTCACTATAACCAACGTGAGCTGTGACATAACCAGTTTTAAAAAATCAATAGACCACAGTCAGACAATAACAGCGACAAGCATAATCTAAATGTCATAGAACTAAACTTACAGATATCAAGAGATTATATAAGATTGATCCACTACTTAAAAGCAGCTAGTCTGAATATAGTACCAAGTATAATATAAACATAGACACAATACAAAAACTACAACCAATACCAACAGAGCACATGCCTAAATATCTCTAACAGAAACTAAAACGATGCAGTTAGTTCAATAGAGCTCTAACAAAAACTAAAACTAAGCAGTTACGCCTAAAAGGCTGTAACAAAAATCAAAACCAAGTTACAGAAGCACTTGAAAACTATAACAAAAACTAAAACTAAAGCAGTTACGCCCAAAAGGCTGTAACAAAAATCAAAACCAAGGTACAGAAGCTCTTGAAAATTATAATAGAAACTAAAACTAAGGCAGTTATTAACGATGCGGCACACACCAGCACATCCTTGCAGATCTTCCTCAGTTCCTCCTCTATCTTCTGCCGGTACTCTCTCGCCATCGTCTGCTTCTTCTCGTTGCCCTCCGTCTTCTGCTCAATGCTCGAGATCACTCGCCACGAGGACCTGCGCGCTCCCACAACATTCTTGTACGCGACTGAGAGCAGGTTACGCTCCTCGTTAGTTAATTCTGTACCCTACAGAGTCAATCAGTCAATATATCAGTTAATTCTGTACCCTACAGCGTCAATCAGTCAAGTAATCCGTTAATGCTGTACCCTGCAGAATCAATCAGTCAATAAATCAGATAATTCTGTACACTGCAGCATCAATCAATCAATCAGATAATTCTGTACCCTGCAGCATCAATCAGTCAATCAATCAGTTAATTTTGTACCCGCAGCATCAATCAATCAGCCAATCACACAATTTTATTATATGCTTATCATAATAAACAATTGTAATGTAATTCTCCAAATGAAATACTACATTTCAGGAAATGGAAAATTTTCTCAAACAATAAATTGACTAAAGGCTTGACTATAAGAACTTATACACTGAATAGAAAGGCGCATTGTAGCCAGATACAGGATAATAAATACATGCAATATGTTGATATCCCTCTTTGACTTAGTTTTAATTTTAAATTGCAATATTTATTAATAATTAAAATATTAATCTAAGATCTACAATATTTTTATCAACCAATAACAATTTTTCAGTGGCGACTCGAGCTGAAAGAAAGATTTACATACTCAAATAGAGCATTATGAACACACTTATCTTATCAAAATGGAATACAATATGACTTTCATAAAATAATAATAATAACAACAATTAGAGTGCTACAGTCATCAATGACAACATCGAGCACTACTAAGACAAAATCAAGCCGGCGAGCAAAAAAAGAAGGTCCAAAAATGGTGCAAATTCCAAAATCCAGAAATTCAGTCCAAAGTGCTGAATGTAATTCAGCACTTTGACACTATTTCACAGTTGCATAAGTTGCATAATCGTAGCTTAAGGCTTAATAATTACGCTGCAACAATAAATGCATCAGCTACTGAATTATTTAATGTAAAATTATGTGAGAGATAAAAAGGGAAAACATTTCTATCAAAGTTTTCAATCAAGAAAACCATTACCTGAGAATTAAATATTATTATGCATTCACCTATTTTTCATATAATTTTTATTCAGTCTATTCAAATAAGTGAAACAGCACACTTTGATAACGCTAAAACCATACACTCGTATGTAGGCCGTACCTTACGAAAGAGCATTTCGCAATAATTTAAACCACAATTTAATTAACAAGCTCTCAGACCTGCTCGGTTACGCTCGTCATAGCGGCGGCCATGTCGTCGTATCTCTCGGCCTGCTCGGCGATCTTAGCCTTGTGAATGAGGTCTGCACGGTCAGCCATATTGTCCGGTAGTTCAGCGATCGATCGATTCCTAATTAAATCAAAAAGTCTAACCAACTCTAAGATTATTTATTTACCAAATTTTGTCGTTAAATCGCGAAATTCCAAACGGAAGTGGAATTCAAAGGTTGCCATAGGTATAAAGAAAAGTTTTCAATCCGTAAAAAATTTCACGCAACGAACAACAAAAATTCTACAGATCAAGAATCAACTTAAAGAATTAGAGATTCAGAATCAATGGTAAAACAGAGCACTTAAATTAAAGATTATCTAAAATCATAATTAAATTGTCAGCATAATCAACAGGTCATTCGCTACTGCAAGGATCATTGATATGCAACTTCACATTCAGCACTTTGGCCTCCTTCTTTGTGTAACTGGGTTTCCTGGATTTTGGAATTCACAGAGTTTTTGTGTACTTTGGATTTTTCCCGTTCTTGAGGGTGAAGTCAATTAGAGTGAAGTCAATATTAGTGAAGTCAATGTAAGTGAAGTCAATGCTAGCAAAGTCAATGAAGAGAAAGAAAAGAAAAAAAAGTTGATCAGTTATTGATTGATTTACTATTCTGTTGGAATTCATTGTTTATAATTTCGCTCGGCTCTTGATTATATGACTAATATGTTATGTTATTGTCTGTTTTCAAAAGTGCAGTACTTGAATAGCATATAAAGTTGCTACGTTATTTTCACATAGTGGTTAAGATTGATTGATAAATTGTTAATTTAATGCCTGTTACAGCTTAAAAGCTGTTGAGGCGTCCCAAGAAATAAAAATTCAGCCCTAGGTGGGTTAATTTAGTGCCAATAAATTAACAGCCACCCAATAGGATATAGACTGAAAAGATGGCTGCAGCAGGGCTTCAGCATCAGAATATCAGTTGCAGATGAAACAAGTGCATAATAATAATAAAGGTTTAACGTCCGTTTCCAATCGATTCTATTTCAATCGACTGCACGCTTATAATAAGTTTCATTTAGTCAATAAGTCAATAATAACTTATAATAAGTTTCATTTAGTCAATAAGTCAATAATAACTTATAATAAGTTTCATTTAGACTGAAATATTGCAAATATATTTAACACACTGGATGCATACATTTAACAATTGACGGTTACAATTTAAGATTAAGGATCTACGAATTTATGGAATCGTGGTACAATAATGACGCTAACAAAACACTTATCAGTACAGAACAAAGAAAAATGTTACCACTTTCAGCGAAAAATCTCATTTTATATTACAGTTATATAGCTAAACACCTCACTACATCGTCAGATGAGAAAATAGCACTGTGATTGTCTGGAAGGAGAGATTAATCGAATGATTGATTGATTATCGAAGAAGTTCTCAAATATTGGCTGAAATAACATGATAAACAGTACTATGCTGTACTTAGCAGACGTACAATGTTTAAACTCGCTGATTTTCAGTCATTTAGTACAATAATTATGACTAATAGTATTATGATCTCAACGACATAGAAACACTCTATCAGTATAGAAAGGTAAAATAGTCTAGACTCTCAAAGTCACAACAGATGTGTCGCGATCAAATAGCAGAGTGGAAAATATGTCTACGTGTAGTGTTTTTGAATGGTATAACAATAGACTCAACGAATCTGTTATTATCTTAAGAAACGCCTAAAACAGATATCAAAACTGCAAATTCATTGTTTGTCAAGCTCTTAGGTGAATTAGTAACCATGACAACAATATAACATGATTTATAGCATGGTAACATTATAGGAAACAAGTGCACAATAATATATCATAGAAATAAACAAGACATTCAACAGAAAATGAATCAGAAAGTGTTTGCCGTATCTAACAAGTGAATCTCAAACATCAACATTTCAAACAAAAAAATTTTATTTAAATAAATCATAGCATTGCACAATATAAATACTTATTAATTACATTGTAAATAGAAAGTCGATATCTAAATAAATCATAGCATTGCACAATATAAATATTTATTAAATACATTCAAATAGAAAATCAATATTTAAATAAATCATGGCATTGCACAATATAAATATTTATTAATTTCATTGCAACTACAAGACTAATAGAAAATTCTACAGTTAATTCTGCAGTAAATACCAATGCTTGGTGAACATAGAGATCTAAAGACTGTCTAATCTTGAAGGTTGTAGGCACAAATTCATGTGGAATTTACACCTACAACCCTACATATCATGTACAAAGATCGTTCTTTTCAAACTTACTGCTGTGAAAATTAGGACAAACTGCAACAAATATATTACAGGCGATGTCGGTAAGATACTCGACCGCGGATCAGTATGTGCGGGGTTCAACTCCTGGGCTCTCCCGTCACTGACATCGCTTTCGAGTGAGGAAAGTGACTTTAACCTTAGCTCTTCCAGTTTTATTGCTTGGGTCCAAGCCATAAGCCTCAAGTCCCAAATAGTCCGGCCTGAATTTGACTCTGTAACCTTTTGTCTACTAGACCAGCTTGCTACCGACCAGTCCACTCAACCGATCATATAACAGTAATACATATATGCACGAAAATAAGTGAAAAATTGTGTTTACTAATTAGAAAAACTACGCCCATACTATTACAAACACTCTACTGACTGGATGCTACAGTATCTAACTGCAAATAAAGACAATACTGACAGCTATGACTTAAAAGATAATATAAATAAATTCAAAACTCTGTATAACTGGGAACAAAAGGAATAATCATGATAAAATACAAGATTGCTTAAGTAAATGTGTCACTATAAATCACTTGATTAGATCCGGGTACAGTTGATTTAATCACCAGCACATGGCATCGTCAGCGATGGGAAGGTCAGAAATAGGACCACACTACTGCTAATGAGAAATAAAGGTAGTGTTTCTCAAAATCAAATAATCAAACAACTTTAGAAGACAACAATATCAAGATAATAACATATCTAAATATATAAACTATTAATCGGTTAAATACTGAAATCGGGAAATGTAAATTATGTAACTATGCTAATTCTATGTATTAGAAATAAATAGTAAATCGTGTCAAACTTCAATTAGGTTACTGGGTTGTAAATTAACTAGGTCAAGGGATTAGTAGGTCACACAGCCACTAGGGTTCACAGGGGTTAGTAGGTCACGCATCCACTAGGGGTCACATGAATAGTAGGTCACGCAGCCACTAGGGGTCACAGGGTTAGTAGGTCACGCAGCCACTAGGGGTCACAGGGTTAGTAGGTCACGCATCCATTCGGGGTCACATGGATAGTAGGTCACGCAGCCACTAGGGGTCACAGGCTTAATAGGTCACGCAGCCACTAGGGGCAAGGGGTTAGTAGGTCACGCAGCCACTAAGGATAGAGAGAGTAGTACCGCCTGAGTCGAGCAAGTTCAAGGTCGAGCTCAAGGTCATCGATAGAATTGCGATAGAGGGTTGAGCGCTGCAAAACACAGACAACATTCAGAACTAATTAAAGACTAATTAATTAATTAACTAACAATTCTAACAAGTCTCTAACAATTTCCTAGTCATATGTAATATGTGCTAAGTTTATGACAAATGTTAGCTATATTTATAATACTTTTAATATATAGGCCTATTTGTGACATTGTGAATAGACAAAATTTAAATATCTAAAATACAGAGTGTGTCGATGCCTGATTAACACTATTCACCACATGCCGTTGATATTAAGTTAACTCTGTTAACCAGATGTTGTGAATATTATAATAAAATATGCCATAAATATTATGAAATCTACAAAATAGCATGGATATCATATAAATCTACCAGATACCATGGATATCATATAAATCTACAAAATACCATGGATATCATATAAATCTACCAGATACCATGGATATCATATAAATCTACAAGATACCATGGATATCATATAAATCTACCAGATACCATGGATATCATATAAATCTACAAAATACCATGGATATCATATAAATCTACCAGATACCATGGATATCATACAAATCTACCAGATACCATGGATATCATACAAATCTACCAGATACCATGGATATCATATAAATCTACCAGATACCATGGATATTACATTAACTCACAAGATATCATGGATATTATATTAACTCACAAGATATCATGGATATCATATTAACTCTACTCACAAGATATCATGGATATCATATTAACTCTACTCACAAGATATCATGGATATTATGTTAACTCTACTCACAAGATATCATGGATATTATATTAACTCTACTCACAAGATATCATGGATATTATATTAACTCTACTCACAAGATATCATGGATATTATATTAACTCTACTCACAAGATATCATGGATATTATATTAACTCTACTCACAAGACATCATGGATATTATATTAACTCTACTCACAAGATATCATGGATATCATATTAACTCTACTCACAAGATATCATGGATATTATGTTAACTCTACTCACAAGATATCATGGATATTATATTAACTCTACTCACAAGATATCATGGATATTATATTAACTCTACTCACAAGATATCATGGATATTATATTAACTCTACTCACAAGATATCATGGATATTACATTAGATCTTAGATCTACCAGATTTCATGGACATTATATTAAATCTACCAGATAGCATGGATATTATATTAACTCTACTCACCAGTTGGCGCTGGTAGTCGAGCAGACGATTAAGACGTTGTCTATGACGACTACGTCGTAGCGCCTGACGAATCCTCTCTCTCAGTAGGTAGTCTGACTCCGCCTCCAGGGCTGCGTACGTCGCCTCAGCGTCTGATTCGTCGAAATCCTCATCATCCGATTCTGATTGACAATGAAAATAATTTAATTAAATAAATATATATTTTTCTCTCCGCTCTCTCGTCGTTTAAGGCACATATTCATAATCATACGCTGCATTGACGCTCAGTAAAGAGCGTCAATGAACAACAAGTTGAGCTCATCACTAAGGCTAAGCCATTACCAAACCTTAATTTTTGCCTTTTTATTAGGAAAATATCGCTTCTGAGGTGGTTTCCCAATGCTTTCTTAGTTTACATTAGCAATTATACATACGAGATATCACATATGTGTTACACATGCAGTACTAATAAAAAATTATTGAACTGTAAGGATAAACAATATCTTCCTCATCGTAATGGCTCCGCTTGAAACATGAAATAGTTCAGTTAGCAGCTGCAGCACCTGACGATACAGGACTGATACAGGAGCAAGATTGGATGAAGGAACAGAGATCAGAGGATTCAAATCCAGAGCTCATTCCATCACCAGCCTGACGTCGAGGAGGAAATTGACGTTAAACATGGAATCAGATAGCATCAGATAAAAGTAAATAGCATTAGATAAGTGTGGATAGCATTAGATAAATGTAGATAACATTAGATAAATGTGGATAGCATTAAAATAAATATAGATAACATTAGATAAGTGTAGATAGCATTAGATAAATGTAGATAACATTAGATAAATGTAGATAACATTAGATAAATGTAGATAACATTATTAGATAAAGTAGATAACCTTGATAAATGTAGCTAACATTCGATCAATGTAATACCATTACCATCGTTTCATACGCATCCAGCTGTCGAATCGCCCTGTATAGTAACAACACACATTTTAAATGTTATATTTTTAATTTACGGCGTTAAAAATCTGTAGAACAGCTCAATAATGAAAGGAGATAAAGAGGATAACAGCAGTGAAAGAGAAACAATGCGTATGACTCTACTTAACGAATTAAATAACAGATTAATTTCAGCCAGCAGAGTTTGGCTCAGACGACTTCCTACTTATCTAACATCTTTCGAAGTCGTAGATAATAACCAATGTAACACGCAAACAACGCACGCACGTCATGCGCCCACAACGCAAACACATGCAGGCACGCATGCAACGCAGGCATACACACGCACAGCATGACTCCACACTGATGCATGCAGACACATCGCGCACCACAATGCACGCATGACACACACGTCAACCCACTCAGGCCGATGCACCAGCATACACACCACGCATTCACACACCAAGCACCACCGCATGCTCCTACAAATATACGTGGCGTGCACATCTACAACAAGTACACACCAGCTGGCGCAGTAGTAACACCAAGCCTAGAATGTCGCTCGTTGGCTCAGTGGTTCCCCGAGGTCCTGGATCAATACCCGGTCCAGCTGATCGAGTGTAAACTTTCGGGCACCCGCCTTTCTGAACTTCAGTAATCTGACGTCTTGAAGAGAAGCCCTCACGCTTCTGACCTTGACGTTAAACCCACGTTTGTAAAATGGTAACAAAGTCGAGCCAGACAGCCTCTCAGATTCTGTAGGGGATAACATAAGAGACTTCATGCTTTACGATTTAAATCGTTTCGTAAACATAAACACCCCAGTCATATTAAATAAGATTTTTATTTTCGTATTAAAACTCACGTGAATATCATCCAATTTTATTAATTTCTAAACTGCGTTAGACTTCAAGAATCACTAATTATAGTCTTAGAAACAATTAGCTTGCAAACCACTCGTTTAATGTCATCTAATAAAGCTCTAGAATAAAACAACAGAAATGTTTGCTACTATACTTGCAATCCAGACAAAACTATGTGAATTCAATTAGCTTAGTTGCTATACTGGTAGTATTTAATTTGCACATGAAGCTTTACCTTGCCATATTGAATTTCTCACTCCATTCTTTTGCCATTGGGTGCATCTAACAGTGTTTATAAACTACCGTTACAATCCAAAACCATCGTCACCATGTTAACTTACGGTCCTCCACGTTTTTAGGTGTGTATGAATAGAAAATATGTTGAAAGGAATATTGTTGAATAGGAATATGGGTGAAAGGAATATGGATCAATAGGAATATGTGCAGAATAATAGTGGGTGAAACGTATTGGGTGACTAGGAATAGGGGTGGAAGGAATATGGGTGATAGGACTATGGTTGAAAAGGAATATGGGTTAAATCGGAATTGGGTGAAAGGATATTGATAAATAGGAATATGGTGAATAAGAATATGGGTGAAAAGAATATGGGTGAATAGGACGGGGTGAAAAGGGAATATGGGTGAATAGGGAATGTGTGACAGGATATGGGTGAATGAATATGGTGAAAAAATATGGGTGAATAGAATATGGGTGAAAGGAATATGGATAAAGAGAATATGTGGATAAGATAGGTGAAAAGGAATAGGGGTGAATAGGAATATGGGTGAAAAGGAATATGGGTGAAGAGGAATATGGGTGAATAGGAATATGGGTGAAAAGGAATATGGATAAATAGGAATATGGGTGAATAAGAATATGGGTGAAAAGGAATATGGGTGAATAGGAATATGGGTGAAAAGGAATATGGGTGAATAGGAATATGGGTGAAAAGGAATATGGGTGAATAGGAATATGGGTGAAAAGGAATATGGGTGAATAGGAATATGGGTGAAAAGGAATATGGATAAATAGGAATATGGGTGAATAAGAATATGGGTGAAAAGGAATATGGGTGAATAGGAATATGGGTGAAAAGGAATATGGGTGAATAGGAATATGGGTGAAAATATGGGTGAATAGGAATATGGGTGAATAGGAATATGGGTGAAAAGGAATATGGGTGAATAGGAATATGGGTGAATAGGAATATGGGTGAATAGGAATATGTATGAATTTAAGCACTACAGCGTAAAAACATAGAAGGCAATTGTAATAATAGTAATAAAACTGAAATGTTAATTATAATAATAAAACTAAAATATGAAAATATTAAGATAAATAAAAATAATAATAATATCAAACCTCGGGTTCTTTACATCCAAGGTATAAAATAATAATAATAATAACAATAATTAGAGTGCTACTGTCGTCCATGCAAACTTCGAGCACTATAGAAACAAATCCAAGTCAGTGAGCAAAGAGAAGGTCCAAAATGGTGCAAATTCAAAAAATCAGTCCAAAGATAAAGGAAATTAAAGAAAAGGAGCATTCATGTAACATACATAGCAACTCGATGGTACTGAAATCACACAGGCAATATAAGTAACTTCAAAATAGGTTTTGCTTACACAGAAATCTCCAAAATATATAACTATAAAAGTCCCTGTTACTGATTCTGGTGCTGGAACATTGTATGATATTTGCAACGATACAAATACGAATAAAAGTGAGTCTTTTGCATCGTCTAGTTATTATAAAATCGGGCAAATGAAAACTTCGGTAACTTAGTTGTATCAACTTAATTAACATGCAATATTCAATGACGTTAACAAATATGATCATAATATAAAATAAAAGCACACATGCATAAAAATACAAAGAAAATTAACCATAGCTACGCTTACACAGACACACACATATACAATTACACACACAAAACTAACAAACACACGCACATACAATTACACACATCTACACACCCACACACACGTATGCACGCACGCACCCACACACACACTCACACGCACACACACACACATACACACAAATAAACGCACAAATACACGCCCACGCACACACAATTACGCACATGTAAAATTACACACACACACACACACACACACAAATACACGGATGCACCTGTACTAACCACACAATTATACATTTACATATAAACAAACATAAACAGGCCAGTAATTTGCACATGAAAATGTTGCCACTTAAAATTATGCGTAAAACATCTTGCACATCTAATTCTCAAATTCTCAGTGCATGCCAAACCCGTACACACAGGTTGATCTAGTAAGATGTAGGCGTGAGGGATGACTTGTGCCAGTATTAGAGCAACAATAAACAGCAACAATACGATTTGAGTGCTACTGTTGACCATGACAACATCGAGCAGACACGGTATACACGACTCAAAACGTAAATCAGTTTCAGAATAAGAAAAAATAGAATGCCCTACTACCATGCCCTACCTTAACAACCAATATATAAAAAACAACCACAAATAGAAAATAAAACTTAGCACTACACTGGCATCAGTACTGGACCAGTCATCACCACATCGTCTATTCTACACTGCATGCCTCTCAACACGGCTACCATTACCTCTGATTGAAAATCCTCGCTACTCTTTATTTCATTCTCAGAACCAGGGGTTTTCATGGTCTTGGTAGCACTGCGCTTATTGTCCCGGTTTTCACTCACGAGAGGGCAGCACTGTCCATGATCTTCTGTTCTACTGTGTGAGAGATTTCTATATTTAGCTCTACATCTAGTTCTACTCACGGAACTTTTTCCGTTCCACTGAGTCCTCATTTCTTTTCGACCTTTGCATGACTCAGCTCTCTTATCCACTTCATTTGCAGCCAAGAAACCATTAATTCTATTGGTCACTCCGTCAGTTGTAACGCAGCCAAGCTCCATGGCAACCAATCTACCACAGCTACCATGCCCGTTGCTATAGGAACCAGATCTGCTGTGTATACCAGCGCATCGCCTCAAATAGCGCTTGTATACGAGACACACAGCGCAGGCACCTAGCCAATCGATAAATCAATCAGTACATTCCACCAATCAATCAATTGGTCAACCAATTGTAGCAGCAGCTAAATCAATACATCGCTCAGAGTCTAACAGCATAGGAAAATCAATCAATTGATCAATCAATTAGAGAATCTCATCAATCAATCCTTCTATCTACCAGTAGATCAATCAATCAATAGGAACATTGTTCAATCGATTACAATCCATTTATACGACGTCCCTGACATTGCCTTATGGCGAGGAACCAGACGTTAAATTCTTACTGATTGATTATTAGCAGAGCATGTAGACATCAATAGAATAACAATTTAAATCTACCAAATACAATGTTCAGAAATCAATACTCCAATCAAAAAATCTCAATAAATCAATCACTCTTGTAGAAAATCAATCAGACAATTACGATACCTTTATTAAGCAGAAAGTAATAAAACAATAAAATTGCATATCTCTTAACAAAATTAATGGGAAATAGACATTATCAATTAACTATCAGTGTAAATTGCTCACGGTACCTATCCAGCGATGGATATAATGGTTTACAATTTAAGTTGAACTTTGAGCACGTTATATTTCAATATAGAAATATTCACAAACATTTATAGAAATTTGAATAGAAATATTAATAGAATATAAGACAATTCTGGATAAAGAAGCAGAGCAGAGTGATTTCTTCCATCAGTTTAGTGCAATTTTGTTTCTTCATTTTGATAGGAGCCAGTGGCGATGTCGATAAGATATTCAACTGCTGATCAGTATGTACGGGCTTCAAATCCTGGGATAGCCCGTCCCTAACATCGCTTTCGAGGAAAGAACTGACGTCAATATTAGCTTCTTACCAGCTTTATTTAAAATCCAACCGGCTCATCATTCTGTTCCAATGATCACCATATCTATTAAAACACTGTGCCAATAACAATGGCTGTGTTGCTACTATAAATAAATATTCTTAGAAGTAAATAGAGATATTGAGGCACCTGGTTAATTGTTGTCTTCCAGTACATCTGCACTAGTCAAATCTTACAAAATACTATCAATGTTTTATTAGTTAATCTCTTTGGAATTTTCGCGACCCAACAGGGACAGATTTAGTTTAATTTAGAGAATTACTTGCTAGCGAATAAGAGATAGTAGAAGGTTTATAGTAGGAGATCTATAGTAGTAGATTTACAGCTAGCAGAAGGTTTATAGTACGAGATCATACTTGCAGACAGCGTCCTCTGACGACCTCTTTCTATCGGCAGCTTATCCAGAGCTACAGCTGTGTCCAGAGCTACAGCTGTGTCAGCAGTCACCCTCCTGTGGATTAAGTCATCGTCCACCTGCAATCAATCAATCAATCAAGCAATCATTCAATCAATCAATTAAGCAATCAGTCAATCAATCAATCAATCAATACGTCAAACAATAAAACACTTAAATAATCAATTAATCAGTCATTCAGCCAATCAATCAATCAATCAATCAATCAGTCAGTCAGTCTATCACTAAGTCAATCAGGCAGACAATCAGTCAATCAAATCAATCAATAAATCAATCTATCAATAAAAATTTAACGTCCGGTTCCTCACGAAAAGGCAATGTCAGGGACATCAAATAAATCTATAATATTCCTCAAAGAATCAATCAATCAATTATAAAAATTAATTGCTATGCCAATCATACCTTTCTAACAACAAATGGAGGTCTGTCATCCACTCGGTACGCTTCACTACCCCCGTCAATACTCAAATCTCTCATTGAGACACGCAGGGCTGGTGACACAGACCGAGCTCGTCTCCTTGGTGATGAGGACTGGTTCCTGTAGGCTGAAGATACAGTGGAGCGATTAATACTGCGACTACGAGACCTAATCAATCAATTAATCAATCAGTCAATCAATCAATCAGTCACATAAATCAATCAATCAATCGATCACATAAGTCAATCAATCTATAAGTCTATCAATCAATCAATCTATATATCAATCGATCAATCAGTCAATCAAATCAATCAATTAATCAATCAATCAATAACATCAATCAATCAATCAATAACATCAATCAATCAATCACATCAATCAATCAATAACATCAATCAATCACATCAATCAATCACATCAATCAATCAATCACATCAATCAATCAGTCAGATCAATCATTAAATACTCAATGTTATACTTAACGGTATCAATAGTGAAAGATATTTGTAATTTTGAATATATATCACCTAATAAATCCTCAAACTTAAATTTCCATTAAGCTTCTAGAGAGTTGACAATATTAATCCAATTAGGTAACTTACCAATATACATGTATATATCTATATATATATATATATATATATATATATATATATATATATATATATATATATATATATATATATCTCTATTACTACTGAATAATTTATTATCGTATAAATGTAACAAAAATCCAATTTATTTAAAATAAATCATTTTAAATAAATAACTGATTAGTAACTAATTACTATTATTTAATTACAATATATATTACAATCATTAATTTTCCTACCAAAAACTTTTTTAAAACCTCTTTGATCACTAAATCAATGTTAATCTAATTGGCTGCTGTGGTAGTGAAACAAATGCAGCGATACCTTCTTCTAGAATGTCTGCCAGCGTTACCATTAGCAACAAAATCTTCCTGCCCACACACAAACCATAATCACAATTATATTTAGTTGTTCATTTTAATTGTGAAAGTTTCTCATTTTAAAATGCATTTAAATTTAATCTAATTAGAACAATCCAAGTCAGTTTATTCCATCGTATAAATTATATATATATATATATATATATATATATATATATATATATATAATAAATAAATATATTATATATATATATATATATATATATATATATATATACACACACATATATATATATATATATATATATATATATATAATAAATAAATATATTATATATATATATATATATATATATATATATATATACACACACACATATATATATATATATATATATATATATATATATATATATATATACACACACACATATATATATATAGTATTACCTGATGCTCTACACACTGAGCTATTATAAAAGATGCTGACCTTGAGATCACTGGGGTCAAGCAATGGTGTTACCACTTCCTTCAGCACCGTCGTAGTGGAAAACTCCAGCTTAGGACTTATTCCCTGCAGCCAATCAATCAATAAATCAATTAATATTAATCAGTCAATTAGTTTATTAATAAATAAATTAATCAATCAACCACACAATCATTGATGATAAACATAGCAATCAGCTAGAGAGGCAGAACAGAGTCTAAATACGGCTGCTGGTAGCTTCACCACTTCTAATTCAGTCATTGAATCAGAACTACAAGCGTATATTATATTACATTATAATATTATAGAATTTTAAGTGAATTGAAAAGTCTCAAATAGGGGATTGACTGATGATATTATGTATGACAGAGAGGATTTGAGACAGTCTATTCGTATCCCGACCCTAGTTAAACTGGGATTCAAGGGAAGATGATGATGATGATGATAGAACTTTATTTTAGTTTTAATAAACGAAGATTTTAATTCAGTCTTCACGAAAGCTTTACATATTCTTGTTACAAGTTCATTTTACGTTTTCACTCGCGGTATTGTACCACAATGTACGCACTGTAATATACCTTTTGTGGCATTTAATGACTTAGCCAAATTTAACGTCAGTTTCCTGCTCAATAATTATGTCAATAATGGGAAAGGAATTGGTTTTGAACCCTGCCCCCTATTAATCTCTAGTAGAACAACTAACTAACATGCTACCGACTCAGTCTGATTTATAGGTATTATATTATCACCATCCTTGTATGAAAAACAGACGTTAAACCTTTACAAATATTAATACTACTACATTGTTATGGGCTGATACGATTGCTAATTGGTAAGAAGTACGAAGCAGATCAATAGATGCAGGGTTCAAATCTGGTGGTCTCCCCATCAATGACACGTTATTCGAACAGGATACGTTAGTCTGACGTTTAACTTGGCCGTAACTTTTTTGTTACTGTATTACACAGTCTAACATACAGGAAAGAGCACACTCCTCTCCATCAGTATCTCCCTGTCGTGGAGTCCATAGGAGGAGAGGTAGGAGGGGGAGGGGTAGAGGAACCTCCGGGCCGATGAGTCATACCAGGCCAACAGTCTCCCCGCTGAGTAGATATCAGACTCCTGTATCAGGTCTATACGCACCATACTGTCTGCAGCACGTTAAATACACAATCAATCAATCAATCAATCAATAAACAATCATATCAGGTCTATACGAACCATACTGTCTGCAGCATTAAATACACAATCAATCAATCAGTCAATACACAATCATATCAGGTCTATATGCATCATGCTGTCAGCAGCGTTAAATACACAATTAATCAATCAATCCATCAATCAATCAATCAATCAATAGTACACAATCATATCAGGTCTATAAGCACCATACTGTCTACAGCGTTAAATACACAATCAATCAATCAATCAATACACAATCATATCAGGTCTATACACATCATACTGTCTGTAGCATTAAATACACAATCAATCTATCAATCAATGCACAATCATATCAGGTCTATACACATCATACTGTCTGTAGCATTAAATACACAATCAATCTATCAATCAATGCACAATCATATCAGGTCTATACACACCATGCTGTCTGTAGCATTAAATACACAATCAATCAATCAATCAATCAATCAATACACAATCATATCAGGTCGATACGCGCCATACTGTCTGTAGCGCTAAATACACAATCAATCAATCAATCAATTAATTAATCAATCAAACAATCAACCAATGAATTAATCAATCAATCAACCAATCCATCAATCAATCAGCCAATCAATTAATCTAGTAAGTGCAAACTGCACGTAACACTATACAAAAAGCTGGCAAAACTAAGCATCATACTCTCTATAAAAAGCACAAATCAATAAAAACTGTCTGTGGCATAGAACAAATCAATAAGAATTGTCTGTGACAAGACAAATCAATTGGCAGTGTCTGTAAAACTGCACATATCACTGCATATAGCAAAGTATATATCAACAAGAACTGTCTGTAAAATCAAGAAGCACCATACTGTCGGTAGCAGAACAAAAATATACAGAAAAACGAAATAATGAGTCTACTAAATCAATTCTGCATGTATTACAAGATCTCCCACATAAACTTGAGTAAAGATCATTCAAAAATTCAAGAAATGATTGACAGAATAACCTATTGATTGATTGAAGCGTTGATTGATGTTTTTTTATATAATGATTTATTATATTGATTATTGATCATAACTACATTGATATATTTACCTTCCAAGGCTTCAGCAACTTGAGAAGGCTCATAGGCAGTGTAAAAAACCTAAAACACAAAAAAATGTTTAAATTAATAAATACGAAAAATGCGTAAATTCTAATAAGTATCCAAGTCTAATGGAAACTTATCATAATAGAACCATACATATCTCTGTCAATTAAGAACATATCAGCACATACTTTACATCATTTTGAAAAGAAATGAATGCTCTTCAAAATAGCACTGGCAGAAGTTTTATGTGATGTGTTCGCTATTATTTTTATGGAGATAATTTTATGCTGGATGTAACACGCCCGTAATCCTGTACTGGAAATTTCGTATCTGACTCCACTCTTATTCGCAACACTATATAACTTTCACATTAAAGATATTCAAACGAAATTTCTCAGTGTTTGATACAATTGGCTGCTGGTCAAGTACTATAAATTTCAACAACATCGATCAACTTCTTACGACTACATTGTAAAAACAATGTGGGGTATCAGTAATAAAAAATACAGTGTAGAATACACTGAATGCAATGTATCAATATAGAAATAACATAGAGAAGACAGTAGAACATCAGCGGTACTCAAATACCCTTGAAAATGAGGCAGAATTTTTCAATCCCTCACCTAAGTTGGAGAATTAGAATACACTAAATGCAATGTATCAATCTAGAAATAACTATCTCGAAAACTAAATATATAAAATCTAGTATTCTAGATTTATATAAATATATAAAGCTAGAAGACGGTATATGGAAGAACATGAGTGGTAGTCACCTTGCTGAAGCGCAGCTTGTCATGAAAGATGAGAGGAAAGAACGGAGACACGAGGCGAGTCTTTCTCGTCTGACCAAACAAACGGACCGACAAGCTGATATCATCCAACTTGGTCAGTCGAGTGCCGGGACTGCTTACCTGCAGAATAGATTAATACTAACTAGTAAATTGAGTGTAATAAATAAATAATCAAATTACAAATTATTAATTAATGTAGCTAGTAATTAGTTAATTTACCTGCAGAGTACATTGCTTAACTTGTAAAGTAATTTAATTAACACACACAATATATTAAAATAATTATAGTATAATAGTAATAAAAATAATATTATAATATTAAATTTTGCAAAGACACAAAGTCTGCTTCAGCAATTGCTTTAGAAGCTGGATGGCCTTGAGTAGCCGGACGGCGATTCAGCATGTATTGCTTGAATCTTTCTTTATCAAACCTCGAGTTCTTTACACACGGGGCAAACAAAGAACAAATAACAAAGAACAAATAACAAAAAAACGAAGAACAAATAACAATATTATAATAATATATATATGACTGTATATTAATTATTATTGTTCAGCTTTGTTCTAATGTGAGCTCAATCTAGGTGGGGCTTGTATATATTAAGAAATTTTTGTACTAAAAGACTAATACAACAAAATTAACACATGAAGATTCACAAAATATGGCGATGAGCTACCGCTAATGATAACTCCTAAACGTCTTGTGCTTTCTCTGCAATTTGGATTAGTAGAATCATATTTCCATGGTCTTTCAAATTAGCTTAAAATTCACACTAAACATCACCATGACCTTAATCTCATAAATTTCCCTCATGTTACAATAGATGTGCCAAACGGTTCTTTGGTTTCAAAAGGCAGGATAGTTTATCCACCATGTTGCAATTATGTAACATTCCTAGTTTTGATACGATTATATATGACTCTAAATGTGTGTATAATCAGTGTGTTAGTAAGTGTGAAAGTGCACTAATTAATTGTTTTAGGTTGTGATTTTTCCATTTTAGAACTATAATATCTGATTTTACGAGTGTTTACATGATTTTATGGGTGTGCTGTGTTGTGTGTCTTGTGTGTTTTGTGTGGGCCTTGCTGCCTGATTTCTAATTCTAAATAAAATAAATAAATAAATAATTACAATTAATGTTCTTGAGAGAGTCGGTAGAGATAGACAGTTACTAAATGTGATTAGAAACAGAAGGAAAAGGTGGATAAGACTTATTATAAGGGATGATGATGGGATATAATAGAAGGAATAATTCAATGGAAAGGAGTTAGAGGTAAAGCAATACATGGGATATTGGCTGATTTGAGTACATCTTCATATATAGGCCTTACTGCCTGATTATAAATAAAGAAATAAAAAACAAAAATAATCTTAATACCTAAATTATCACAAAACTTGAATAATGATAAGTCAATTGGATGCTCTCTTTAACTATTAGTAAACACTAATTATTAGTTTACACTAGTAGTAAAGTTGCAACAGTTAAACCCTTATCAATTGTTTACAGTACCCTACACAACATATATCACAACAAATTAGTTTTCTCGTAAAATTTGTTAGTCGAAATATGTATTATTAACTTTCATAAATTAATTTTACTACTGATCGACCCTAAACAAATGTCAATTGCTACAATTTATTTTAAATGAATCCAATGAGTAAATATAAGTGAGTATATTTTACTCTCAGATCAGATCCTGAGGTGAATTGAACCCTCGTGGGTTCGAATCCCAGCCCCGCTGATCTGAGACTAACATCTCGTACATTCACTGGACTGGCTACACGGAAAAAGGTCTAAATTGGCTAACGGATATAACATGTGGTATTAAAAGTGATAGCTATCAACATAGTTGATCATTTCACTATAATGTGTGTTATTATTAGAATTTTAAAAAATTTAGTTAGCTAAATTAATGTGGGCTACTTGCACTGGCTCTTTGCTATTTTTGCTAATCTTCCTTCAGTATTTGATATTGTACATCATATCGTCCAATAAACAGCTTCATACCAGAAGTAGAAATTAATATTTACTCATTACCGAATTTAATTTAATTTAATTCTATACCAGCATGCTATAAAGTGCAACAGATTTTGTTTGAAGTTTTAAATACTAAAAACTTACGGCACTAATGTCGATATCGACGACGCAGCTTAAAGCCTTTACAGGCATTTCTGATGAACGCAGTCAAATGTCCGGCTCTATCAATCAATTAAAAAATAAAAACTGTCTAGAAAATATTTTAATTTTTTGAGAAATTCCGCAAAAATCCAATGTAAACAAACTTGATAGCAACAGCTAGAAGTTGCATTTCTACAGCATTTGTTTGAGTTTATTTTTATAACAAAAGTTAATTTTTTCAAAATTCTCCTTTTTAATTTCTTCAATTATATAAATTTATACTAAAACATTGTTTTCAAGAATGTAATTTAGAAAATTTATTATAGTATACAAAACAATATTTCTATTTATCTTTAATTGTGGTTTAAAATAGTAAATAGACTCTTTATGAGAACCATCGAATGCAACTCCTGAAAGAAGATTACAAATTGCCTTGTTCGAACACGTCCTAGAGAATTCTCGGAATGTCGCTAGAAGTAATATATTAATCAACTAGATAAAGTCCAATACTGATTTCTCAGTCATATAAAATCAATCGATCAATCTATTGTATAAACAACTCAACATGAAGCGAGTCTATATAGCCGTTGATAGCAATATTGACTGACGACTTAATTAAATTACGTGTAACATTAATGGCTCTCGTTGCAAACCTCCAATATTTTTACATATCTGTGTATATTGTGTAGTTCTGCACTGTGAAATTTGGTTATTGACTGGTGTGTGCTTTTATTGTGTATCAAGCTAGGAAAGATACACTCTCTCAATCAATCAACTAAATATGCAATTAAGATATTTTCTGTAGGAACGGCGAATGGCAGTTTCCCTCAGCTCGTAATTTGCGTTTTGACTTTAATAAATTTTATAGCAATTTTCAGAAATCAATTTAAAAAATTAAATTTATTAAAATGTACATTAAAATAAATGAATTACTGTTCAACGCTTTTCTAATAGATTATCTTTTATATTCAGATAAGAGTTAATGCCGTATTTTGGTTAAAATGTAGAATAAGTGTCTAATAGATTGAATGCCTTAATAGCGTAGGGTTAACGTTAAGATGTTTTAAATAACAGATCCTGAACTCGCGTGGGTTCGAATCGCAGCCGCGCTGATCTGAGAGTAAAATCTCGGATATTTGCTGGACTGGTTATGCGTATGAAAAATGGCCTAAATTGCCCACGGTTTAAACATGCGGTCATAAAAGTGATAGATATCAACAAGGTTGATCAATTAAATTAACTGTAATGCGAGTTTACTTGTAGAGGCTGCTGGAGTTAGACATAGAGGGGGTTTTAGAATTATGCAAAATAAGAACTTCCGGGTTGGTTCTTGACGACCAGGTGGGTTAACTTGTTGCGAATGTAATTAATAAATATTAGCGGCGATAATTTTTATGATTAGTAACAGATTTAAGAAGTTAATGAAACCTATGCTACGAAAATTACTTTTCATGTACTAATCACATAATCTTTATAAATTTATCCTGTGCAATTTTCAATATCTTTCATTGTTACTAAATTATTTTTAATAGTACAATAGGGATTGCAATTAATAAAATGATCTAATAATGATCGATTAAGAGTAGGCTGGTTATCTCATTGGATAAGTTACGCTTTGTTCTATTCAAGATATTTTCATATTTATTAATATCATAAAAATCTTTAAATTCTATGTTTTCAGGTTTATTTTTTTTAACGAATTTGTTAATATTTATAGGTGAAATAATCGGATTCTTATATCACAAAGTATATTTTATCAATTTCAAGACTAGAATAGTTGAAGAAGTTTATTACTTAAGATGGGTAGCTCATAAGTTACTATAGTGGAAGAGGACTGAGGAGCACATAGACCTACTGGACTTATCATAATGACATTGCACTTTATTAAATTAGCTTGTAACTGAAAGGCTTAACCATGCCACTACCTGTGACTTTGGCTTCAGCAAAGAATTTAAATTCTTCAAGGGAAGATGGCCACAAAGAAATGCTTAACAATAGATATCAGGTGCAGCGGCAGCTCGGTAATGGAAACTGTGGCACTGCGCTATTAGTCATCGATATCAAAGAAAAAGTGGAACGTGAGAAAAAGTAAGTAAAAAATAGTAAAACTCCATTTTGATATCTCTCTCTTTATTATGTTCCATATACAAATAAATAAATAAATAAATATATATATATATATATATATATATATATATATACACACACACACACACACACACACACACACACACACACATATATATATATATATATATATATATATATATATATATATATATAATTTATACATATATATGCTGTGTAGATATGTAGAAGCTTCGAGAAACATTGTTTTCAAAAATTGTGCTCAAGAAAGAGCATGTCATTGATCAACAATTTATCGCATAATATCTCGTATGACGCATATAATATGTGGTGGTTGACACATAAATAGTTAAATTTAGTTCTCTCTCTCTCTCTCTCTCTCTCTCTCTCTGTCTCTATCTCTCTCTCTCATTCTCTCTCTCTCTCTCTCTCTGTCTCTCTTTTTTTCACTCTATCTCTGTCTTTCTCTCTCTCTCTCTATCTCTGTCTCTCTCTCATTCTCTCTCTGTCTCGCTCACTCTATCTCTGTGTCTCTCTCTCTCTTACTCTATCTCCATCTCTCTGTCTCTCTCTCTCTCTCTGTCTCTCTTACTCTATCTCTGTCTCTCTCTCTCTCTTTCTCTGTATGATATTCGTTGTCTGTAGGAGTATGTATGTATACGTTGTCTGTAGGAAGGTGGTGAAGAAAATCTTTGTGGGTCACCTGCACCCAGACGAGACGGTTGACGCTGAGAGTGAAGCTAGTCTACTGCGTAACCTCAACTGTACCGGCATAGTCAAGTTCTACGATAGCTTCATCGAGAAAGAGTTCTTCTGCATTATCACTGAATTCTGTGAGGTAAGCACCTAATCCATCAGTCAGTCAATCGGTGAAAACTCAGTCAATAAATCAATGAGTTAATGGATGAAAAGATTCAATTAATCAATCAAGCAACTAATCAAACACCAATCCATCCATCTAATGAGAAAACAGCAATCAATAAATCGATTAATCAATCAAGCAATCAATTAATCAATTAATCAATCATTAAATCAAACAAAGTCTCAATCAATTATTCACTTAATCAATCAGTAAACCTATTTCTAAATCATTTAACATTTGCCATTCACAACAACATAATACATTTCTTCAGTTCTAGCCATAAAAATGAAGATCAGCTGTTTTAATAACGGAGAGTTGGTCATTTAAGAAAAGTATTTTATAAATATATATTCTGAATGTATAAAATACTGTTTGTAACTTGTCACACAATATCTATAAATCTAAACTCCTTCCCATGTAGGCCTAATTGTGATCATACGGTTATTTCTTAAACTCAAGCTGTGATGATTTTTAGTGTACCAATGTTTCAACGGCTCAGTAAATAAGTATGTTAGGTTATGTCATGAGATTTCAAATTGCTTATTCTGAGGTCCTGGCATCAATTTCTGATAGAGCTGATCAGAGATTTAAATCTTTGACATTCACAGGACTGGTAACATTGCTAATTAACTATTTTTGACTGGCTAATTTCCATTTTTTCAGTCTAATGATTAAATATGTTGTACTGAAAGTGATAGATGTCTTAATTAAGATGATCATTTCACTTTAAAATATTTTTCAATGTAACTCTAAAGGTAATATTTAGTGCATTATTTTTAAGTTCATTATGCTTAGACAATGATAAACCTATTCTAATTCTGTTAACCAGCAGTCTTAGCTGTTTTATGACTACATTAAGATTTCTACCTTTATTTTTTCCAGGGTGGAGATTTAGATGGAAGGATTTTAGAATATAAGAAGAAGGAAATGTTCTTTCCAGAGCAACTCATAGTTGAGTGGATAATAGAACTTCTGCTGGCGCTAAAATACCTGCATAGCAGGTATAGGCTGCTTATGTTATACATTATACAGTGTGTGTAATCAATGTAATAGATGCCTACATACAGCATAATATATTTTTATATATATATATATATATATATATATATATATATATATAATGTATGTATAATTTATTTATTTAGTTATTTATTTCCACACCTATATGTATTACATATATATGAACTTACCTATTAACTATTTAATCACTATCCATCAATATTTTCTTAGAATGTTATTATTATAATTATGGTTCCAGTAAGTATGAAGTCATTTAGCATTGTGAAGTAGACACAGTGGAACTGAATTGCATGGGATAAATTTTGGCCTTGTAAGGTTATTTAATCAAATTAACTAAGAAGTGAGCACATTCTTACTTTACTCTACACTTTAGTTATTTAATTCTTGTTTTATTTTATTCCTTTACAGAGATATGGACAGCGTAGCTTTGAAACACCTAACTGCTTAAATCATTTTCTAAATTCTACTTCACTGTCTTTATTAGTAAATTTTTAGTAGATATTTTCTCAAGTTTACCAAATCAACCAGAGAAACTTTTTATAATTTGCAGAATAGTCATTAATTATGAAGATGATAATAAATTAATAATAATGATAATAATTAATTAGGAATAATAAATTTCTTAATTAAATTATTTTAAACGATAAATTTGAAGGAAAAGAGATTCAATAGAAGATGTAAATTTGAAAATTCCAGCGAACAAGTGGATATGAAAAGAGAAGCATAAGATAAAATTAAAGGAATGTGTTAATATATGTCTTGAACTTTCCAGTTAGGCAATACACTGTGAGAGATTAAGTATTAATTATTATTAAAAGAAATTTCAATGAATGATGGAAATAACTTTTGAATAATTGAGTATATGAATTATACGTTTGATTTATTTTTGCAGACAGATTTTACACAGGGACTTAAAATCTAGGTTAGATTCTCTCGTATTCTGCTACTTTATTGACTTTTACGCTTTAGCTCCACTCCGAATGAACTATGAAAATAAATAAATGTATACGTTAAATTAACTAATTTTTGATTTACTGATTAGTACAATTACAAACGAATATAATAAAAAGCAACTTTTGCAATTCTTACTCTATTCTTTAGTTCATTTTAAATTGTTAAATTTAATTCTCTTCAATATTTACTCTTCATTTGAAATATTTCATTTGTGGTCGGCGCCTAAGTTATGTCCTTTATACTTTCAAAATCTATCATTTGTATTTGTGTTTATTTAATTTTACTTAATAAAGTTGCATATATAATGAATTTTTGCTTAACTTGCATTTAGTACATGGAGTTACTTATAAAGAGCAGTCAATTTTTTTGTAAACTTAACTGAAATCTCTGTTGACATTGATCAGGAATATTTTTCTGAGGAACGAGAGAGTGAAGATCGGAGATTTTGGAATATCTCGGATACTAATGGGGAGTTCAGATATGGCTTCCACATTTGTGGGCACGCCCTTCTACATGAGCCCTGAAGTACTCAAACATGAGGGCTATAACTCTAAGTCTGACATCTGGTGAGAACTTAGAGTACTTGTAAGTTTATTTAATAAGTAAGGTCTAAGTAGTACTTCTAATTACTTGTAAGTACTGTTTACTTTACCACTTGAGAGAGAGACATACATTTATTTTCTTCACAAAATAAACATATGTCTAAAATAAACATATAATAAATCGACTTCGCCATTGGCTGGAGCCAGTGACGAAGCCGGTGAGACACTTGACTGCGAATCAAAATGTGCAAAGTTCAATGCCTGGGCTCGCCCGCAACTGGCATCTCTTTCGAGTGGTGAGGAAACTGACGTTAATCTTAGCTTTTATATATCACACAGCACAACATTCAACATATTTCGAACCTGAAGCTATAAATTACTTAAATTACTCACTTGAGCCTGAAGTACTTAAATCGCGAGCTGTAACGTAGCTTAATTTTGTTCGGTTGACGTGCAGCTAAACCGACTACGCTAAATCCCCACCGAAGTACTTAAACACAGTAGGCATAAATCTGATATTGTGATGTGGTGAAAGAGTCAACTATAGTAATTTTTATGATAATACTTTAAAAAGAAAGAAAGCCTATTTCTAGTGTTTTTAAAACTCTAGTCTATTGTGAAAGTATAAATATGGTGAATTATCAATGATGTGCTATTTTCTCAGTTAGATTATTGTACATGCCAGTTAGTGAATTGAACCTAATCTTTACTTCATATTATTAATGTTATGAGGTTTTAATCAGTTTCACTGAATAGGCTGATATTTTTGTTAGTTAAATGAACCAGTCTAATGCGCTATATAGACTGATTAATTATATTAATCGCTTCCTATTAATGAAGTTTATTAATTGCCATTATGAATTAATTAAATATTTTAATCACTATTTGCGGGCATGAATTAATTAATGATATTAATCGTTACTTAGAATTTAATTAATCAATTCATTATTCGCGACTTATAAATTAATTAATTATATTATACTTATTGGTGTCTATAAACTCGTATCTCGTGTGTCTTCAACAACAGTTCATATTGCAATGTGTAGCTACATCTTTTACAGTTAAGTAGGAATGTGGGGACGAACAAATCTTAATTATTGACTATGATTTGATACTAATAATTCCAACCTTAATTATATTTTCTTTAAAAATAGTTGCAAAATAAAATCGTAATCAAATAATAAAACTAAAAGTCTTACATTAAACTAAGATGTATTGATTGATATCAGACTCTAAGTATTAATCTAGTCCTTGGAGTCATGAACCTGCCATGTGGCAGAACACACGAGAGTATTGATTGATTGTGTGCAGGTCTCTGGGCTGTATACTCTATGTCGGAGTCATGGACCTGCCATGTAGCAGAACACACGAGAGTATTGATTGATTGTGTGCAGGTCTCTGGGTTGTATACTGTATGACCTAGTTGCACTGGAGCACCCGTTCAAGGGCTCGTCGCTGATGATGGTCATGTATCAGATCACTGAGGGAGACCCTCCTCCCTGGCCTCAGAGGTACTCCTCTGACCTTGAGGAACTCTTTCACAGGTACAACGCGACGATATAGGACGTTATAGTGTTAGATAGTGATGATAGTGTGGCAGAGTAATAATAGTGTGATAGAGTGATGATAGTGTGATAGAGAAATGACGTACATATAATATATAGTAATATGAATTAGTGTAACAGATTCTAAATCCTTCTTTAGCACTACTGAATACATATTCATAGAGTTTGTAGAAATGATAACGTGATAGAGAAATGATGTAGAAATGATAGCCTGATAGATTTGGAAATGATAGTTTGATAGATAAATATCATACATGTAGAAATAATAGTTTAATATGGTAATGATTTATAAATTACAAATGTTAATTCATTAAACTGTTGATATTAACTGAATATTTTCTCAAAGATTTACAAATGTTCATGTAGCCATACACACAAGTCATGTCATGTGATCATCCTAGGGCTGGTTTGAGCCAAAGATTTGTCTAGGGCTTTATGTTCATTCATTTCCTTCCTTATGTTCTACATTAAATGCCTATTCCAACAGCCTTTTCTTCAGGTTTTCGTCAAGGCAGTCTTTCCATCTTCTTTTAGGTTTTCCCACTGTTCTTTGTGATCTCTTTTGTATTTAAATACCTTTCAAGGGTTTCTGTTTACTTACATGCGCAGAACATATCCAGCCAATTTCATTCCTTTCTTGATCATTTCACCGACCATTAGTTGATTTGCTCTTATCCTAATGTTCTCATTTGTTGTGTGCTCTTTATAGCGATTTCTAGTTTTCATATTAGTCAGTTGTTTTCGGTGGCACTGAATTTCTCTTCCATTGCCTTCGTTAATTCCTATGATTCACTGCAGTAACTGTGCACATAGGTAGTGCAATTCACTCGCCTGACTGACTTATGACACAAACTAGTTTTGTACTGATTTTGTACTTTGGACTGATTTTCTGGATTTTGGAATATGCACCGTTTTTGGACCTTCGTTTTGCTCGTCGGCTTGATTTTGTCTCAATAGTGCTCGATGTTGTTATTGATGACTGTAGCACTCTAATTGTTGTAATTATTATTATTGTAGTGCAACAGATTCTAAATCATTCTGTAGCACTACTGAACACATGATGATAGAGTTTGTTGATATCTCGCAGAACTTTGGAGAAGGATCCGAAAAGAAGACCTTCAGCCATCGACGCTCTGAGGCTTCCATTTGTCGTGAGACAGTTTGAGGTCTGTACCGTTCATTAGGTTAATGATATTGTAATGATAGTACGAGGAAGGCAATGGAAAACACGTCAGAGAAGAAATGTTTACCCAACCAGTTAAAGGCTACTTGAAGGTTTTGTAATGGCTTGGCCTGTGTTGTGGGATCAGCTTATTTGATAAACTCTGAGTTACATGTACATGTATGTTTGTTATTTGATACTGTAGTGCTTTTTATTAAGTGCATTTTATTGTATACTGTTTGTTACTACTTGTTTTACTGTACTGTTGTAGAGTATAGAGATGGCTTAGCTTAATATATTCCAGTAAACATCAAACATTAAGCTCTAACTTACACCAATCATTAACACTATTGCTCTTATGAACGTTAATGTTGACTCTCAGTAGAAATATGTATCTTGGACTCGCTACCCGGCAGAACTCTAGAACACTTCGTTTTATGGATAGAGGTAATAAGAATTTATGTACGTTTTTGAAATAATTTTTTAGATATTACTGTTGTCTTGCTTGTAGTGGAAAATGGTGAGTTTTATATTTGCTGTTGTAGAATATATTTCAAAAGTTATATTGCTTTTAAATTAACTTAATCGATTAAATGATTGATAGCTAGACTAATTTATTTATTTATTGATTGACTGATTTATGATTGAAATATTAATTGGCTGACTGGCTGGCTCACTCATATATTTATTGATTAATTGATCTAATGATTCATTTATTAATTGATCGATTTATGGTCCTTGACATGCGATGAACTGAACATTAAATTCTTATAGATTGATTGATTTTTTAATATATTTTATAATTTTTTACAATATTTTCCACAGCAAATGAAGAACACAATAATGGAGAAGCAGTTAGCACGTGAGCAAGAACTGATAGCCAGAGATACCAATCAGATTGCAAATGAATTGTACGTATCAATCAATCAATATCTTTTATCAATATCTTTAATCTATAGTCAGTATCAATCAATCTATATTAAGTACCTTTATCGATATGATGTGTCAATCAACATTAATTAATTAACAAATATTATCTTTCAATCTATTAACATTGACGTAATCAATGTTGTAATATTAAGTGTTGAGATTTTATACTTGTAACTAATATGGAAGTTATATTTTTTATTTGTTCACATTGGTATGATTTCACAAGAATAATCGATGTTGTCATGGACGACAGTAGCACTCTAGTTGTTGTTATGTCACAGGAGATTCATGATCGATGATGTCATGGACGACAGTAGCACTCTAGTTGTTGTTATGTCACAGGAGATTCATGATCGATGATGTCATGGACGACAGTAGCACTCTAGTTGTTGTTATGTCACAGGAGATTCATGATCGATGATGTCATGGACGACAGTAGCACTCTAATTGTTGCAATGTTATTACTATCAGCACACTATTGATAAATTAAGTCCCTGACTTCGCCTTATGGCGAGGAACCGGACGTTAAATTCATATTGATTGATTGAAATGTAATCTTTATTTACCAAAATGTATGACAGAATGAACAGAACGTAGAACATGACATGAGAAATAAAAACGAAACGAACAACAGAAAATATGATTAAACCTTGACTAAACTAAATTGAAATGATTAACTATGTTGATATCTATCACTTTTAGTACCACATGTTTAAACCGTTAGGCAATGTAGTCCATTTCCAGTATAACCAGTCCAGTGAATGTCCAAGATTTTACTCGCAGAGCAATGGGTCTGGGATTCGAACCCACGAGAGTTCAATTCACCTCAGGATCTGTCATTTAAAACTTCATGACGTTACCCTTACGCTATTTAGACATTATGTATTCTGTGTTTTGTTACACTTGTGCTGACAGTAACCGGAGAGCTAGGTACGGTGCCCTGCAGCAAGAGGCTGAGTACAAGAGAGAGAGGAACCTGCCTCCTAGAGAGAGGATGAGGAACAGGAAAGAGCAGGAGGCAGATGAGGCAGGACGCAGACTTCAGTATGTCTCATTCCTGTTCTAGAAGTAGATGTAGTAAATACAGGTAAATACTGTGTAATCATAGAACTCCAGTATGACTCATTCCTCTCTCTAGAAGTAGATGTAGTCTTCTTCTTCACGTGCCGTGCCTGATCCAAGCCTGCGTGGTCATGGTCATATTCCTCCATATGTCTCTGTTCATTGTTGCTCTGATCATCTATGTTTCAGTTACCTGCATCCATCTGCTAAGAATCTTAATAAACGTAGATAGATGTAAATACTATGTAATCACAGAACTATAGTACGTCAGGGCGTAGACTTCATTCCTCTCTAGAAGTAGATGTAGTAAATAAACACTGCGTAGATGAAGAACTAAGTAAAAGCTGGTAAAGCTAATATTAACGTCAGTTTCCTCACTCGAAAGCGATGTCAGTGACGGGCGATCCCAAAATTTAAACCCCGTACATACTTATCCGCGGTCAAATATCTTACCGACATCGCCACTGTCTATAGCCAGTGGCGATGTCGGTAAGATATTCGATAAAATCTCAATTTGTCGCAATTTCCTCTCAATGTTAATTCTAATAAATAAATAAATAACTACTGTGTAAATTTAGAACTAAGTAAACAAACGTACATATTGTATGTAGAGAGAGAGAGAACTGTGTTTATTTCGATACACTCAAAAAATATATAGTGGCATACAAAAGCAAGGCCGTCAAAGAGGTCACAAGTAACCTATCTAGTTGACCACCCCTCAATCATACAAATTGCAAAATAACTAAGCAAACGAAATAAACCTGAAGTACAAGTGAAATAAATTCTAGTTACTACAGTTTGAAATAATAACAACAGGAATTTAAAAGAGAATATTGCTTCTGCCGATAAATCTAAGCAACAGAGAATCACAACAGAGAAACACAGATAACTAAACAGAAACACAGAGTAGCACTTAATTAGTTCAAAATTGAAACTTAAGATAATAAATGTACAAATAAAGTTACAAATAAGTTTTATTGTATAAATGTACTATATAAAGTTACTGCGTGCATTGTGTGGCATTTACAGTTTGACTCATTGATATGCAACAATTGAAATAAGTCAAATTGCATAAAAGTAGATACAGTTCTGTAGATTGTAATTTGAGACGGAAACAACTAGACACATTTACATTAAATGAGTTTAATTGAATGGTTTTTTTATCAGAGCGGCAACACTGCAGCAGAAGAAAGAGAACGAGGCTAAAAGACAAGAAATCAGCAGAAAAAATAATCCATATGAGTCCTCGGTATCTTACTCTATCAATCAATTAATTAATCTATCAATGTATTAATCGATCAATGATAATCATCATCTTCTTTTGAATCCTAGTTTAGCTAGGGTCGGGGTATGGATGGACCTTCTCCAGTCCTCTCTACCGCATCATCAGTCTCTCCCATATAAACTCTTCCATTCCTTTTAGAAAATTTTGTAGCAATTTCTGGAGCCTAGGCACTCACCAACCGAATGCCCTTTCTGACGTTGGTTTGGATCTTAGTGCTTTAGTCGCCTTCTACAACACGTGCAGTCACCGGTTGGTCCATTCCTCAAACACCCCAGACACAACATCGGAATAAATCTACCAAATTAAATTAATTATATTTGTAGTTTTTATTAAATTCAGTGATTAAGTTTTAGTCAAAGTTGTTAATAAAAAAACTATAATTTTACTTTATACTATTACGATATAAGTGCTCAATTGACGCACGCTCGTGTTTACACAATTATATTCTCTGTATTTTATCGTAGTTGAAAATTCTCTGATGGCGGAAGTTTAGTTGTATTATCCTGGAACTTAAGATTATAAAAAATTCTCTCGTTTTCTAGAGCGAAGACACGGCATAAGTTCTTACTTTGCATCAAGGCACAGTTTAAACAGTTTTAAAACTTTGTTTTAAGGCGCAGTATCGTGCAATTTCAAGGTTTTATTTCAAGGCACAGTATAATGCAGTGTTCAGGTTTTTTGCTTTGCGCTATACTGTATAATAGAGTAGTAGATTTGTATTGAATCTGATTCTGTTGTAGCTTCAGATTGGAGGTGCTTCATATAGGAAAGAGGAAGACCGTGGCAGTTCTAGGAAGAAAAATAGCACTTACCCAGGTCTGTGTTCTCAATCAATCAATCAACCAACAAACTAATCAAATCAATCAGTATATTGGTCAATCAACCAATTAACAAATATATCAGTCAATAAATCGGTGAATCAATCAGCTAATCATTAAATAAATCAATTGATGAATAAATCAATAAATAAATCAATCAATCAGTCTGTCAGATCAATCATGCAATCAATCAACCAGTCAATTATTCAATCTAGAAAGCAATTTATAAATCTATTAATTAATCAGTATATGGCTTTGTTTAAACTATATGGTACTAACTGTATTTATATAAATATTAAAGTAGATAATAATAGTGTAATGAAACTGCTAGACCTATAAGTTTATTCATTACCACGAGCTCATTGATAAGTTTTCTCTTCACCGTACCATCTGTATTAGTCGCCTCTTGCGGACACTTTCTGCTTTCTCTTTAAATGTTTAAACTGTGCAGATCTGCAAACCATTTCAGATGTACATGTACATGAATGTGCTCTAAATAAATAAAAAAAATTTTCTTCCAATTGTGGCAGGTTAGACAGCCACGGTCAATCTCGCGCTCACCAACCGAATGCCCTTTCTACGTTGACATGGACCTTAGTGCTTTAGTCACCTTCTTCGACACGCGCAGTCACCGGTTGGTCAATTGTTCAAATAACCTGGACACTAAACGGGGAATTTAGATGTATGTGTTCTAAATAAATAAAATAAGTTTTTCTTCCAATTCTGACAGGTTTGAAAAGTCGCTCTCATTCTTCAGCGGACAAGGACTACGATGACGACGATGATGACGACGACGACTCAGCATTTAGATCAGCGATCATACGGCAAGGCTCGCGCGAGGCTCGCGAGTCCTACGAGCCGACGAGCACCGAGCGAGGCAGAAGATCAGAGGATGATGCTAGAGGGTTCTCTTCTGTGAGGTCAGGCAGACGTTCTGAGGACCTAGAGAGAGAAGAGGCTGCCTCTCTGAGGTCAAACAAAGGTCAGAGTTTGTTTTGTAAATCTTAAACCAAATTATTAGTAACAAATTATGATAATTATTAGAACGAAGTAAAATTAAATTTTTTAAAATTAAATTTTTAGATTAGGACTATTTTATATTAATTAGATTATATAGCTATAGCTAAGGTTAACGTCAATTTCCTCACTCGAAAGCGATGTCAGTGACAGGCGAGCCCAGGATTTGAACCCGCACCTACTGATCCGCGGTCGAATATGTTACCGACTTCGCCACTGGCTCCAGCCAGTGACGAAGTCGGTAATACACATAAGAAACTTTAATCAATTAAGACTTTATTTAGATAATAAAAGCAGACTGTGTGGTTAAACATTAAACAAAATTAGTGAATTTGACTAAGTAAAATTAAGAATTTAATTTCTAATTTTATTTTATTAGTAATATAAGAGAAATGACAGCATACAGACACATCATGCAAACGTCATGTTCATAAATGTTAAACACACAGTAATGTGAATGATCATAATGATATCTAGCACGTTTAATGTTTTAATTGTTACGCAGTCAATTGTCCATTTTACCGGTCTTGTTCTTTACGGTTTTAATGATTTTTAACGGAGCATTTGGAGAGTAGATAGAAAGGTGAGATGTTATACGGCGAGAGAGTAATAAGTCAGAGTGTGAAGCTAAGAAAGGTAATAGATTTTAAGTATTTGGGGTTTGTAATAGAGGATAATTGGGAGTTGGAAAAGAAGGTTACTTGTAGGATTCAGGCTGGATGGGCAAAGTGGAGGGCAGCTAGTGGAGTGTTGTGTAATAGGAGAATACCACTAAGATTGAAAGGTAAATATTACAGTTCCTTGGTAGGTATAGTAATGATGTATAGTTCGGAGTTTTGGGCAATAATAGGCAGTATTTTGCAGCATTATTTTGAAGAAAAACAAGTGGAGGTCAGCTAGTGGGATTATTCGCTAATGTTTCATATAACTGTGGGCGACAATTTCAAGTCTTGCAAATCGCTCATGATACATTCAGGCAGCGACATTGAAATGTCATTTACAAATAATAATTATGTTATTATATAATTATATAATAAACAATATTATTATTTTAAATATTTATACAAAATTTGATATACTTTAATTTAATTCGCTTTAAAAAAAAAAAAGAAATGAAAATTCAAACTTTCTCCTGTCGTATAATGTCGTATAAGACATTATTTGTAAATTTCCAGGGGGGAGGTCTAAAGCGGGGGGTGATTTATCCTCTGTTATTTTAAATGTTCAGGGGGGAGGTCTAAGGCGGGGGGTGATTTATCCCAGACGATGGGGGAGCTGAGGAGAACTGACGAGCCCCTGCCCGGGGGTCGAGCCCCCCACGGGTCGTGGAGGGGGGATGAGCGGCCCATCACTCCCATGAGAGACAAAACTGTCTACAACACCAGACCCAATCAGTCATCACTCGACTTTGAAGACGGTCTGTTGTTGTTGTTGTTTTTGTGGTTGTTGCTCTACTTATTAGTTCGGTTCTCTCGTTCATTGGTATTGCTTTTCTCGTGTTGTGTCCGATTCGCTAGGAAATAGAAAAAACATCAACTGAATGAGTAGTAAGAGGCGACTAAGCCAATAATAATTAGCTGGAGCAAGTGGCGATGTCGGTAAGATACTCGACCGCGGATCAGTATGTGCGGGGTTCAAATCCTGGGCTTGTTGGTCACTGACATCGCTTTCGAAACTAACGTAAATTTTATGAAACCAATAGAAGATCTTATCGAAGATTGACTGATAATATGGTGTGTGACAGAGAGGAGTGGAGAACGTCTATTCGTATGCGGACCCTAGTTAAACTATTATTAAAGGGAAGATGATGATGATGTTTGATGGATGGATTGTTTAATGAAATTGAATTAACCAATTAATTAATTGAATGAATCAAGTCAGCGATTTATCGTTTATTAATTGATTGATTTACTGATTAATTAATCAGGAATACCGGACCAACCAGACATGGCTAACACTTATTACGAGCAGTTCAACGATTTCACTGAAGATGACGATGATGAGAATGATATAATTCTCATGTTCTCTAATCTACAGACTGTACTGGACAACAGCAGCACACGTATGTATGGCACTCGCAGATCGTATTTTAGTGCTGCTTCATTCAGTACAACAATTAATGGCGTAGTCTTGCTGGAGCCAGTGGCGAAGTCGGTAAGATATTCGATCGCGGATTAGTATGAGCGGGGTTCAAATCCTGGGCTCCCCCGTCACTGACATCGCTTTCGAGTGAGGAAACTGACGTTAAGCTTAGCTTTACTAGCTTTTCTGTCGGATTTGAGACCACGTTTTGAGTTTGTATGATATCCTGTAATTTCTGTAAAGCGGCCTCGAAGACCGGTTTCGGTAATGGGATTCGAATTAAGTTTTGGTTGTTAATAATAATAATTACTGAACAATTTTTTGCTTTTAATTAAAAATGACAATATAGGCGGTACTAAGGCGTAGCCATTTGAGAAGGGATTAACTCGTTAATCGATGGTGTGCTCTTTATGGGGTGTGAAAGCAGTGAGTTAATTAATTTTATTCTGTGTTATTGTACATCTCTAACTGTAGACTTGTGTATCTTAGTAGACGTTAAACAAACATTCTTATATTAGCTGTTATTTATTATCGTGTTATTACACTTGTTATTATATTAGTTCTTATTTATTATCGTGTTATTGCACTTGTTATTTTTCGCTTTGTTATTTAGTTAGTATTTTATTATTTGTTATTTATTATCTTTTATAGCACTTATATTCACTTTGTTAATTAGCTAGTATTTTGTTATTTGCAATGTTATTCTCTGTGTTAATGCTACAGTGACAGACCACACTCTGGTATCAGACGACAAACAGGCGGGAGCCTTCGGCCCAGGAGCGAGAGAGATCAAGATTCGTAATCTTAGAGTGTATCCTTTCACAGTTATCTATTTGTCACAACATTTCTTGTTACAAATTGTAAAATCCTAGCTTCTTAATTAGAAAAAATGTATGTTAACGTCTTCATTTATTTAGCGGACTCAGTTAAGCTGCGCGTCAATTGAACGAAGTAAAACAACGTTACGCGCGGTTAGTATTTTTTGGGCGACCACTTTGGCAGACCGAGAGACGACAGCTTTGAATGTAAACAATCCCAAGGGTGTTGGAGGTTATTCTTCAATCGGCGGAGGTTATTCTTAAACTATGTAGCACATGCGATATGTCATGTGTGCAACTATAAGGAATAAATTTTTTTTTTAAATAATAAAATTTCAATGGCTCTTCCGTCAAAATTTTGGCCGCAACGCAGCGTAATAATGATTTAATGGGAGTAGCAGGTCAGGAGCCGCTTCGAAACAAGGCTGTTTGTGAGCGTGAAATTACTATATGAAATTACTAATTAATTGATATTATTATGTAACATCTATCACAGGAAACAGAATTGATTGATTCGCACCAAGTTGCTTTTCATATTGACGATTCCAGTTAAGTTCCTAAAACCTAAACATTTTTAAATGTTAGACAGTATGCTAGAGAGCACATTACATGTGTGTCCATATCTTTGAATCCTTTCGTTTGGACCTGTTTTCTGAAATTTGGAATTGTCACCCTTGTTGAACTGTTTTGTTTTTGATTCGTCGTCTTGGATTTGGTTCAGATGTGTTCGAAGTTGTCATTGACGTGTGTAATAAATTGTTTGATTTTACTTTAATTTTAATAGAATATAAATATATCTTATTTTTATAATTAGAATAAATGTAGTTGACGAACCTGAGTAAATCTGAGAAAATAAGTAGATGTCGTAGAAAAACGAATAGTCCAATCTCTACGGATTATATTTTGCAATTAACTATTGCAAATGTTGTTTATAGAGCTGGTAAAGCTAAGGTTATAGTCAGTTTACTCGCACGAAAGCGATGTCAGTGACCAGCGAGCCCAGGAAATGCTTATGCTTTATTATATTGATTCCTATTCCTATTATTATTCCTTTTTATATTGAGTTTATTTTTTTAGATTATACTACGGATTATACTACTATTATTATCTACGGATTATACTACTATTATTATCCACGGATTATACTACTATTATTATCTACGGATTATACTACTATTATTATCAACGGATTATACTACTATTATTATCTACGGATTATACTACTATTATTATCTACGGATTATACTACTATTATTATCTACGGATTATATTAACTGCTAGAAATGATGTTTACGTTAAATTTTACTGATTCCTTCACTGTAACCTCCACAGTGAGGCTGAGAAGAACCTGGGAAAGGTGAAGTTCGAGAAGGTCTACCAGTACCTGAAGAAGGCGAGGTACAGCGAGAGACCTCGAGGCAGGGAGATCGACGAGAACAAGATCATGGCGGACCTGCACAAGATCACTCCGGACAGGGACGCTTGTTACATGGTGGAGACTCTGCTCTTCCTAGAGGTGCAGCAGAGAGACAGTCAGCACAAGTGAGACGATTTAGGAACCGAACCCATAAACTGTGGTTAATTTAGAATTAGTGGAATTTATAGCTAGGAGAACGGTCGATTATTCACGTCGAAATCAGAATATTTGTTATATTGCTTACAAAACGAGCGTCAAGCTCATACTATTTTGGGCCGCCTTCAATATATGTATATATATATATATATATATATATATATATATATATATATATATATATATATATATATATATATATATATCTTTATTCTCCACTTTGACAACGAAAACACGCACAGAACAGTAAATGTGCAACAAAGAAAATAAAACATAAAGAAAACAATAGACTGCATTTCGAGAAGTATGCAATAAGAGCAGCAATATCATCAATATTGAAACCACAAAGGTTACATTTGACTAATTTCCACATCAATACATATTGGCATGAGAAGCCATTTCTTTCCTTAAAAAGAGTTTAAAGTTGAGGTTTATTATATCTCTATAATTATTTTTAAAATGCAGAGCATTAATATTGAACTGAATGTCAATGTATTTGCAAGTCACCTAGTATTTAATATGGACCCCTAGCAGGGGAACACATCTCAGAAAAAATGAGAGCTAGGGGAACAGAGTTCCCCTGCGGTGAATAGAACGTGGTGAATAGAATGTGGTGAATAGAACGTCCTCTATTATATCTCTAGACTCCATACAGGACTGTAAGCTCATTATAGAATTATTTGATCATCCATGAAGACATCTATGTATTAGGATGTCCGGTGTTTAATTGGCTATCGCCAGTTTAACGCATTGTATTTTACTGTGTGCGAAAAATACTCTAGTGAATCCATCATCCCTGATGGAATAAATGTCTCTCTCCAGGTACTGTCTAGTGGCAGGTCCTTCAAATACAATGCTTCCACATATTTCTATAAAGAAGAATGGAAAACTATCCCGGAAAAATTACAAATGAAGAAGGCTTGAAGAAAGTGGGTACAGATTGATAGTTGATGAATACCACAAATGCTATAAGAAATAGGAAGAAGAATTGGATAGAGCACATTCTAAGTGGAAATAGCTTGCTAAAGGAGGCCATAGAAGGTAGAATTGAAGGAAAGAGCAGCTGAGACAGACCGAGATTAGGAATGTTAAATGATTAAAATATTTACTCGTAAGGGGACATGAAGAGAAAAAAAGAAGATAGCGAAGAGTGGAGGCGTTATATGCCATGGACCTGCTAGTATTCAGTGAACTGAGAGAGACACACATATATAATTTCTAAGATAGTTAGACGACAATACTTTTATATCAACTGCAAATATTATTCTAGACAAGTTCTAGCATCCTACTGTCAAAGCCAAAGCCAAGCTATCGCTCAAGAATAAAATGATCCATGTAAACGCTGTTTATCCAAAATCCGGAAAATCTGTTGTTAGCTAATTTTGTTAAATCAATCAATTACATTTATAAGGACATAATTTAGACGACAACAATAACAAGCTGTTATACTAACTTTATAAGTAATTTGCTAATAATCAGGTGTTATAGTATATCTGAAGATTTTAACTGCTGTTGTGCCGTGTGATAGAACATTAGTTGTGAGATAATTACTGTAAATAGTGTTACTACTTTAATTCATCTTGTTAATATTCCCTTTGGGTAAACAGGATTGTTTTGTTGAATGACGCCCCTGCCCAGTAAATGTTAGTCGAAGCTGAGGAAGGCATAGGTGGCCCACCTCGTCATACGCAGAATCCCCCAAGAATAATGGTTTATCGAAAGGAATGTTATAGATGACTTAAAGATCCATTCGTATGTGGACACGAAGAGGAAAATGGAAGATAGAGATGAGTGGAGCCATTATATACCATGGACCAGCCAGTAGGCAGTGCACTAAGAGCGAGAATATTCCCTAGTATTGTCGCTATTGTGTTTGTCAGTGATGAATGTGTACGCATATCTTTGTGTGGCTGAGTAAACATTACCAAAGGTACTGCAAGTTAAGATATGTAATAGCTTATTTAATAACTTTATAAACTCTTACTTAGCACACTTAAGGAGTACTTGAGAACTTATACTAAGTACCTGAGTACTTAGTACTTATTGAGCATTTACCAGGACCCTCTTACGTATAACGTAGTTAGCAAGTACTCCATGCTTGAGTAGGCCTATGCTGTATATTGAACACGTCATTATTTTGGGACGTAATATTATGTCTACCTGTTGCTTCATTCAAAACTACATTTTTTCTCAAAGATTAAGTGGCTCTAGTCTAGTTTAACGTCAGTTTCCTGTCTCCAAAATATATCAGTGACGTAGCGAGCACTGGATTTGAACACTGAACCTACTGACTCTCATTCTAACAGACCCGTTCCGTTATCCATATACCGGCGGCTTAGGCAAATTATAAATCCTAGTCATAGTCCTCATTTCATTTTGATTTCCACACGCCTGCGATGAACCGGTATAGCAGTAGAATACTCCGTGCTGAAGTAGGCCTATCTGTAACTCTATTTAATTACTAGCTATGCATTAGATATGAATATTTATTAAATTTGCATATTCATTAAAGATGAATATACATTAAAAATACATCTACCAGTGTTGTGTCCGGGTTGCTGAAGAATAGACACACCGTGGACTGCACCTGTCGTAAAAGGCGACAAAGCACTTAGATCGAACCAACGTCAGTAAGAGCATTCGGTTGGTGAGCGCCTAGGCTCCAGAAATTGCTACGAAATTTGATGAAACAACTGGAAAGGAAGATTTATGAGTATTCGGATCCTATTTAAACAAGGATTCAACGGAAGATGATGCTGATTGTGATGATTTAATATGAGAACAGTAGATATGATTTGTGTATCAGTTATGCATAAACTTTGTGTGAAACATTGCATTTGTAGTTCTGCATAATTAAATGATTTTTAGTCAGTCTTAATTTGACGTAAAACAAATATCGGTACGTTTAAAAATATTTATAAAAAAATAAATAGTATTATTGATAATTTTAAAAATACAATTTAAAATTATTTTAAGAAACTATCGTTTCCGGCTTGTTGTCATGAAGCACACATCATGATCTTAAAATAACCTTAGTGTGTGTAGACAAATAGAAATAAACATTTAAAGAGAAATAAAAAATTCTAAGAAATACAATTGTATCAAATATGTGTTTAAATATTACAATGCGTATGTCTGCCTTGTGCAGGTTGTATTTTGCAATTTTCATGCGTAATCCTTATTGCGTTATTCAAATTTCTGTCATATGTTTTCAACATTCTGTATCTAATGTTATACATGTAGGTGTTGAATGGACCCTGCTTCAAGCCATATGGCAAATTTACATTTAAATCTAATTTTTATTTCGCTTATTATAATTATTATTATTGAACTCTTTCTTTAAAGTCTTCTTCTTTTCTCTGTGTAACGTCACTTTGTGGACACCAGAGCAGCCTCTTTTACCTTCTGTCTCCACTGATACCGGTCCTGGGCAAGATCATAAACATCACTCTGTGAAAGTAGCCTCCAAGACCGATTTCGGCCATGACACTGCTATATAAGTTTATTTGTTAATAATAATAATTATTATTATAATTATCAAAGAGAACTCAATAGCTAAAGAATGTTTAATTTTCGATGGAGTATATCAAGCTGTGGCATATTTATACTTTATAACAGATACATAGGGTAAAACAAGCAATATACAGCATATTAAAAAATAACATTTTAATAATATTTCTATTTATTAATAATATTAACATTGATTTAATTCCTTCACAAAAGGCTATGCCTTATCAATACTATGTGTATAAGCTATCATAAGTAAGAACTGAAGGTAGATCGAAACGGGAAGCTAAATACAGGGGTAACTAAGTTAGACCTTAGTCTCAGGTTACAACACGTGCAGTTAACGGTTGGTATATTCTTCTACGTCCCGGACACAACGAAAAACATCTAGTACCTGAGAACATCTAGTACCTGAGAACCTATAATATAGGAGAACATATAGCGTATGAAAACATATATTAACTGAGAAAACATACATGTAGTACAACTATATTATACATATATAGACTTTACAATTTAGTAGTTAAACAAAGGTAACGAATGCTCATTAAGTTATTGTTATACTGTACATGGTAAACTCACAGAAATTAAACTAAATATAGTTTTAAATTAAAGCAAAAATACTATACATGAAAACTTATACAAAAATGACTTAACAACTTAGAAGTTTAACAAACGTAACAAATACTCATTAAAGTATTGTAATGTATAAAATATACATGGTAAAATCACATAGAAATAACGATAAAAGCCAAGACTTACTAAAAGAGCCAGATGATGAATAAGTTGACAGATAACTAACGACCTGCGTTGAAACATCAGAGAAAAAAGCTTAATAGATCTTTTCGGTAATAGCTATAAATAGAACATCGTGGACATCAAATATAAACAGTGGACTAGAAAAAGTAAACACTGCATAGAATACCATTGAAATGTATTAGTTCCTCATAAAATTTCTAATACAAGTTTTCTTTAGAAATGTTATTTACTTTACAGCCTACTATACTATATTAATTAAAGAATAACTTATAGTTTATAGAATTAAAGAATAACACTTATAGTTTAACTCTTTCACCCATTATAACAGTATGCATGCATTATAACGAAGTTATAATATAGACCCATAACATTTACATGTAAATATATGTATCAGATGTCAACATAAACAAACCAGTGTTACCATACAACAAAATATGTTTTCAATTACCGAAATGATCTATTCAAGATTCATCTTTCATACTAAAGTTTAAAATGAATCTCTGCACAGTTTTATAGCGTGAAATTACTAGTGTGATTTATTCAACAATTCGTTGTGAATTCAGTCTTCTTCAGGCACTGAGGAAGGATAACTTGACCCTCTATCAGCATCAGAAGGAGACTGTTAGAGACATTCAGAGCGGGATTTGTACCAGCGGCTTCAGCCTAGCGGCCAAACCTGCTATCAACTTAACAAATCATCCGCCTCTCTCTCTTAGTGCACTGCCTACTGGCAGGTCCACGGCACATAACGCCTCCACTCTTCTCTATCTTCCGTGTTAACCTTTATGTCCACATACGAGCGGATCTTTAAATAATTTATAACACTATTTTGATACACCATTATTTTTTGCGAATTTTGCTTGTGACGAGGTGGGCTCCTCAGCTTCGACTAACATTTACTGGACAGGGGCGTCATTCCCTGAGAAAAAAATCCTGTTTACCCAATCATTCATCATGACTTACAAAATAACTACATGTATTTATCAATACTGGTCACAGGATACAGATTGATTTCGTATAGGCCTATACATGTATATAACATTATGATATATATATATATATATATATATATATATATATATATATATATATATATATATATATATATATAATATTATATATATATAGATGAATATATTCATGGATATATATATATATATATATATATAAGCTAAAAAATGCTGGTAAAGCTAAGGTTAACGTCAGTTTCCTCACTCGAAAGCGATGTCAGTGACGGGTGAGCCCAGGATTTGAACCCTGCACCTACTGATTCGCGGTCGAGTATCTTACCGACTTCGCCACTGGCTGCAGCCAGTGTCGAATATATATATATATATATATATATATATATATATATATATATAATGTATATATATATATATTTATATATCTGTCTTAGTGCACTGCCTACTGGCAGGTCCATGGTACATAACGCCTCCACCCTTCTCTGTCTTCCGCCTTCCTCTTCATTTCCACATATAAGTGGGTCTCTAAATCATCTAACATACCTAATCTCGGCCTGCCCCTGTCTCTTTTTTCTTCCATTCTTCCTACCTTCCATTCTGCCTATATATATATATATATATATATATATATATATATATATATATATATATACACATACATTATATATCCGCTTATTTCCGTTATATCTCAAACAACGCAGAAATCTTACACTGTTTAAAAAGCAAATACTGTTTTACACAATACAATTTGTTGCACTGAAATGATTACGTAAAGTTACTTCATTAAGTATAAAATCAGGACTCTCTGCACTCAACCAAGAATATTACATTGTAATAGTTATAAATACAGCGTAATACAAGTAAAGCCAATAATACTAGAATTTTGTAAACTGCATTAAAAGTAAACTGAAGCAATGTAACATATAAGCTATAACTATGAAGATAAATATCAGTGGCAAATAAACTGTGTTATATTACTGATACCTCTTAATGCTATTAAAATAAAGTCGTAAGGAGTTGACCGATGTTTTTGAAACTTACAGGATTCGATCAACAGCAAATTCTCCCAAATATAGCGAAAGTTCATTGGAATATCATAAATTAATGGGAAGGTATAGTTTTGTAAATATGTGTATAGTAAAATAAGATATTTCCACTATACGAATACAGGCCTGTTGCATGCAGCGTCCATATAATAACTGCAGCATGTACGCTGGCTTTCCATAGAAAAGCCTCAAGTCTCATTTTATCCGAGGCTCCAACAAAACTACTCATAACTTAATTGCATACTTTAATTTGACAAAAATCTGCGCTTGAAAAATTGTACAACTAATTCCAAATCCAAACACTTAGAATTTATTGTTCGAATAGCCAAGAGAATTGCTGCACAGCTGCTAAGGACCTCAATCAGGTGCTCAGTGAAGGATAAATTAGATTCAAGTAGAACCCCAAACATTTCAGTAAATTGACTCAGCTGTACCAGCCACAGGTTATGGTGCAGCACTGAATATTTAGAGCTGGACAAACAAACGAAATTGTATATACATGTAATAATAATAACAATAATAATAATAAAAATAATAATAATAATAAAGGTTTAACGTCCGTTTCCTCAAACAAGGATGATGTCAGAGGAGTCGTGACATTTTCCTTTTTTAATTTAAGAATATTATTTTTAGACCAATTTTCAATATCAAAACGTTCTTCTACGTGGTATCCATGTCGTTTGATGGCATTAAGAGGTAAGTGTCGTCGGCAAACATTACACTATCGTTGTGACTAAGAATCAAGCGACGCAGTGGCTGACGAGTCTGCAACTGTAACAGGGCGATATACCTCTGAGATATCTCCCTCGCTCGAATTCAAACTCAACCCAGGAGAGTCCCGGGTGTACGCAGGGCCTGTGGCCACATTACTAGAGCTTTCCACTCTCGGTGTTCCAGATAAGTTCACATCTCTATGAGCATTACCCCTTCTTCTAATAATATCCTGATCTGCAGCCGCACCCGCACAAGCTGTTTGACAAAGTGCAATAGCACCACTTAAATCAGCATTAATCTTCGCATCTTTAGCAACTTGACAAGTAGGAGCGCAGCTTTTGTCGAGCTGTCTAACTTCTTTGTCGGTCTCCTGCACAATGTTCTCAAGGCATTGGCTTTGTTGCGTCTTCTTATCTGCAAGTCTCCTTTCATATTCTTCTGCTGAAGTTCCTTTTGAAATCTTAACATTATTAAATGTTTCATGCCAATCTAACCACTGAACACAAATAAGTTCCTTGAAACTATTTCTTCTATTTATCAGATCAAGCTCCTTGTGGTACTCACACCTTTTACCACCACAACGAAATTTCGACGCTTCTACTTCACAAGTTCTTATTTTGTATAATACTCTCTTATATCGCTCACTTAGACAGTCAGTTAAATATTCAATTTGATCAAATTTGGCAATGATCGAAGAAGTGTATTCAACGCTACCGCCAGGGACAAATTGTAGATTTTTTCTATCAGAAATGTCTTTAGTTCTCCTATCGATATAGCCTTTAACTAACAAATCTATTCCAGTTGTAATTGACCTAATTTCATCCTCACTGTATACCTTAATATCCTCATCACGCTGGTCGAGTGCGACATTCAGTAGATCAACGTAATCATTAACGTCTTTAACTTGGTGAGATCCCTTTGTCCACAGATATCCTACAGCGTCATGTGCCAGTATCTTCAGCACATCCATCAAGTTACCTGTTTCGATTGAGATCCTATCTTCAGCGTTAAAAGTTCTTAAATTAAGAAAATCCGTAGTAATAAATTTTGTATAATTTTGTTCATCAATTGAGAGAGCATTCGGATTCTGAGAGAGAGACTTTCCTTTGATTTGAGCACCTGGAGCTGTGTCAGATGGGATAACAGGAGCACCAGTAACTGAGTTAACAGGAGCACCAGAAGCTGGGATAACATGAGCACCAGCAACAAGATCAACAAAAGTACCATTAGTTGGGTTAATAGTAGCACCAGTAACTGAGTTACCAGGAGCAGCAGTAGCTGGAATAACAAGAGCACCAGTAGCTGGGATAACAGGAGCACCATTAGGTGGGGTAACAGGAACATCAGTAGGTGGGATAATATTAGCATCAGTAGGTGGGATAATATTAGCATCAGTAGGTGGGATAATATTAGCATCAGTAGGTGGGATAATATTAGCATCAGTAGGTGGGATAATATTAGCATCAGTAGGTGGGATAATATTAGCATCAGTAGGTAGGATAAAATTAGCATCAGTAGATGTGTCTGGATCTATTACCAAATATATACTCTCTTTCGGAGTTGTTGGATTGCCTGTCCTTCTTTTTACACGACTTCGAATAAACATACCTATTGCCAATATGAATCCTGCAATAAATACACCCAGAAGTATGAAACCAAAAATAGATCCAGTGCTAAGGCCGGAATTTGACTCTCTAGTAGAAGCAATCTGGAAAACTGACAAAATTGCTTTTTCTTTTTGAGTATCAGTTTTACTGTAACAGTAGTATGTGATATTCTCAGACAAATTCTTCACCTCCAGTACACAAAGGTTATCAGACTCTCTGTAGATTACATGATTGCCACTACTGGTGCTTTTCTGCTTGAGGCAGGCTTTCTCGTTCTCTTCGCTGGGAACCACAGGGTATGGGTTTCTCCCTGCAGTGCCATAGAACCAATGTATTTCTATATCGTCAGAGTATTCACATCTCAGCTCTATGCTCTCCCCCACATACCTGTCTGCTTGTTTAGGGGTAACTGTAATGGCACATTGTGCAAAGCAGATGCACCCAAAGAATATGACATAAAATGAAGTTGTATAGTGCGACATTATCTCAAGTAGTACAACAGAAATCACATACGATACGTCATAAATGTCTTATACAATTATACGCGTATGTAAATATGTCAATTAAACGTAAGGCACTGACTAATATCAACGCAATCCAGTAAAGTACTTCTATACTCGTATAAAGTAATGAAAGAGAGTATCAATAACTAATTACTGTATAACTGAGCGACGTAATAACTTCCAAATAAATCAAATTGAAGTCACAATCTACAACAGCCAAAGTATGTCAATGAACTAGTTAATCATGTGGTTTACAAAATATCACAAATAACTAGGCACTATCTGACAACATGAAGGTCACCTCTGATACAGATTGGCTTAGCCGTTGGCTTATTGTCAAGTTGCTCCAGAGCTAATCAGTAGGTGCGAGGTTCAACTCCACGCCGTCACTGACGGAGCAGGAAACTGACGTTAAACTTGATTATTGTCTATATAAGGCAATAGATATAGATGTCAAAGTACTGAAAGTATTGCTGAAAGCAAAGTAGCAAACCTTGGCAGAGATCTTGGAAAAAAGATCTTGACAGGGAAGAAAATGCAACAGGCAGATAAAAAAAAGAAACTGAACAGTTAAAGGTTTGAAGACATTTTCCTGAGTAAAATATCCTTGTGATTCGTTCACATTTTATGTCGGCTTAGTAAAAAAGTCCTTTAGAGTGAATATCTATACCCCAACTGTAATACTCTGACACTTATTTTAACTCTATTTTTAAGCAGAATTAGTCTTTCATAAAAACAAATGATCAAAGACTTAGTAAAAGAGAAAATCGAGAATTTTAAAAGAGATTCACAAATTTCATGATCAGGAATAAACAATTCTAAGCTTTAACTCCAACAGCAAGTAAGCTGCAGTAATAAGCTTACTTTAAGGTTGTGTAAAATATCACTTAAGAGCAAATATCAATTAAATTGCTATCAACGCTGCTTTTGCTTAATATAAAGAAAATATACTGTTACATATCAGGCATGCAATGAATAACAAAAAATAACAAGGTTGATGTAGCACTCAATATATCCCACAGTTTATAAATATTTACAAAAGAGTCAATATAATGCGATTATATGTACATGATTGCTTCATGAAAATATACCAGCAGTATGACGTCTTAGTCACAATGTCACGAACTGCTAATATTTAAAATATATTTACTATATGAATATATTTGCGTAATATAAATACATAATTTGCATAATATTTGCATAAATAGTACACACTTACTGAGACATACAGAAGTACACCAAAATAAAACTAGTCTCAAGTTTCAAATAATTAAGTGCTCTAACACAGATAGGATGCACTGAATTCAGGATGCCCTGAATTAAAACCAACAAAGAATTTTACTAGCGGTCAATTGCTGTTGCAACAGATGAAGATAAAGATTTCAATCAATCAATTCCTTGATCCTATCTCATCAAGAGAGATTTTCATCAGCAGCTTTCAATGAGAGATCTGCTTTACTATCCACCTTCTGGAAAAGACTTCCTCGTCAATTAGTATTCTTTATAATGCTCACCTCCAATTAGTTACCTTCTCTTCAGTACACCTCAATCTTGTTAAGTCCTGCATAATTACATACAAATCAATCAATTCTGTAATTATTTATTTAATAGGTCCAACGATAGAATAGACAATTTTTAATTACGTGCTGGTTGTGATTTAGACTGAAATATTTATTCTGTTAAGAATTCATACTATATATTATTTTAGACTTCATACAACTTGCATGTAATATTATAGTGGCGTGTGACTCTGAAATAAACATACACTCTCTCTCTCTCTCTCTCTCTCTCTCTCTCTCTCTCTCTCTCTCTATTTATATTATCATTGGTTCGCAAGTTTATATTAGTTTGATTTCCGAGAGAATCAACCAAACAATGAGTATTTAACGTCCGGATCCTCGCCGTAAGGGAAAATCAGGGACGTGTCAAGTAGACTTTGCATAAACAGGCGCCAAAACACCACACAGTGAAGACTTCAAGAGAAAGCGAGATCAAAACAGTGCATTTCCAAGATCCAAGGCAAGTGGGTTAAAATCTAGACCTATGGCGGAAAAAGATGGGTTTTTAGCTTGTCCAGGTAAGTACAAATGCAATTACAAGATCGAATACACTGTATCTTGTGGCAGAGGGTTCCATATTGTCCGAGCAGCGAACATGAAGAAGCGTCTGCACATGGCAGATTTAATGTTTGGCACAGTGAAAAAGTTTGGTGCAGTGAAGAAGAACTTTTGCAATTCCTACTATTTAATCAATTCTATTGAATTTTTAGTAGTGAGAAACTAGCCACTTATGAAAGCCTGTGCATTTTCACTGACTACTTGAAGCTGCAGTTGTTAAATTAAGTGTACCATAACATAGAGCTCTAATTTCAATATTTTATGTAAATCTATAAAATTAGCTTTTATAAGACAAGATAATTTTAAATATGAAAACATCACCCAATAAAAATGATTTTAAAAAGGCTGCCAGTTTCCTCACTCGAAAGCGATGTCAGCGACGGGAGAGTCTAGGATTTGAACCCCGCACATACTGATCCGCTGTCGAATATCTTACTGACATCGCCACAAGGTTACATCCAATGGAGATTAAACCTACTATTTACTGAACTTTCATTCCCTGAACAAGCCTATAGGCCCTACTATACGTTCAAATGTATTAAAAATATAATACAGGAAGGGTCGGAAGAGCAAACTTTCCAACTCTTTATAGAAATTGAGAGCTTAATACCTAACATCAAGAGCAGAACTTTCATGTTTATAACGAGGAATCTTACCCCAGTAGACTTACGTTTCGCTCTGACTATCAACAAAACCCTAATGATGTAGATATGTGCGAATGGCTGATTCATTGGTGAAAAACCAATGGCTGACCGGTGATCCTGTGGCAAGGGCTTCTCCTACAAGAATATAGCAAAACAGATCTTCTAAAACAGCTTGGAATATTTTAATGAATTACCAGTACAAAAAATTAAATGGTCATTACGTCATCATCAGTTTCTTGCGTTCAGAAGAGAATATAGGGCGGCAACATTCCTCCATTCTTTTCTTTCTTTAGCAACCATCACAGCATCTTCCCATGAAATGTTCAAAGTTTTAAAATCTCTGTTGATCGTATTGAACCAAGAACTTCTAGGTCTTCTTCTTTTCATTTTTCCTTGACTTGGCTTCCAATTCATTGCAGTCTTTGCATATCTATCATTACGCAAATATAAAAAATTAAATTATCATCATTTACATAGTTTAGGTACTAACACCGACGGCAAGTGTTCAACACTCTATATTTCTAATAATTAATTTTTGATCATCATCTCTTATCTCTCTCTCTCTGTCTCTCTCTTTCTCTCTCTCTCTCTCTCTCTCTCTTAGTGCACTGCCTTATTTCACGTCCATGGCAGATAACACCTCCACATATTTCTATCTTCTGACTTTCTCTTCATGATAACATATATGAATTAATTTTCTCCCATTCTCTCTAAATTACCTCCCACTACGTTATTTCATTCTAGTCGCTATGATATTTATCAACTGTCTATTTATGTCAACCCTATTTAGTACTTCTTCGTTCGCAATTTTGTCAGTTCATTTGCTCTTCTCCATTGTTTTTCATAGACACATTTCGCATGCTTATAGGCTATAGCTTTCTAATATATTCTATTTTCAAATTATATTCCTCAGGAATGCCGCAAAAATCTGTATTTTCCCTTGTTTATTCGCGTAATCAATATGGTATAGAAATTGATGGAAAACATGGTTCTGTAATGTTAAATAACTATTATATACTAACTACAATAAGTATACCTGTATCTTAACTCTATATCTATACTTTCGTATATTTTCTATGTATCTATACTTTCTATAGATAAATTAATTTAGAAGTGTATTAATTGTGAAGGCATTATATCTATGGCAATTCGTGACATCATTAATTGTCTCCATCAAAATCGTTTTGACAACACCAGACTGCCTAGCAAATATTATATATTTCTAATAGAAGCAAGCTTTTTACTAAACTTGTATTTTTGACTATGTGATGATTTAGAATAATGTTCCCTTAGAAATTCGTAATACTAAGTCTATGAACTTATTCAATAAGAGATAAAAAAGCTTGCTACTTAATATTATGTAATGATTAGTATATCTTAATGTTGACAAGTATCATATGCTAATACTGTATTTACATAGGTTGCTTGCTCTTTGGTTTGCTTCAGTTTATCTCAGTGTGTGGTTCATTTATTATACCGTCAATTCTTATACTACTGTTTCTTTAACTTGCATGCTGGTTTACCGTTACTGCTTTTTTGCTAGTATTTTTTGTTAATTTTCAATTGAATGTTTGCTTATTCTTGCGTGATTGCTGGCTGTCAACTAGATAGCCTATAGTATAAGCATATGTATCCTCTTTGTTGACTTTGTGCTTGTATGTGTAGGCCTATTTGTAGGTGTACCTTGAATAAACATAGTTCTCTCTCTCTAATATCCTCCCTTCTCAACGTCCATGTTTCACAACCAGAGTGATCCTCCCTAAATTCGTAACAATCTTTATCTTCGTGGCTTTCTTAAAACTTTTTGTTAGTAATTCTTTCCTCATACTGAAGGCCTTTTAACACATCCTATAATACATTAGAGTAAATGTCAAATTATTTGGTAGTAATTTTACCTTCAATGGTTTTAAACAATCAAAAATATAATTAGCAATAAATGGGCCTATATACTATAGGCCCATCTCATGAATTGATGTGAAACTAATGCTATATTAGAGATAAACGTGCTGTAACTAGCACAAAAAACGTTGAACGATGTGATTGTACCTTGCAAAACGAAAGTGATATAAAGATTAAATTGAAAATTGAAACAAATTGGAAATAGCCAGGATATCAATGTCAATAATAGGCCCTAATTATTTGAAAATTTATAACTTAATTGTATGGGTCTATTGAAATTATTTAATGAATCAAAAGAAAAAACCTGAGACCTGCATTAGATGTCAATTGCTTGCTTTGTCGAAATTTAGTGAATGTACAGTTATTACAAACTACTCTACATTGATTTTATTTTTTAATTATAAATGGAAGTAATATCATAGTTTAACGAAAATTTAAATACCTGGTTGATTTCAGTACAGGGGGCTGCCTGATCAAAGCCGACCACAGTAAGGTATCAGACGAAAGATAGGCCTATAATGCGATTTTGAGCCTTTTTTAGGTACATATATTGGGCTGAAGCGTCAGATGTCTAGAAATCTATCGTCGATTTTATCGATCATCTAATAATATATCTACGGTGGATGATCGATATTGGCCAATGGAAGGTTAGTCTAAGCTAACATTCTTAAAACTCTTCTTAAACTAAGTCAATAACTGATAAAATGTCAAATAGTAGCGTATTTAACAATAAAACCTCTCCTTAAATGCTGTCGCTGTCACTCTTAATTGGGAAATTCCAAGGGTATTTCCTTTAGTTTATATAGTATAGTAACAGCATAACCGCATGTATGCCTAGATGCCTACATGCATACTTACAACTAAGCTAAATATCTCTCTCTTCAGTGCACTACCAAGTGGCAGGTTCAAGGTACATATTAATACTCAAAGTCTGATTTCTCGTTCCATAAGAGCACTCCTTAGAACAACAAGTTAATCCCTTCTCAAAGTTTATGCCTTATCCATGGGCCAACCTTATGTAGCCTATAGCTTGGGAAAAATATGGCTTCTGATGTGATTTCCCGTTGCCTTCTAGCTAAATATATAATTTGATAATATTCAGCGGTGCAGTTGTACGGGAACGTATGGAAACGCCGTTCCGTACATTACCATTTTTCAGTTGGTAACGAAATCGTAGAACTTGGTAGCAACGGCGTTCCACCTTCGTTCCCCTTCCATTTAGGATAGGATGGAACGGCGCTTCAGTCAGCTAATAAATAGAAAATAACTTGAATGTAATGTAAAATTAGAATGCAGGTCTACTTACTTCTAGATTGTGAAGTTTTAATCAATAATCTCTATAGATTCTTTCTCAACAAAATTGATTGATGTAGTTCCTGCCAATTACTGTAGGGTGAAGGCGGGATTGAGCACTATGATACGAAATACAATCCGATGAGCATAGTGTAGGGTCTAAAGACGGTGCAAGCCAAATTCCAGGAACAAAATTAACCAGAAGCATCAGTGCTAGTAACAGCTGCTGTGTGTAAGAGAGGGGTTTAATGTCTCAAGAGTTTAGGCCTATGAGTAACGTCATGAAATGAATAAATGCCTATCTTGTTAGTTGTTTAACTTGTTTTGCTGCTCATGTCCTGTATTCCAGTTTGACATTCACATTGACATTCACATTCAAAATTAAGGTGTCTTTTCTAAAATTAAAATTCAAACCAAACTTAGATTAAACTAAGAATCCGAAATGCACAAATTTAATTGCACACAAAATGAACACTATCCACCTACAATCTGGTGCATTTACACAGTAATATCTCCACAATTGGACGAATAATCTCCAATAAAAGTGGGACTGGCAGAGATTTTCAGGTATTTTTCACTATAAGCCACATATATCGAAGTGCACAGAAAAAGGTGCAGATAGAATCTGTCCATCATTTTAATGGCACACAAAATGAACACTATCCACCTACAACCTGGTGCATTTGCACAATAATATCTCCACAAAAGGCCGAATAATCTCCAATACAAGTGGGACTTGCAGAGATTTTTAGGTATTTTTCACTATAAAACACATATATGGAAGTGCACTGAAATAAGTGCAGATAGAATCTGTGCATCATTTTAATGGTACACAAAATGAACACTATCCAGCTACAATCTGGTGCATTTGCACAGTAATATCTCCACAATTGGACGAATAATCTCCAATAAAAGTGGGACTGGCAGAGATTTTCAGGTATTTTTTACTATAAGACACATATATCGAAGTGCACAGAAAAAGGTGCAGATAGAATCTGTGCATCATTTTAATGGCACACAAAATGAACACAATCCAGCTACAATCTGGTGCATTTGCACAGTAATATCTCCACAATTGGACGAATAATCTCCAATAAAAGTGGGACTGGCAGAGATTTTCAGGTATTTTTCACTATAAGCCACATATATCGAAGTGCACAGAAAAAGGTGCAGATAGAATCTGTGCATCATCTTAATGGCACACAAAATGAACACTATCCAGCTACAATCTGGTGCATTTGCACAGTAATATCACAACAATTGGACGAATAATCTTCAATGAAAATGGGACTGGTAGAGATTTTACGGTATTCTTCACTGCAAAACACACATTTCGAAGTGCACAGAAAGAAGTGCAGATAGAATCTGTGCATTATTTCAATGGCACACAAAATGAACACTATCCAGCTACAATCTGGTGCATTTGCACATTAATATCACCACAATTGGACGAATAATCTCCAATGAAAATGGGACTGGTAGAGATTTTACGGTATTCTTCACTGCAAAACACACATTTCGAAGTGCACAGAAGAAAGTGCAGATAGAATCTGTGCGTTATTTTAATGGCACACAAAATGAACACTATCCAGCTACAATCTGGTGCATTTGCACAGTAATATCTCCACAATTGGACGAATAATCTCAAATGAAAATGGGACTGGTAGAGATTTTGCGGTATTTTTCACTGCAAAACACACATTTCGAAGTGCACAGAAAGAAGTGCAGATAGAATCTGTGCATTATTTCAATGGCACACAAAATGAACACTATCCAGCTACAATCTGGTGCATTTGCACAGTAATATCTCCACAATGGGACGAATAATCACCAATAAAAGTGGGACTGGTAGAGATTTTAAGCAATTTTTCACTATAATACACAAATTTCGAAGTGCACAAAAATAATTGCAGGTAGAATCTGTGCACCATTTCAATTGCACACAAAATGAACACCACCAAGCTACAATCTGGTGCATTTGCACAATAATATCACCACAATTAGACGAATAATCTCCAATGAAAATGGGACTGGTAGAGATTTTACAGTATTTTTCACTGCAAAATATGCATTTCGAAGTGCACAAAAATATGTGCAGATAGAATATGTGCACCATTTTAATTTGCACACAAAATGAACACTATCCAGCTACAGTCTGGTGTATTTGCACAGTAATATCTCCACAATTGGACGAATAATCTCAAATAAAAGTGGGACTGGCAGAGATTTTCAGGTATTTTTCACTGCAAAACATACATTTCGAAGTGCACAGAAATATGTGCAGATAGAATATGTGCACCATTTTAATTTGCACACAAAATGAATACTATCCAGCTACAATCTGGTGCATTTGCACCGTAATATCTCCACAATGGGACGAATAATCTTCAATAAAATTGGGACTGGTAGAGATTTTAAGCAATTTTTCACTATAATACACACATTTCGAAGTGCACAGAAATATGTGCAGATAGAATATGTGCACCATTTTAATTTGCACACAAAATGAATACTATCCAGCTACAATCTGGTGCATTTGCACAGTAATATCTTTACAGTGGGACGAATAATCACCAATAAAAGTGGGACTGGTAGCGATTTTAAGCAATTTTTCACTATAAGACACATATAACGAAGTGCACAGAAAAGGGTGCAGATAGAATATGTGCACCATTTTAATTTGCACACAAAATGAACACTATCCAGCTACAATCTGGTGCATTTGCACATTAATATCACAACAATTGGACGAATAATCTCTAATAAAAGTGGGACTGGTAGAGATTTTAAGGTATTTTTCACTATAAAACAGACATTTCGAAGAGCACAAAAATAAGTGCAGATTGAATATGTGCACCAATGTTATAAATCAGAAATGCTATATGTATTAAATACAAGATATATAGGTGGTAGCTCTGATTGTATGAATTTTATTTTAATGTGGCAACAAATACACGCTGCTGTTACTCTTTGTTCCTTCTTCTGCTGTGAAAATTCTTTTCTTTGTTAAAGTGGTCTACGTTACCCATTGGTGATATTATTGCTTGTGCAGTCATTATTATTTCTACTACAGCTAACGGAAAGAACGAGAATGTATCTCTTGTAAGTCTATAAAATTAAACGTTAAATTTATATTTAGGCTATTCTTCTATTGAGTACACTGTTTTTTTTATCGTGTATAGACCATTACGTAAATTATTTTTTTGCTGACAAATTTTTAGTATTTTTGTTATTTGATATAATAAAGACAACTTCTTTATACTATTGCTTTCGGCAAATTCAGATTTAGGAAGAACTTTACTACGTCTTATTTGAAGTTATTTCTTTGCGTAGTAACTATGTTGGAGTAATGCTAATACATATTTAAGGGATTCAATTGTAAATTCCCAAGTAAAGGTTTTAAGTTTTTTACTTATATTAATTATTGTTAATTTAATGTTATATATGCTACGGATTTTTACTAAAGTCTGGATTTAATATATGCATGCCTGCTGAATATTTATATCCGTATAAATTGCTTTATATTAATCATTTTTAATTTATTGCTATATAGTCTGCGTGTTATTATTAAAATCTGAATTTAATATAGGCCTATGATTGGTTTTTGAAAATTGATATTAGTATATTTTGCTCAATTTGTTCATTTAGGCCCAAAATATTTATTTTGTTCTTTAGTCATTTCTTAAATAAGCTGCTATAAATAATTACGTTATCAGATAATTTTTCCACATATTCACCTTGTTTTTTATAACTGATACCACTCATTATTTTTACTTAAACGTGGTAAGTAGTTGAACGATGTATTTGAATTTTATCATACTTAAACACCAACCAATTCTACCAAATTCAGAGAGATTTAGATTGGATGTCTTTCAAAACGAGATATTTGTAGTTTTGTGAATAGGAGTGGGCTAAGATATGAAATTTCCAGTAGGCTACTGGATTACGGGCATGGTACATGCGGAGTAAGATTATCTCTACAAAAATAATAGTGAACACGTTACATTAAATTTCTGCTAATGCCATTTTGAAGAGCAATTATTTCCTTGCAAAACGACGTAAAATACGAGCTGATATGTTCTTAATTGACAAAGTTATTGAATTTTAATGCATGCATTACGTCATTAAGCCCACATGTGCTAGGCGAGAGCCGCTGGCGTGAGACGAAGAGAGCGCAGCTATTGTTAATTCTCCTCATGCAATGCATGCATTGAGAGTTCAATAACTTTGGCAATTGAGAACATATCGGCACGTATTTTACGGCGTTCTGAAAAGAAGTAGACCTAATTGCTCTTCAAATCAGCATTAGCATAAATTTTATGTTACATGTACGCTATTATTTTTGTAGAGATAATTTTACGCTACATGTAACATGCCCGTAATCCTGTACTGTAAATTTCTTATTTGACCCCACTCCTATTTGCAAAACTAGGCCTATAGCTTTGAAGTTGTAAAATATATTAAAACTAAATTTCTCTATATTTGTTATTATTGGCTGTTGGTTAAGTTCGGTGAATTTTAAGAACATCGGTTAACTCCTTACGTCTTTATTGTAAAATTAATGTGGGGTATCAGTTATAAAAAACACAGTATATAATCAGATCTATACCATTTTTGTATGTAGGCCTATATTGCTTTTTGTTGTCCTATGTTGTTGTATTATAAAAAAATCATGTAACGAAGAGATACATATTACATATAGCTAGGCCTTTACTTGTTTTGCTTTAATTTTTTTCGCTGTGCGCATGACAAAACTGCTTCTGACGCAAAGTTGTTATCAAATTTATTGTAGAATTTAGCAATTAGATGAAATTATCATATTAATTTTTCAATAGTCCTACATAATCAATTTCACGTCTGCACATTTATTGTCTATTGTATCTATTATTCCATATTTTGAACTTGTTCTTCCAATAAAGTAAATCTCATAGCATATTTTGTTTTATATGTCACTTGTCCTTTCCCGTGTTGTGTCCGGGTTGCTTTAAGAATAGACCAATCATGTACATATGCACGTGTCGTAGGTGGCGAAATGAAAAGCAAGATCCAAACCAACGGCTGAAACGGCAATCGGTTGTTGAGCGCCTATGCTATACAAAATGCTTCCAAATTTAAAGGAATTGAAAATATTCAAAAGGTCTATTCGTATCAAGACCCTAGTTAAACAGGCATTTAAGGAAAGAAGAAGATTATCATGATGTGTTTGCTTTGTTAATATTACGTGATTGAATTTGGGGGTAGACTAGATCTCCAATAGGTAACCCTGCATTTGTTGTCCTGATCCTTTCTATAACAGTTTTCATTTATAAAATTCGTCAGCAATTTCATCATTTTTAAAGATCTATTTTGAAAATTCAATGAATATATTCAGATATGAACTGTGAATTTATTCATTAACAACTAAATGTTATATTTCTATATTTTAAATTTGCTTCATTTTTGAATGCTCTATGATTAATTTTAAATTACAAACATAGTCTGTTGCAATTATTATTATTTTTAATGCATGCTGAAATAGTGGTATTGTTTCATTTCTTATATAGTTTATTATACATTATTAGTCTCCGCATAGATTTTCCCTTTGGGTGTTACAATATATTAACCTAAATAGGCCATATTATGCAGTCATAAATTACATAATCTGAAAATTAAATTTATCCTCAGGTTTCAATCAATTCGTAGGCATAAATCATAAACATAACTTATATATTTCCCGCATTTTCAAATGCTTGTTATTGTTTATTAATTCCTTAATCTAAATTTCAATAGGTATAGCCTTAATTTGGCGGTTTTATCCTGCCAATGGCAGGTCCATGGCATTTAATTAAAATGTTGATAATATGCATGGAACAAAGTTTACTTAATTTATGATACAACTATGATTTATTCGTATGGTTGTGTTGCAGGAAAATATTAATATGTGGACTTCTTCTCAGCCCTACTTTCAGGGTCAAGCGAGTAAGTTGTAACTTCTTACATCATTCATTTTTTAGAATCAAGTGCTTAACAATAATTTTAATCTATTCATATAATAATTATAGTTAATTATTAACCAGTAATTATTGCTAGTAGGCATCGAAGGTCTTCCCTTTCACTAAAATCTATAATCATCGATTCAGAATTTGTTAGGTAATTCTTAATTAGTAGTTGCTAAACACATTTCTGATAAGGCAAAAGCAGGGAGTAATTATGGGGGAAGCGGTGGCAGCTGTCCACCAAATGAAAATTCTGCTCCTTCAGCTAATATCTTACGGATACAGTCCCGTAGCGTGGGTATGGCTGATAGGGGGGGGGGGCTAAAGAATAGCAAGGGGGCACATGTTAAGGGGTTAGTTCCGTCGCCTAGAGGCAGTTGGGGTGAATTTTCGCAAATTCGACTAGAGTAGCAGGGAATTTTGGAAACTTATATAAGCTACCCTAGCGGACCATCAGGGTAGAGGGTTTTGATATTTCAGATTTAATTTTTGTAACAAAAATGTTGATTGAAAAATGACTGGTGCTAAATACTTGTTAAGCGTCATGTTTCAACTTCAACGATTCTGGAAAAATGTATTAAATTTTGCTTTTCTTATGAAGAAATGTATTTGCAATTATGCATTTCTTGGCTACAATAACAATAACTATTATTTTTTTCTTCATGTGTTTTCTTCATGATTTACAATCTATTTCAATACAACGCATTTCATAATTATATTACAGTGCATTAATAAGTGGCAATGTAATAGTACCGTTACTACTGTTCATAGCCTACCTTATTATATTTATGAATTTGAATGCATTTTCTTTTTTTTTTTAAATTAAGAATTAAAATCTATACTTTAACCTTTTTAACTTTACATAACCAACCTTACTTAGCTAACCCGGTTACATAATTCTATCAATAAATCGCTTACATAACATTTAAAATTAACAAGAATTACATTTGATTTTTGACGGCGGGATTAGCGCATTTGGTTTAGTTGCGCGTCAAATATCGAAGTTAAGCTGCATCGACCTCGGTTAGTACTTTATGGGTGACCACCTTGGAAGACCGAGTGTTGCTAAAAGCTTAGGAAGGAAAAATCCCAGGGTGATGGAAGGTTATTCTTGAATCCGCGCCAACTGCAATTGATGCGCCATCGAAAGGCAACGATTACTAATAACCGTGGAGAAAAAGGAGGAAATGGGTCTTAAACAAGCATCTGTGCTTCCTAACCCAGTTTGCCGTTATGTTATGTCGTTATTATCAATGAATGTTTCATAACTTTCATTTATATGTCTGACATTATAAAGCAATCCTCTTGAAAATAGACTATGACTTAACTACAGTGCATATCAATCAACACAGAATCATCAGTAGTCATCAGTTTTTCTAGTTGCCTTCATCCACGATAAATATGGTAAAATAGGAAAATGGGCACTTCATATACGTTAATCAGCTAATGAAGAGGATACATTAATCAAAATTTATCGTCAACTGAAAACGTATTGCGCCTCATTTCCTATAACAATAAACTTTCCTAATGAACTTTAACAGTCTATCCCTGATAGGCTATAAATTCCAATGAAAACTCTACAGACTGTGACTATCACAATTGACTCTAACTCACAATTGCAATATAATAATTTACTAATGATTATGATACGTAATTCATTCATATAACTCGCTATTCTATGATAATCTTCGATTGATAGTTGTGGGCAACATCGCAGGCTCCTATTGTTTGATTAGAGCCGATACCAGCTTGGACTAGCTAGCTAGGCCCACATCCGAAAGCTGGGTTTCTTGGATCGAAGCCGACACCGGGGCCCCGCCAAAAATGACGTGCCAGCTGTCAAGTGACGTAGTTATCGATTTCACATGCATAATCTTGAGCTCGGCAATTTTTAGCGGCTTTAGCCTAATGCTCGATTTTATACAATGTCCTGAACATTATGTCACTGTTTTGCACATGAAATTCATGAAACCGATACAGTTTAATTTTTACGTAGTTAAACAATGGTCGCGATTCGCAAAAAATGGAATTAACAATAATTATCACGGTAAAAGGTATTTTCTCAGTTCTGCGGGCCGGTGGGGCATCAATTAGCAGGGGGCCCGACCCCCTGGTCACCTCCCCGACGCTACGGGGCAGCACGGAAATCATATGAAATTTGAATTGATTTTCCACTTTTACCTTTAGGTCCTATCTACTATCATAACAAACTGCCACCATTCCATTTTAATCTTCCACCCCGTCATTATAAGCTGCAACCTCATCATTTTAAGCTGCGACCCCATCATTTTAATAAGGCATCCCTTGAACAAGTTTCTTTAAGCGCCACTGGCAGAAATACATCATGATTGTGCATGTATATCAGGCTGGCTGGAGCAAGTGATGATGTTAGTAAAATATTAGACCGCAAATCAGTATGTGCGCGGCTCAAATCCTGTTTTCACCCGTCACTGACATAGCATTCGATTGAGGAAATTAGCGAAATTAACTTAATTTTTTATATTAGCTTTACTACGTTTGAAATCTTTTATTTATGCATGGTGGAGATAATTTTATTGATAATTAGGTCATATCTTTATCGTTTCAACTATTGCAATGTGATACTCCTATTATTGCCATGAAAAGTTTTAAAGTAACCTGATGTAGGCCTATAAGTCTATATAAATATTCTTCCACACTAATTGTACTCCATGCTGTATGAATTATGTTTGCTTTCTAGGCTTGAAGTCGCCACACACGGTCAGTTTTGCCATCAGACGTCTCTGTTCAGATATCTGTTCGGATAAATCTGAATAGATACATTTGATCGTGTGTGGGCTGTGTCAAATTTATCTGAACAGATATCTGTTCAGATAAATTAGATCCTGCAAAGTCACTTTTAAGTTTGAGAGAGAAGTATTGGTTGTGATTATTAAAAATGTTACCTTGTTCAATAATAATTGTTTTAAATAAGATTAACGATTGCTTATATATTCACAGATTCGTTTGAATGAAGTAGACGTAGAAGCAATTCTTAAAAAAGTGAAGAATTGGGGTTAAATCTTCTTCATGAATCTCCAAGACAAGCGCAAGGAGGTCTTGCAACGATTGTTCGAGCACTGGGTTTTAGAAATCTCTTCATGAATCGCATTTACATCTATAGATTCTTGCAGCGTCACGCAAAGCATGAACCCCGCGATGCTTCTATAAGTCCAACAGAATCACCAGATCAACTTGAAGCTCCAGCAGATGATGCCGAAACAATCAGAATTGGCCTAATAATCTCTTGTCCTTACATCTATTTCCAGCAATTTTCCATTGAATGAGGGAACTAATGTTACTATTGTCAAATTTGAAGTTTGTAAACCACAACGTGAGTTATCAGAAATGCTAAACTTTAATTACGATTCAGATTATACAACGGATTCGTCACAATCACCTATGACATCAGGCAAGTAAAGATAGTTGTGATGCCTTACGAGTAATGAATTATAATTCAATCCTCCTACCAACCTTCAATATCAACGGTGAAATTACGATATATTAAAAGAATATGAACTTTTATCTAAAATTTCTTGAAATTTTTCTGCGTGACTACTGGTGACCAAATACTAGTATAGAAATGTAATCATAGTACTATGCTGTGAAGGAATATAATTAAATACAAGTAGCCTGGTAACTAAATAAGGTTAAAAATAAACAAATAATTATAAATGCATTCTTATCCATTGAAAATATTGTTACGAAATATTGTATTATTAGAACAGGGTTAACAGCTGCGACTCATTAGCTATTTCTCTATACCACTAACTGTGCTAGTAGAAACGGAATGGACTGTTTTATTTTCGTTTACTGTAGACTTTGGATTTCTTTGATGTGATTATAATTTTATTCCAGTTCAAGGATCCCGAGAGGAACAGATAACGGAAACCAAATCTGAAAGTGATTCTTCTTACTCTATCGATAGAGAAGACCAACATAATACGACAAAGCCAGATTTGCCGACCGAATATCAATATCAAACAAAGAAAACTGGTATGTCATAATACTTTAAAATTTATTTTCAACGAACTTCAATTGATAATATTTTAAATAATAATTGTTAATATTTGAATAAAGGCTAAACGTAAGTTTACCGCACTTTTTGCCCCAACATGTCACTAATGTCGTTAATTATTGCTTTCTGGAGTCAAAACCTAATATATCAGCCGGCGGTAACCTCAACAACATGAAATTGGCTCAAAATTTGGCTTCTTGTGTTGACTGTTAGTTTAATAACGAAATATGCAATATTCATACGCTAATCCATAACTTATATATCTTCAACATTTCAGCGATATTTTAAGGCAAATAGAATCGGTCTTAATGAAATTCAATTTTATTTCATAATTTTATTTCATTTCCAATGGAACTTATAATTTAATCCAATATTATTTATCTTAATACAAACTCTTGATCAAAAATAAAGTTTTAACAACGTTTGCTTTTGTGTATTTCTTCGACCTTTTCCTTAGTAGCTCTTTCCTTCCTATTAATGGTTCTTGGCTTGCCCAATTTCATATTATAATTTTCAATATATACTTTATCTTTTATAGTTTACAACAAATATATGTAACTGTGTTAACTTCATTCCGTCATTTGCTATATAAAATTCAACTTTAAGAGCCACTCTCACAAATTTTACTTTCTTCATTTCATTCTTTATTGCAATAGTGTTCAGAGCGTACACAATATTCTTTAAACCCGATATGCCACTAACAATCATACATTAATGATCTTCAAATTATATATATATATATATATATATATATATATATATATATATATATATATATGTATGTATGTATGCATATATATGTATATATATGCATATGTATATCTATATATATGTATATGTATATCTATATATATGTATACGTATATCTATATATATAGTATATATATAAAGATGTATGTACGTATGTATATGATTTTAATATATGTATACTGTATATCTATATATAGATGTATATGTTATCTATATATATCCATCACTCACGTGGACTATATACATCATTTGGTATGTGTGGGTGGGTGGTATGCTATATATATATATATATATATTATATTATAATATCGATAGACATACACACCACATACACAGGACCTTATATATTCCCCGTGATGTCCACATCAGGGAATATATCCATGTCATTTTAGGTTGTGTGTATGTATGTAATATATATATATATATATATACATACACATGCTGGTGTGTATATATATATATATAAATTATATATTATATTTATATATATTAATTATATAATATACATACACACACACATACACCCTGTACAGTTATTATTCCCTGATGTGCTCGTATGTGTTGGACCACGGCAAAACAGGGCAACCGCAAACAATCTGCCGCGTGTACGTAAGAGGCGACTAAAGGAACTGAGGATGGCAAGAGGGGACCCACTTCACCATGAAATAGTTTCCTCCAGGATTAAATGGTAATTAATCCACCTAACTGAGAAAGGCAACGGGAAACCACATCAAAAGCCATCTTTTTCCCAAGCTATAGTCTACGTAAGGTATGCATAAGACTTAGACTTTGTGAAGGGATTAACTTGTTGATCTAAGGAGTGCTCTTATGGAGCGAGAAAGCAGACTTTTAGTATGATTATGTACCTTGAACCTGCCACTAGACAGAGCCCTGAAGAAGAAAAAGATATATATATATATATATATATATATATACATATATATACATATATACATACATATATATACTGTAGTATATACATATATAATGTATATGTATATCTAGATATGTAGATGTATATATATATATATATATATATATATATACATAATACATTACATATATCTAATATATTAATGTATATATATATATTATTATATATATACTGTATATATATATATATATATATATATATATATATATATATATATATATATACACACATTATTTGCATAACTCGAATTTGTATTCATTCTGTTTTTTACATAGCTCTCAATATCATTGTCCTTCTGCATAATTAAATGTAAAATAGAATTGATTTGTCATTGATTGCTGTTGAGTGATTGAATTTATTTTATTTTATTTACCTAATTTCTTAAAACAATTTTGTAATCTATTACTTAGAAGCTCATGGATGCAATGCTTCTAAGAATATTGCACTTGTTAAATGTTATGCATATTACTTCCCTGTCCTGTATGAAATAACGAAAGTCTAAGTGTAAAAGTCTATCACCCGTTAAATTTAATTTCATTGTGTAGCCTATTAGTATTTGTATCACCCAAATCAGTCAGAAATTTAGCTTTAGAAATTGATGAAATTAAATAAATAACAGGATAGTATCTGAACATGGCAATTGCAGAAGTTCATTTTAATTTGTATTATTTATCTATTTTAGAATCATTGAGTTTGGAATGGTCGGATGATAGATATATTATCTCCCTAAGTGAATGGGAAAAAGTAATGCCTCGCCGAATCTCAAATCGTCTGCGACTTACCAACGTCTGGAGGGACTACATGTCAAATGTAATTGAGAAGAAATGTAATTGTGTGGTTTCATTTGGATATTATAGAATTAGCGCCTTCAGCAGTAGAAAGACAGATTGTCCATTCATCAGACAATATGCTCACTGCTCTTTTCGCAATTGCAGAAAATTTGAAATTGTTATCGATAAAAAACAAGACTTCAAAGAATGCGTGTATTGTAACATTAAAAGTAGAGGTGACGAGAACCATGTTGATGAGCCAATAAAATTCCGCCGAACCAACACTGAAGAACAAAAATATCTGTCTCAAATGTTAGAAGATGGACGGCCTGAGGAAGTTTATGAAGAGTTACTCGCAAAGTCTGATATCAGTAAATTGACTGCTGGAAATTTCAACAAAACCGAAATCAATCGCAGTTTTGAGAAGATTGAAATCTCTAATTGCATCCAGTGAGAAGTTGCATAATGTTATTGATATAGAATTGGATCTCATGCAGCGGTTGTATGTGGAGACTGATGACAGTGTCGATGTTAAGGGTTTCATACAGAAGAGGGGAAATAATCCTTTCTTTGTCATAATGTATATGCGTGACCCGTTAAATTTAATTTCATTGTGTAGCCTATTAGTATTTGTATCACCCAAATCAGTCAGAAATTTAGCTTTAGAAATTGATGAAATTAAATAAATAACAGGATAGTATCTGAACATGGCAATTGCAGAAGTTCATTTTAATTTGTATTATTTATCTATTTTAGAATCATTGAGTTTGGAATGGTCGGATGATAGATATATTATCTCCCTAAGTGAATGGGAAAAAGTAATGCCTCGCCGAATCTCAAATCGTCTGCGACTTACCAACGTCTGGAGGGACTACATGTCAAATGTAATTGAGAAGAAATGTAATTGTGTGGTTTCATTTGGATATTATAGAATTAGCGCTTTCAGCAGTAGAAAGACAGATTGTCCATTCATCAGACAATATGCTCACTGCTCTTTTCGCAATTGCAGAAAATTTGAAATTGTTATCGATAAAAAACAAGACTTCAAAGAATGCGTGTATTGTAACATTAAAAGTAGAGGTGACGAGAACCATGTTGATGAGCCAATAAAATTCCGCCGAACCAACACTGAAGAACAAAAATATCTGTCTCAAATGTTAGAAGATGGACGGCCTGAGGAAGTTTATGAAGAGTTACTCGCAAAGTCTGATATCAGTAAATTGACTGCTGGAAATTTCAACAAAACCGAAATCAATCGCAGTTTTGAGAAGATTGAAATCTCTAATTGCATCCAGTGAGAAGTTGCATAATGTTATTGATATAGAATTGGATCTCATGCAGCGGTTGTATGTGGAGACTGATGACAGTGTCGATGTTAAGGGTTTCATACAGAAGAGGGGAAATAATCCTTGCTTTGTCATAATGTATATGCGTGATCAACTGCAGTTGCTGCATGGACATGCACCAATTCTTTATTTGGATGCGACAGGCTCAATTTTTAAGAAATGGCAAGGCATTGACAAAAGAATGCTTTTATATTCTCTTGTTTTGCCAAATATAAGAAGAAATGAACCCTGCGTTCCTGTTTGCGAAATGATCTGTTCTGAACATAAGACTGAAATGATCAGCCACATGTTGTTCAGTTTCAGAATGGATTTCAATAGATTAAATAAACAGGGTGTCCATTCATCGAATTTTCCATGCAAATTAATCGTTACAGACTTTTCCTGGGCATTAATTCATTCAGTTTTGCATTCCTTCAGCCGAACCAGTGATATTGAAAGCTATTTACAAAATATGTATGAATCAATAGTATGCAATAAAGTTTGGAAGCAGGCAGTTGGTATATTTATTTGTTCAAACCATGCGGTACATATTGTGGCTAGGTATTTGGCCAAATTGAAATTCAATTAAATTCAATTATGTATATAAGAGAGAATTTTTGCAAAGCTTTGTTTTTCTTCAGTACAGCAAGACTTTTCCTAATGCTATAAATACTCTTTCATTAATTTTCAATGTTTTTGGAGAAAAGTTTGAGACGAAGATAGTTAAAAAGGCTAAACAGCAGTTGCTTAGTAACATAAAGAATTGGAAAATTAAAGGAACCGAGTCTGATGAGATTGATCGTGACAGTGACCTTCACAATGTCAGTGATAGAAATGTGGGAAAGAAGCTGCAGAAAGCTATTCGTGCCAGTTCACCTTGGTTGAAATATTTTAACGAAAGACGATGTCAGATACAGAAGATCAATGAGATTGAAATTGATTGTATTGGCAGTTCAAAGAAGTTAAATAAGTTCTATTCAGAAGCCTTGACTGGCTACTTAATACGTCACTGGCTGTCTTTATTTCCTTTGTGGTGCATGGCTGTTGCAAAAATATTTGATATAAAAGATTTAAAATCTTCTTTTTCCAATTGTCATGTTGAGAATTGGTTTAACAATGTGAAATCTCGCCACATCAGAAACAGCAGTTCAGGTGTCAGAATTAGAGTCACAAAGTTCATCAGTAAACAACGTGAAAATATAAAAAAACGCCTACTACGTTTCAAACTTGCAGAGTCAAGACCTACAAAGAGACGTGGCTTAGGCACTGATATTCATGAAGCAGAAGAAAAATGGGGGAAGAAACGTGCGAAATACGTGAAGCCTTCCACGGCTGCAACGGAAACATTATTTAAAACTAATTCTTCATCATCGTCTATCTCCATTACGTCCCATAATTGTGACAATATTGCAGGTGTAATCTCGTCCAGTGTAGAAATAAATTTATCTGCGACATCAAGTGTTGTTCCTAATTCTGTTAGTAATGCCAGTATTGCTGGTGTAAATCCAATATCTTATGAAGTTCCGACCTCGAATTTTGAATCAAGTGCAAGTGACAGTAACCAGCAAATTGCTGTAGTGCAAGCCAAGCGTTTAGCAAGTGCAAGTATCATAAGCATTTCAACTGTGGATGGCACGACTGAAGCAGTTACGACTGATTTTGCAAGCAAAACTCAAGCAGTGAAAGAGCCCAGCTTAAAGCTGGAATTCATGATTCGGAGTGGTAGACGAATGACCCTGAATGACAAAGAATCTGTTTTGCCTGAAGGGGAATGGTTGGAAGCAAATGTTGTTTATGGTTTTCTAGATTGCTTTCAATCAGAGAAGTGCTCCATGTGGACTGATGCAGATTGGCGCAATGTGAATTCATTGAAACCTGTGTCCTCCATGGATGGTGTAAATTGGGAAAAGGTTAATATTATATATATTCCAATGTGTTCAGGCGGCCACTTCACAGCTCTTGTACTAGATATTGTAAATAAAACAGTTTCCTTACTTGATACAGTGGCTCATGAAATAACACTTGAGAAAAACTGTCGCGCCTTTACGGCCAAATGGAATAAATATGTTTCATTGTATCTGAGCGATATATTTTGCCATGGTGGCAAGTTTACGACGTTAAATATCAAGCATCCTATGCAGAGGGATGGATCGAGCTGCGGAATATTGATATCTTTGGCAAGTATATTGCTGAAGGCCTTAGCATTGAAGGAGTTCCAACAGATGCTGTCAGCATGAAAGCTGCAAGAATGGAAATCTGGGATACTCTCGTTCAAAATAAAGATACTGAAAGATGTTGCACGTGCAGAAATAAAGAAGACTTGCGCCCCAAAACGCTTAACCTAGAACGATGGCTAGTCTGCTCCCTTTGTGACAATTACTTTCATTTTGCCTGTGCAAAAAAGGAATGTAATGTTACGGGTGTTGATAATAAGAAAAAATGGCTATGTAGTTATTGTAAAAATGCCATATAAATTTTTATTTCAATTTTGAAATGTAATTTATAAAAAGTTTTGTAAACTTTAAAATAATTATATGTAATTTTATATCCGATAAAACTAAAAATTTCATTCTAATATTACTGTACTAAAGTAAGCTTTCATTAAATTTTATACTAAAGAAATGACTGACAATTTCTGCAAGTACCACTTTTTATTGGAGTTTATTTTGCCAATTGTGGTGATATTACTGTGCAAATGCACCAGATTGTAGATGGATAGTGTTCATTTTGTGTGCCATTGAAATAATGCACAGATTCTATCTGCACTTTTTTGTGTGCACTTCGAAATCTGTGTTTTGCAGTGAAAAATACCGTAAAATCTCTACCAGTCCCAATTTCATTGGAGATTATTCGTCCAATTGTGGAGATATTACCGTGCAAATGCACCAGATTGTAGCTGGATAGTGTTCATTTTGTGTGCCAATTGAAATGGTGCACATATTCTATCTGCAATTATTTTTGTGCACTTCGAAATGTGTGTTTTGCAAAGTGAAAAATTGCTTAAAATCTCTACCAGTCCCACTTTTATTGGAGATTATTCGATATATTGTGCAAATGTCCATTTTGTGTGCAATTGTGGCAGTGATTGCTTAAAATCTCTACCAGTCCCAATTTTATTGAAGATTATTCGTCCCATTGTGGAGATATTACGGTGCAAATGCACCAGATTGTAGCTGGATAGTATTCATTTTGTGTGCAAATTAAAATGGTGCACATATTCTATCTGCACATATTTTTGTGCACTTCGAAATGTATGTTTTGCAGTGAAAAATACTGTAAAATCTCTACCAGTCCCATTTTCATTGGTGATTATTCGTCCCATTGTGGAGATATTACTGTGCAAATGCACCAGTTTCTAGCTGGATAGTGTTCATTTTGTGTGCCATTAAAATGATGCACAGATTCTATCTGCACCATTTTCTGTGCACTTCGATATATGTGTCTTATAGTGAAAAATACCTGAAAATCTCTGCCAGTCCCACTTTTATTGGAGATTATTCGTCCCATTGTGGAGATATTACTGTGCAAATGCACAGATTGTAGCTGGATAGTGTTCATTTTGTGGGCCATTGAAATAATGCACAGATTCTATCTGCACTTTTTTCTGTGCACTTCGAAATGTGTGTTTTGCAGTGAAAAATACCGTAAAATCTCTACCAGTCCCACTTTTATTGGAGATTATTCGTCCAATTGTAGAGATATTACTGTGCAAATGCACTAGATTGTAGCAGGATGGTGTTCATTTGGTGTGTAATTAAAATGATGTACAGATTCTATCTGCAGTTTTTTCTGTGCACTTCGAAATGTGTGTTTTGCAGTGGAAAATACCTGAAAATCTCTGCCAGTCCCACTTTTATTGGAGATTATTCGTCCAATTGTGGATATTATAACTGTGCAAATACACCAGATTGTAGCTGGATAGTGTTCATTTTGTGTGCAAATTAAAATGGTGCACATATTCTATCTGCACATATTTTTGTGCACTTCGAAATGTATGTTTTGCCGTGAAAAATACTGTAAAATCTCTACCAGTCCCATTTTCATTGGAGATTATTCGTCCAATTGTGGTGATATTATTGTGCAAATGCACCAGATTGTAGCTTGGTGGTGTTCATTTTGTGTGCAATTGAAATGGTGCACAGATTCTACCTGCAATTACTTTTGTGCACTTCGAAATGTGTGTATTATAGTGAAAAATTGCTTAAAATCTCTACCAGTCCCACTTTTATTGGAGATTATTCGTCCAATTGTGGAGATATTACTGTGCAAATGCACCAGATTGTAGCTGGATAGTGTTCATTGTGTGTGCCATTAAAATGATGCACAGATTCTATCTGCACTTTTTTCTGTGCACTTCGAAATGTGTGTTTTGCAGTGAAAAATACCGTAAAATCTCTACCAGTCCCAATTTCATTGGAGATTATTCGCCCAATTGTGGAGATATTACTGTGCAAATGCACCAGATTGTAGCTGGATAGTGTTCATTTTGTGTGCCATTGAAATAATGCACAGATTCTATCTGCACTTTTTTCTGTGCACTTCGAAATGTGTGTTTTGCAGTGAAAAATACCGTAAAATCTCTACCAGTCCCACTTTTATTGGAGATTATTCGTCCAATTGCAGAGATATTACTGTGCAAATGCACTAGATTGTAGCAGGATGGTGTTCATTTGGTGTGTCATTAAAATGATGTACAGATTCTATCTGCAGTTTTTTCTGTGCACTTCGAAATGTGTGTTTTGCAGTGGAAAATACCTGAAAATCTCTGCCAGTCCCACTTTTATTGGAGATTATTCGTCCAATTGTGGAGATATTACTGTGCAAATACACCAGATTGTAGATGGATAGTGTTCATTTTGTGTGCAAATTAAAATGGTGCACATATTCTATCTGCACATATTTTTGTGCACTTCGAAATGTATGTTTTGCAGTGAAAAATACCGTAAAATCTCTACCAGCCCCAATTTCATTGGAGATTATTCGTCCAATTGTGGTGATATTACTGTGCAAATGCACCAGATTGTAGGTTAGTGGTGTTTATTTTGTGTGCAATTGAAATGGTGCACTGATTCTACCTGCAATTATTTTTGTGCACTTCGAAATGTGTGTATTATAGTGAAAAATTGCTTAAAATCTCTACCAGTCCCACTTTTATTGGTGATTATTCGTCCCATTGTGGAGATATTACTGTGCAAATGCACCAGTTTCTAGCTGGATAGTGTTCATTTTGTGTGCCATTAAAATGATGCACAGATTCTATCTGCACCTTTTTCTGTGCACTTCGATATATGTGGCTTATAGTGAAAAATACCTGAAAATCTCTGCCAGTCCCACTTTTATTGGAGATTATTCGTCCAATTGTGGAGATATTACTGTGTAAATGCACCAGATTGTAGCTGGATAGTGTTCATTTTGTGTACCATTAAAATGATGCACAGATTCTATCTGCACTTTTTTCAGTGCACTTCCATATATGTGTTTTATAGTGAAAAATACCTAAAAATCTCTGCAAGTCCCACTTGTATTGGAGATTATTCGGCCTTTTGTGGAGATATTATTGTGCAAATGCACCAGGTTGTAGGTGGATAGTGTTCATTTTGTGTGCAATTAAATTTGTGCATTTCGGATTCTTAGTTTAATCTAAGTTTGGTTTGAATTTTAATTTTAGAAAAGACACCTTAATTTTGAATGTGAATGTCAATGTGAATGTCAAACTGGAATACAGGACATTGCTGCTCATGATTATTTTATAAAAAGCAAGGCTCTTTAATTTCAGTTATTCAAGTAAATAATGTTGAGGCTTTGTTAGATGACTCATAAACGTTCACATGCACATAAATGTAAAGATCTCTAAGACTTTAATGGTTTACATGCGGGGCTGTGAGATTGTGATAATTGACCCTTGTCATTTACAGATTCAAATACATAACTAAAGTTTTAGCATAAAGCACTTTAATCATGCTTCTTTTGATCATAATTTAGCGTTCCCACACGGTCCACCTACAAGAAGTGCCTAAAGTGAAACGGGTGGAACCGATAATCTTAAGAGATAAGGGAACTCACGAGAACGCCAAAAAATCTATATATCGAAAGGATATAAGTACAAAATTTAACTTTATCCCAGAGCAAACACGGGCCGAAGTGAAAAAATATGGACACTGTCCAAAACTCTTTAGCCCCCCTCCTAAACAAATTCCTGGATCTTCCGTGATTACAATTTATATACACGTAGTACTTTGAAATCACTACCTTGTATATACTATTCCATTTACAGTACCATATAAGAATTTTCATTTATTTATTATTTTTATTAGGCTACGTGGATTTTGTCTTTTATAATTAAATGAGAATGAACGTGTTTATGATTAACATAAACCTAATCATGATTGACATTATCTTGATTAACATAATCATGATTATTATTATTCCAACGAGCAAAGCCCACATATAGCAAAAAATAAAAATATAAAAACAAACTTAGATTAAGCATTGGCAGCCTACGCGAATACTAAATTAATAGTCTATCTATGGTGTGCCTTATTAACTATGGATACCATTTTAGCTCTTTAGTTACAACTTCCAAGCGCTAACGTATATCATAACAGCATGACGGCACGCAGGGTCAAGAAGCGCACAGATGCTTGTTTAAAGCCCATACTTTAACTACCAATACTATGGAGTTCCCCGTGTTGTGCTCGGGTGTGGTTGAACCACTGCAGAATAGGGCAAACGCAAACAATCTGCTGATTGTACGTAAGAGGCGACTAAGGCAGAAGCTGAGGATGACAAGAGGGGACCCACCTCATCATGAAATATTTTCCCCCAAGATTAAATGGTAATTAATCCATCTAACTGAGGAAGGCAACGGAAAACCACCTCAGAAGACATACTTTTCCCAAGCTATAGGCTACATAAGGTATGGATAAGGCATAGACTTTGTGAAGGGATTAACTTATTGATCTAAGGAGTGCTCTTATGGAGCGAGAAAACAGACTTTGAATATAAATATGTACCTTGAACCTGCCACTTGGCGGTGCACTGAAGAAAGAGACTATGGAGTAAAGTAGAAAAGAGTAAAGTGGTAGTTAAAAGTTACACATGTTATTTGTAACCTGGGCTGAGCCGGTGGCTTGTACACAAGTTGTTCCACAGCAGATCAGTAGGTGCATGATTCAAATCCAGAGCTCTCTCCATCTCGGACAAGCTATCCAGCAGGGAACTGACGTTAAATTTAGATTTTGACTTTCAACTACGCGATGTGGTTAACATTTTGTTAGAATTATCTGGCGACATCTAAGCTGTAACTTAATACAATAATAATTAATTATCCATAGGCCTGTAAAATCTCACACCGCTGTTACTACGTCACTGCACAAAGTCAGTGGTGAGCGAGTTATTACTTTTATGCTGCTAAATTTGAATTAAGTCCTTTGTAGACTATTAGTTTTACACACAGAATGAGTTAAGTTAAATTTATTTATCTATATAGTACTTTGTTTTACACTGGTGAGCATTAAATCATATACACAGCAGAAGACAATAATGAAGCAATCTTGAAATACCTGAGTCAAAACGAACTAATATGGAAGCTTCACATTTAAACTTAGAAAACATGAAACACTGTTAGATATAAATGATCCGATTAAGCATAAGCTATGCAAAAACATGAAATATTCTATATAATATAATATCATATAATAGAGCTGATTATAAACATTATGCTGAAACTAAAATAAGAAAGACATGCGACTTCGTAACTCCACCTTTTGACTAACTCATTGAGTTTAACTCATAAATAAAGGAGCTAGGCCAAAATCTACAAATTAAATGAACAGTAATAATATAATTATTCAGTGAAAAATTCCGAAGTACACTTCTGCGCAGATCAGCTTCAGACTTAGCTGGTCCTGAATATCTTTCCAGTTGATATCATCATGCATGGATGTCTGCCATTTTCCTACCACTTAATCCATCCAAGACTGAGTTTGTGCTATTTGGGACACCTCAACAACTGTCAAAACTGAATGAGGCTGCCCTCTCTCTCACCTCTGACCTGGCCATCACACCTGTTTCTTCTGTCAAGAGCCTCGTTGTCATTATCGACCAGCATCTCACATTCCACGAGCACATCACCAAGACTTCCAAGGTTAAATTGCTTCTTCCACATCAGAGATCTTTAACTTCCTCTTATACGACCATATCTTTCCCTTGAGACTGCTTCTACAAGTACTATCGGAGCTGCTCTTGTGATATAAGCCGCTAGAGGTTAATGATATTCTCATATCATTATTACGCTCCGTAGGCGGTGTACAGGCCAAATCATTCCGAGGTAGATCTAGATCTATACAATGGCTCATCTGCACCTCTTGTTTCTGCTGCTTCTATTACAGGTATGTTGGTAAGATCAATGGTTTCACGTACCTCCGTATTAGCCTGCCTATCGGTAGCAGCAACACAAACACAGCTGTCAGCAGGGAATTGTTTCAAGTCGTTTTCTGCTAAACTACTGATCCGTTCCATGCAATCTTTATGCTGCTTCTAAATTTCTTGTTTTTTAATTTCATCGTCTTTAACCAAAGTCTGCTTTTTAACTTTAACATTATAAATTATCTGATGCCAATGAAGCCACTGGTCACAAACAAGTTCTCTAAATTTCCTCGTCCTATAAATGAGATCATATTTCCTGTGATATTCACGTACATTAGGTCCAAACCAAGCCTTATACGCTGCAATTTCACAAATTATAATTTTATTCAGCGCCCCTTTATACTGGAGATTTAGGCGATCGGCAATGAAATCTTTTGGATGGTATATCGCTTGGAAAGTAGGGTCATATTTGTTCTTAGCTGGCCTAAAGCTTTCATCAAAGTCTCTCTCATCACGGATGGAATTTAAAGTTTCTGAATCATACAAATTCACATAATTCTCTCTTCTCTTCCTAATCGCTACAAATTGTTCCTTACTCCTTTTGCGTGCATTAATTTTAAGCACACATGAGTCTATTTTCTGTATTTTACCAACATAATAATTAATGTCTTTAATTTGTTGGCTTATTTTGGTCCAAATGCACCCAACTCCGTCTTTTGTAAGTTCCTTCAGAACACTCACAAGGTTTTCTGTATCAATAGATATAATATCTTCAGGATTACAACCAGTTAAAATTCAAACGATTTTTTAGTAAAATTTCTGCATATTTTACTGTATTATCTTCTTCGAGTGCTACGGACCTTAGCTCAACCGGTTTACCCAGAGAGTCTGAATATGGATTCACTGAAGTCTCTGCAGAACTTGTAGCAATTCTTGCTTTTCTAGCAGCTGTTGAATCTACAGCAGTTGTTGCACTTTCATCAGGTGTTGCACCTACACTAGCAGTTGCACTTTCATTCGATGTTGCACTTTCATTAGCTAATACACTTTCATTAGCTGATACACTTTCATTAGCACTTACAGTGGCTATTGCACTTTCATTAGCACTTACAGTGGCTGTTGTACTTTCTTTAGTTGTTGCACTTTCATCAGTTGTTGCACTTTCATTAGCACTTACAGCAGCTGTTGCACTTTCAGCAGTTGTTGAACCTACAGCAGTTGTCGCACCTACAGCAGTTGTTACATCTACAGAAGCTGTTGCAACTACAGCAGTTGTTGAACCTACAGCAGTTGTTGCACCTACAGCAGTGATCGCAGTGATCTGAGAAGACGAAGAATCAAGCGATGAAGGGTCTGACCTCTCTGCAACTGCAACAGGGCGATTGCCTACCTCTGAGATATCTTCCTCGCTAGATCTCAAACTCAACCCAGAAGAGTACCTGGTGTCCGCAGGGCCTGTGATCCTATTACTAGAGCTTACGACACTCAATGTTCCAGGCAAGTTGACATCCCTATGAGCATTATCCCTCGTTCTAATAATATCCTGATCTACAGCCGCACCCGCACCAGCTGTTTGACAAAGTTCAATAGCACCACCTAAATCAGCATTAATCTTCGCATCTTTAGCAACTTGACAAGAAGGAGCGCAGCTTTCGTCGAGTTCTTTAACTTCTTTATCTTTCTCGTTCACCATATTCTCAAGGCATTGGCTTTGCTGCGTCTTCTTATCTTCTAGTCTCCTTTCATCTTCTTCTGCTGAAGTTCCCTTTGAACTCTTAACATTATTAAATGTTTCATGCCAATCTAACCACTGAACACAAATAAGTTCCTTGAAACTATTTCTTCTATTTATCAGATCAAGCTTCTTGTGGTACTCACACCTTTTACCACCACAACGAAATTTCGACGCTTCTACTTCACAAGTTCTTATTTTGTATAATACTCTTTTATATCGCTCACTTAGACGGACAGTTAAATATTCAATTTGATCAAATTTGGCAAGGATCGAAGAAGTGTATTCAACGCTACCGTCAGGGACAAATTGTAGATTTTTTCTATCAGAAATGTCTTTAGTTCTCCTATCGATATAATCTTTAACAAACAAATCTATTCCAGTTGTAATTGACCTAATTTCATCCTCACTGTATACCTTAATATCCTCATCACGCTGGTCGAGTGCGACATTCAGTAGATCAACGTAATCATTAACGTCTTTAACTTGGTGAGATCCCTTTGTCCACAGATATCCTACAGCGTCATGTGCCAGTATCTTCAGCACATGAATTAAGTTACCTGTTTCAATTGAGATCCTATCTTCAGCGTTATAAGTTATTAGATTAAGAAAATCCGTATTAATAAATTTTATATAATTTTGTTCATCAATTGAGAGAGCATTCGGATTCTGAGAGAGAGACTTTCCTTTGATTTGAGCACCTGGAGCTGTGTCTGAAGGGATAACAGGAGCACCAGTAACTGAGTTAACAGGAGCACCAGAAGGTGGGATAACAGAAGCACCAGTAGCTGGGATAACAGGAGCACCAGTAGCGGGGATAACATGAGCACCAGTAGCTGGGATAACAGGAGCACCAGTAACAAGATCAACAAAAGTACCACTAGTTGGGTTAATAGTAGCACCAGTAACTGGGTTATCAGGAGCACCAGTAGCTGGGATAACAGGAGCACCAGTAGCCGGGATAACAGAAGCAGCAGAAGCTGGGATAACAGAAGCACCATTAGGTGGGGTAACAGGAACATCAGTAGATGGGATAATATTAGCATCAGTAGGTGCGTTAATAGCAGCAACAGTAGATGTGTTTGGATTTACTACCAAATTTCTTTTCTCTCCCGGAGTTGTTGGATTGCCTCTCCTTCTTTTTACACGACTTCGAATAAAGATACGTATTGACAATATGAATACTGCAATAACTACACCCAGAAATATGAAACCAAAAATAGATCCAGTGCTACGGCCGGAATTTGACTCTCCAGTAGAAGCCATCTGGAAAACTGACAAAATTGCTTTTTCTTTTTGAGTATCAGTTTTACTGTAACAGTAGTATGTGATATTCTCAGACAAATTCTTCACCTCTAGTACACACAGGCTATCAGACTCTCTGTAGATTACATGATTGCCACTACTGGTGCTTTTCTGCTTGAGACAGGCTTTCTCGTTCTCTTCGCTGGGAACCACTGGATATGGGTTACTCCCTGCAATGCTGTAGAACCATTGTACTTCTTTATCATCTGAGTACTCACATCTCAGCTCTATACGCTCTCCCACATACCTGACTGCTTCTTTAGGAGTAACTCTAATGGTGCATTGAGCAAAGCATATGCACCCAAAGAATGCGAGCAAAAATGAAGCTGTATAGTACGACATGATCTCAAGTAGTGCAACAGAAATCACATGCAATACGTCAGCAGAAAGATCTGCTCAATTATAAGCGTATGTAAATATGTCAATTATACGTAAGGCACGGACTAATATCAAGGCAATTCAGTAAAGTACTTCTATACTCGTATAAAGTAATGAAAGAGAGTATCAATGACTTATTACTGTACAAATAAGCGACGTAATAACTTCCAAATAAATCAAATTTAAGTCACACTCTACAACAGCCAAAGTATGTCTATGAACTAGTTAAACCATATGCTTTACAAAATATCACAAATTATAAGGCACTTCCTGACAATATGAAGGTCACTTCTGTTTCAGATTGGCTTAGCCGTTGGCTTATTGTCAAGTTGCTCAAGAGCTAATCAGTAGGTGCGAGGTTCAACTCCACGCCGTCACTGACAAGCTATCAAGCAGGAAATAGACGTTAAATCTGGCTATTGTCTATATAAGGCAATAAATATACATGTAGATGTCAATGTACTGAAAGTATTTCTGAAAGCAAATCTTGGCAAGGATCTTGGAAAAGATCTTGACAGGGAAGAAAATATAACAGGTAGATAAAAAAAAGGAAACTGAACAGTTAAAGGTTTGAAGACATTTTCCAGAGTTATATATCTTTCCGATTCGTTCACGTTTTATGTCGGCTTAGTAAAAAAAAGTCCTTTAGAGTGAATATCTATTCCCCTACTGTAATACTCTGACACTTATATTAACTCTGTTTTTAAGCAGAATTAGTCTTTCATAAAAACAAATGATAAAAGACTTAATAAAAGAGAAATTCGAGAATTTGAAAAGAACTACACAAATTTTATAATCATTTATAAAAATTCTAAGCTTTAACTCCAACAGATTATTACAACTTACTTTAAGGTTGTGTAAAAATATCACTTAAGAGCAAATATCAATCAAATTTCTATCACCGATGATTTTGCTTATGAAAATATACTGTTACATATCAGGCATAAAGTGGGCATGCCATGAATATCATATATGAATAAATATGAATATTATATGAATAAATTATAACAATATCGGTGGATATTGTTATAATTTATCATTCATATGTGGAAATGAAGAGGAAGGCGGAAGACAGAGAAGAGTGGACTTATATGTACAATGGACCTGCCAGTAGGCAGTGCACTAAGAACAATATCGGTATAGTATTCAATAAACCCACAGCTTCGCAAATAATTTACAAATAAAGAGTCAGGATAATGCACTTATACGTACATGATTGCTTCATGAAAATATACTAACAGTTTGACGTCTTAGTCACAATGTCATCAACTGCTAACATTTAAAATACATTTATTTTATGAAAATACTGCCATATTATTTTTTACACAATACAAACTGAGAAATAGAAAAGTACAAGAAAATACAACTAGTCTCACGTTTCAAGCCAATTTGGGCAGATAGGAAAACTGAATTCAGGATGACCTGAATTAAAACCAACAAAAAGTTTACTAGCGGTCAATTGCTGTTGCATCAGATGATGACAAAGATTTCAATCAATCAATTCCTTGATCTTATCTCATCAGGAGAGAGTTTCATCAGCAGCTTTGAACTAGAGGTCTGCTTTACTATCCACCTTCTGGAAAAGACTTCCTCTACAATTAGTATTCTTTGTAATGCACACTTCCAATTAGTAGCATTCTCAGTAGTGCTCCACACCTCAACCCTGTTAAATCCTGCATAAATACGTGCAAATCAATCAATTCTGTAATTATTTATTTAGTAGATCCACGGATAGAATAGACAATTATTAATTAAGTGCTGGTTGTGATTTTGACTGAAATATTTATTCTGCTAAGAATTCATACTTTATATTACTTTGGACTTCATATAACTTGTATGTAATATTGTAGTGGCGTGTGATTCTGAAATAAACACACACTCTCTCTTTCTCTCTCTCTCTCTCTCTCTCTCTCTCTCTCTCTCTCTATTTACATTATCATTGATTCGCAAGTTCATATTAGTGTGATTTCCGAGAGATTCAACCAAACAATAAGAATATAACGTCCGATTCCTCGTCATAAGGTAATGTCAGTGACGTCCTTTGCAGACTCTGCACAAACAGGCTCCAAAACATCACACGATGACTACTGAGTACACAGAGACCACAAGAGAAAGCGAGATCAAAACAGTTCAAATCCAAGATCCAAGGCAAGCGGGTCAAAATTTAGACCTGTGGCGGAAAGAGATGGGTTTTTAGCTTGCCAAGGAAAGTACCAATACAATTACAAGATCGAAGATCTTGTTGCAGAGAGTTTCATATTGTCAGAGTATAAAACATGAAGGAGCGTCTGCTCATGGCAGATTTAGTGTTTGGCACAGTGATAAGGTCTGTTATATTGGAGATGAACGTCTAAAATTCCTAATACTTAATGAATTCTATTCAATTTTTAAGACTGAGAAACTAGCCACCTATAGTAGCCAATGCATTTTGACTGACTATTTCAAGTTACAGTTGTTAAATTAAGTGTACCATAACTTTGAGATATAGCCTAACTTCAATAGTTTTATGTAAATCTATAAAATTAGCGTTTTTCAGTTAAGTTAGATTTAAATATGAAAACATCACCCAATAAAAGTAATTTTTAAAAAAGCTAATGTTAACGTTAACGGTAATGCTAATGTTAACGCCAGTTTCCTCAATCGAAAGCGATGTCAGTAACGGGCGAGCCTACAGGATTTGAACCCCGACCATACGGATCCGCAGTCGAATATCTTACTGACATCGCCACTGGCTCCAGCCAATGGCGATTAAGCCTACTATTTACTGAACTTTTATTCAATTAACAAGCCTATAGGTCCTGCTATACGCTCAAAAGTATTACAAATAAAATATAGGAAGGGTCCGAAGAGCAAAACTTTCCAACTCTTTATAGAAATTGAGAGAATAATGTTTAACATCAAGAGCAGAACTTTTACGTTTATAACGAGGAATCTTACCCCAGTAGGCTTCAGCTTCACTCTGTCTATCAACAAAACTCTAATGATGTAGATATGTGCGAATGAACAACCAATGGCTGATCAGTGATGCCTGGGCTTCTCCTACAAAAATATAGTGAAACAAATCTTCTAAAACAGCGTTTGAATATTCTAATGTATTAAATTTACAAAAAATTAAATGAACATTAAGTAAATATGCTAAACTGAATTACCATCCTTTGCGTAGTTTAGGTAAGTAACGCCGACTGCAAGTGTATCAACACTTTCTCTTAGTGCACTGCCTACTGGCAGGTCCATGGTATATAACGCCTCCACTCTTTTCTGTCTTCCGCTCTCCTTTTCATATCCACATACATACGATAACACTTTATATTTCTAATAATTATTTCGTGATCAAAACATCTTCTCTATCTCTCTCTCTCTCTCTCTCTCTCTCTCTCTCTCTCTCTCTCTATGTGTGTGTGTGTGTGTGTGTGTTAGTGCACTGCTAGTGTTAGTGCACTGCACTAACACGTCTATGGCATAGAACTCCTCCACATGTTTCTCTCTTCTGACTTTCTCTCCATAATAACAAATATGAATTGATTCTCTCCTATTCTCCCTAAATTACCACTTTTAGCAACTTATCCACTCTCTGTTCATGAACCATCACGTTTTTATTTCTATTCGTTATGATATTCACCGATTGCCTATTTATGCCAACCCTATTTAGCATTTGTGCGTTCTTAATTTTGTTCGCTCATTCGAACTTCTCAATTTTCTTCATTTAGCTTTCTAATATATTCTATTTTCTAATTATATTCCTCAGGAATGCCGTAAAAATCCGTATTTTTCCCTTGTTTACTCGCGTATTCAATACGGTATAGAAATTTATAGAAAAACAACCTCTAAGTTTTTACAGCCTCTGTACTATTCCTGTAACATATTATGAACTATACGAAATCAATCTAGGTTCTGTAATGTTCAACAACTATTATATACTAACTACAATACAGTAGGCCTACCTGAATCTCAACTCTACATACTTTCTATAGGTAAATTCATTTTAAAATGTAGGCTATTGATTTTGACGGTATTATGTCTATGGCAGTTCGTGATATGATTAATTCTCTCCATCAAAATCGTTACTACAATACTAGACTGTCAAGCACTAATTACATATTTTCTAATAGCAGCAAGCTCTTTTCAAATCTTATATCTTTGACAGTGTAATGATTTGGAATAATGTTCCCTTAGAACTTCGTAATACTAAATCTATGCGCTTATACAAAACAGATGAAAAAGCTATTTACTTAATATTTTGTAATGATTAATATAGGCCTAGTTAATTGTTGACATGTATCATATGCTAATACTGCATTTATTTAGGTTGCTTGCTCTTTAGTTTGCTTCAATTTATCTCAGTGTGTGGTTCAATTATTATACCGTCAATTTTTTTACTACTGTTTCTTTAACTTGCACGCTGGTTTACCACTACTGCTTTTTTGCTAGTATTTTTTAAAATTTTCAATTGTATGTTTGCTTTTTCTTGCGTGATTGCTGGCTGTCAACTAGGTATGGTATATGCATATACATGTATATCCTCTTTTTTGACCTTGTGCTTGTATGTATACTTGTAGGTGTACTTTGAATAGACATAGTTCTCTCTCTCTCTAATATCCTCCTTTCTTAACGTCCATGTTTCACAACCAGATTGATACTCCTTAAAGTCGTAACAATCTTTACATGAATCTTCGTGGCTTTCTTCAAACGTCTTTCTTCGTCCTTTTAGTAATTCTTTCCTCTTACTGAAGGCCTTTTTAACTCATCCTACATTAAAGTAAATGTCAAATTATTTGATAGTAATTTTTACCTTCAATGGTTTTAAACAATCAAAAATATAATTCTCAATAAATGGGCCTACAGTATATACTATAGGCCCATCTCATGAATTGATGTGAAACTATTGCTATATTAGAGATAAAAGTGCTTTAACTAGCACAAAAAACGTTGAATGATGTGATTGTACATTGCAAAACGAAAGTGATATAAAGATTAAATTGAAAATTGAAAAAAAATGAAAATAGCCAGGATATCAATGTCAATAATAGGCCCTAATTATTTGAAAATTATAACTTAATTGTATGGGCCTATTCAAATTAATTAATAAATCAAGAGAAAACCACGTGAGATCTGCATTAAATGTCAATGGATTGCTTAGTCGAAATTTAGTGAATGTAAAGTTTTTACATGTAACTCTACAATGATTTTATTTTTTAATTATAAATGGAAGTAATATCATAATTTATTGGTAATTTAAATACCTGGTTGATTTCAGTACAGAGGGCTGCCTGATCAAAGCCTACCACAGTAAGGTATCAGTCGAAAGATAGGCCTATAATGTGATTTTGAGATTATTTTAGGCCCATATATTGGGCTGAAGCGTCAGATTTCTTAAAATCTATCGTAGATTTTATCGATCATCTAATAATATATCTACGGTCGATGATCGATTGTGGCCAATGGAAGGTTAGTCTCAGCTAACATTCTTAAAACTCTTCTTAAACGAAGTTAATTACTGATAAAATCTCAAATAGTAACGTATTTAACAAAGAAAAATCTCCTTAAATGCTTTCGCTATCACTCTCAATTGGGAAATTCCAAGGGTGTTGCCTTGCGTTTCTATTACACACTTAACAAGCACATTACCGTACGTATGCCTATAGGCCTACATGCTTACAACTAAGCTAAATATATAGTTGGATTATATTCAGTGGTGGAGTTGTGAGGGAACGCAAGGGAACGCCGTTTCGTACGTTACCTTTCTTCTGCTGGTGACGGAGTTCCTGTTAGAAATCATAGAACTTAGTAGGAACTGCGTTCCCTCTGCGTTACCTTTCCTTTTTAGGATAGGATGGAACGGCGTTCCACTCAGCTAATAAATGGCAAATAACTCGACTATAATATAAAATTAGAATGTAGGTCTACTTACTTCTAGAATGTTGAACATTTTTGTAAATGAAATAAACTGAATTTTTAATCAATGATCTCTATAGATTCTTTCTCCATAAAATCTTTTGATGTAATTTCTGCCAATTAATGTAGGGCGAAGACAGGATTTGCAGACTTCGTCAAAGTTCAATGTAGGTGAGAGACTAATTCATAAGACTAATAAGAACACATTTCGGGCGTTTAGAGTCTTCTGGAAGACCAGAGCAGATAGTTAAAAGACTTGATACAACAACGACAACAACAACAACAACAGAAATAGAGTGCTACTGTCGTCCATGACAACATTGAGCACTATGATACCAATCCGATGAGCAGAGTGTGGGGTCCAAAGACGGTGTAAGCCAAAATCCAGGAAAAAAACTAACCTGAAGCATCAGTGCCAGTAACAGCGGCTGCGTATAAGCGGGGGTTTAAATGACTCAATAATGTAAGTAGGGGTAACGTCATGAAGTTTTAAATGACAGATCCTGAGGTGAATTGAACCCTCGTGAGTTCGAATCCCAGCCGCGCTGATCTGAGAGTAAAATCAGCTAGACTATATTCACTAGACTTATTGGCTATTCAGAAAATGGGCTAAATTGCCTAACAGCTTTAACGTGCGGTTTAAAAAGTGATGGATAATAGCGGCATATAGTTGATCATTTCACTACAACGCTTGCTAACTTTTTTACTTTTTACAGTGTGATGAAGCATACCATGAAGTCTGCACGAAATTCGATCATTGCAAACTAATACGATTTCATCACAACTATTCATGAAACTTGTTGAATGACCACTAATACATGTAAAATGTAAATACTAAAATAAAATATAATAAATTTAATCCCGATAACTTAAGTTGTTGTTCCTTGGCTGGCTGAAGGGCAACACTCATATCTGATGTGTCAGTGACGACACATATGCTAGAGTATATAGGCCTATATATATATATATATATATATATATATATATATATATATATATATATATATATACATGTATATGTATATTATATATATATATAGGGGGCCTACAGCCTACATGTATATATATATATATTAGATATATATATATATATATATATATATACATGTATATGTATATATTATATATATATATATATATATATATATATATATATATATATAGGGGGCCTACATGTATATATATATTATATATATATATATATATATATATATATATATATACATGTATATATAAATATAATACTAGAATTGCTATACTTATTTTTCAGGTAATGAAAATCTCATTTTAAACATAGGCATATAGTCATTTGTGTAGCATACTGTAATGCTATAGTAGCAGAGCTAATATGGCTGATAGAGAGAGAGAGAGAGAGAGAGCGAGAGAGAGAGAGATAACTATGTTTATTGAAGTACACATACAAGTATATATACAAGCACGAGGTCATCTGATAGACTGATGAGATTTGGGCTACACTACAATATTGGTAGATCTAACATCACTGATAGACTGGTAGAGTTGGGCTAGACAATAATACTAGTGGATCTGACATGGCAATAGACTGTTGAGATTTGGGCTACACTATAATACTGCTGAGGTTTGGGTTACACTGTAATACTGCTGAGGTTTGGGTTACACTGTAATAATGCTGAGGTTTGGGCTACACTGTAATACTACTGAGGTTTGGGTTACACTGTAATACTGCTGAGGTTTGGGTTACACTGTAATACTGCTGAGGTTTGGGTTACACTGTAATATTGCTGAGGTTTGGGTTACACTATAATACTGCTGAGGTTTTGGTTACGCTATAATACTAGTAGATATGACATGGCTGATGAGGTGTGAGCCTATAAATGAAGAGAGACTAAGCACACTTGAAGTAAATGTATTATTTTAACAATAGAGAAAAATTTAGGATTAATGTAGAAAAGACTGATTTCCAACATAGTTTTATGACGACTATCTGTGGCAGTTTTCTTTTAATATAAATGTTTCTTATAATAATAGTACTTAATAGAGTTCATAGTTCATAATACATACTAAGTTGAACTTTTAATCTATATGTATAAATAGAACCAAATGACTAATAAAAAATAAAAATGAAAACACTGCGAAACTTACATTACTTTGATCACACAAACTAGCAAAACCATTCATCAAAAAGGTAGACTTTATACTGCTTAGAAAACTCAGTTATAGATTTTGCATTGCGTATGTCACATTATTATATATTAGGCTCCAGTTTGCAACACAGCGAAAAGCATAAGATTTGAAAAATTCATTGGTAGTTCTTGCATATAAATACTTAGTAGTGGAAAGTCTAGTATGATATAAACTATGTGAGTGATTATGCATGTTATCAATGAAAACATCCCTAGTGGCACTTGACTCAGGTAAATTCATAAAATTCTTAACATTTATAGATTAATTTACCAAGGGCTAGTTTATATAATTGGTGAACACGTTGAATATTAAAAGTTCGGTAGAATTGCTTAATATTACAAAATTTGTAGTTACTCTGCAAGATTCTTAAATTAAAATACGATTACAAGCATAATGCAGAGGCTGTAATAATTGTTTAGTTGTAGTAGTATAAACTTCATGGTCATACTATAACCTAGATTGAACTAATGAGTGGTAAAGGAGCCCGCAGCAGTCTAAAGGGATATACTGTCTACGTTGATATAACATACCATTATAACTATTAATTTTAAATATTACTGATCTAATGTGATCACCAAATGGTAACTTTACATTTATTATTAAGCCTAAAAATGTAGTAACATTAGCTGTATCAATACAAATAATATTCAGTATTATACTCAGATTATTAGTACAGAAAAAAATAATTCTCTTTTTTAGGGTAAAACAAAACACAAGACGATTTGGAGTAGTTAACCGTTTTAACGGTAAACCTATTGGTTTTAAACCAGTTACTAATTTGAGAATATGCTTGATTGACAGACGTAATAATAATAATAACAACAATTAGAGTGCTACTGTCATCAATGACAACATCGAGTACTATTGAGACAAAATCAAGCCGGCGAGCAAAAAGATGGTCCAAAACGGTGCATATTCCAAAATCCAGATAATCAGTCCAAAGTACAAGGTATTAAAGAAAAGGAGGTTTAGGCGCAGGTCGCTGCTCATGGACACTTGATGGAAAGGAGAGATGGAAAAGATAGGTCTTCAACTGCCTATGGAACTGATCATAGGAAAGCAAAGGCCGATGTGCTTCAAATGAAGATTTCCGAAGATTCATCAAGATCATTAGAAGGAGACTTGATCAAAGTCGAGTTTTCAAGATCAGAACAAAAGAGATCAAGATCAATATTATTAATACACCTAAATGAAACAGCAGGTGAATTTTTAATAGTATCTGGCTTAACATGATTATAAGTGAATACAACAGGAAAATGGTCTGACGGCGAGTGAGATAAAATAGTAACACTTAAAGGATCAATAGCAGAGAGACTTGGTGTAATAACAACATCAAGTGTATGATGGTCAATATGAGTAGCAACATTCACATGTTGAACAGCATTACAAGAGGACAGCAAAGTATTAAACTGCTGAGTTAAGGGATCAAGAGGATTATCAAGGTGAATATTGAGGTCACCTGTAATCAAAAAGTCTGATTTAGAAGCTGTAAGGAAGGAGAGTAGGGCAGAAAACTGAGATAAAAAAGAGAGAAAAAGGTTTGGCATAGGTGGAGGAAGATGGTGGTCGATACACTGCAACAACATGCAGAGTACATGTGCCAAATTTGCCAGTGACTGAAATTGCTTCAAATGAAGATAAACAAATCAACAATATTAATATCTTTAACAAATAAATTAGAGTCATCAGCATACAATTTCAGAGAAGCATCATTACAGGCATAATGAATGATATTCACATAAATCATAAAAAGCAGTGGGCCCATAATTGAGCCTTGAGGGATTCCAATATTAAGCGGTAGCACATTAGATTTACTTCCACCAACCATTGTGATAATGACCCTTGTCATTTACAGATTCAAACGAATAACTAAGATTTTTAGCATAAAGCACTTGAAACCATACTTCTGTTGATATTAATTTAGCGTTCCCTCACATTCCACCTACAAAAAGTGCCTAAATTGAACAGGGTGGAACCGATAGTCTTAATAGGAAGGTATGTTTATTATTAAAGTTCAAACGTCTATTGTATGCTGATAAATTGTATGCTAATGACTCTAAAACACCAAACGCAGTGTCACCAAACCAAAAATAGAGAAACAAAAGAAAGATAAAAATAAAACAAAGCATCAGACAGTTCGTATAAACATAAACAACAGCCGTCAGTGAAGATGATATACATCTTTTCTAGCTGACCACTGCCAAAAGACTGCATTGATTTACAAAAAAAACAAAGAAAATAACCGTCAGAAAGATAACATAATTTTACTCTACCTAGCTTATTATCAGAAAAATTACGCCATAAATTCATATAAATATTAATCAATATTTATCTAAATTAACAGATAAGGGAACTGTTGGGAACGCCACCCAAAATGTGTTATAAGTCACATGAGTTCTGAAACTTTTCATTTTACAATTCCACCATTGATTGAAATTGTATACGTAACTATCAAACTACACAATCGAAGTGCGATGATATATTAATAATTAGTTATATCCATGGTTTACCTCATTAACTATGAATACCATGCTACCTCTATTATTAGTTACATCGTTAAAGGGATATCCATAATAGTGGGATCTAAAGTTATACATGTCATATGTATACATGCAGGCCTCTCATCGTCTCTGTACTACATCATATCATCAGTCAATCCTCTATTCGAGACTTTTCCATTCGTTTTAATTTTTGTAGCAATTTCTGGAGCCTAGGCGCTAACCAACCGAATGCCTTTTCTGACGTTGGTACGGATCTTAGTGCTTTAGTCGCCTTCTAAAAAACGTGCAGTCACCGGTTGATCAATTGTTCAAACAACCCGGACACACACACACACATATATATATATAATGAACATAAAAACTTAATAAAAATATATACATGAACAAGACGAAGGTACATTAAATAATTACTGTACTAATTATACATCAAGAACGTATGAGTAGATTAAAATAAAATCTGTTAGCTGACAAATTCGTGGCACACAGTTCTAAAAAACTTGATGAGTAAATTATCAATACACTTCATAGGAACAACTTCCAATAATTAGCACCGTTTTCAAGAGTTTTCTATTCATAAGATCAAAAGCTAATGAAAACGACTTGGTGGTTTAGGACACTGAAGCCGAGGAGATTACAATTGGAACAAGTGACTAGATAAATCTGTGACACTTCTCACGGTATCCTCCTCGCTCAAGTCCAATTCAGCGAGTCTCAGGCTGCTGTTGAGTGAAGAGACACATAGCTAGAGGTTACTCAGCTGCTGTTGAGTGAAGAGAAACATAGCTAGAGGTTACCCAGCTGCTGCTGAGTGAAGAGACACATAGCTAGAGGTTACCCAGCTGCTTTTGAGCGAATAGACACATAGCTAGAGGTTACCCAGCTGCTGTTGAGTGAATGAACACATTGCTAGAGGTTACCCAGCTGCTGTTGAGTGAATATACACATTGCTAGAGATTACTCTACTCTAACTAACTATAAATTGATTAACGGATAAAAGAACTGGTGTAAAAGCAAATTAACATTAATTTATAATCATAAATGATCATTTCTCTGAATGTGTGTTGCCTAACTGAATGTGTGCTGATAACATCATTCGCGTGAGCCACTGGGAAATTCCACAAGGTCATTTCTGGACGGATCTACTTTCGACATAGCTGGTCCCGAACAAGTCACTGAATTGCTACAGTCCTTCACATTATAAGCCTACTGGTCAATCATAACTCGCTAGATCTAAGTAATTCTAGAGAGACTAAAATGTAAGATGTCAATCTCTATCTTTATCAATGGCAAACCAACTGCGGCTTACGCTGCATCTCTTCTACGTAGATTGGTAAGATCAACAAAACTACCTACTGCTGCATTAGCCTGTCCATCACCTGCAGTAACACAAGTACAGCTGTCAGCAGGGAATTTGTTCAACTCTACATCAGCTAGATTACTGAGGCCTTTCATGCAATCGTCATACTGCTTCTTATGCTTCTCGGTTTCATTATCATCGTCTTGAACTGAAGTCTGCTTTCTATCTTTAACAGCACAATATATGTCCTGCCATTGAAGCCACTGCTCGCAAACAAGTTCTCTAAATTTCTTCGTTCTATCAATCAGATCACACTCCCTGTGATAAACACATCCAACAGGTCCACACCAAAAGTTACATGCATTAACTTCACAAATTATTATAGTATTAAGCGCCCTCTTAAACTGAAATTTTAGGCTATCGCTAATGAATTCCATTCGATCAAAATTTGCTAGAAAAGAAGGGTCACTCTTGCACTTAACCTGGTAAAGCTCTTTCGCACTCTCTCTCTTACCACTAATAGAACTAGATATTTTTGAATGATAACCATTCAAGAATCCTTCTCGTCTCTTCCTAACAGCCTCAAATTGTTCCTTACTTCGTTTGATTTCAACAGTTTTAAGCCCAGCTGATGTTATTTTCTGAATTTTTTTAACATAATAACTAAGGTCATGAAATTGTTGGCTTCCGTTGGTCCAAATGTATCCAACTCCGTCTTTTGCAAGTTCCCTCAGAACGCACACAAGCTCTTCTGTATCAATAGTTACATTATCTTCAGCCTTGCAAAACTTTAATCTGAGAAAATCTTCTAGTATAAAGTCCACCTCCTTTGCCATATCTTGTTTTTTCGACTCTTTTTCCTTAAACAATTTTTTTGACTGTTTTTTAGACATTTCACAAAATGATGTATATCGGCTTTGACCACGTGCAGCATCGATACAATTGCAACTGCAAGTTTTATTTATTTTATTGCCAGACAATTCCACTGCATAATTATCATACTGTTGGATTTTGTCGTTTAACTTTCTTGCGTCGTCTTCAACAGAATTTCCCTTGTTAACTTTAATATCATGAAATATGTTATGAAAATAAAGCCACTGTCCGCTAATAAATTCTTTACATCTCAATATTGTATTATTCTCTACCATTTCATGATCTTTGCAATTATCACATGCAGCACTGCTGGGTGTCTGCCAAGCCGTACAAAGTTTTTTTTCACAAATGCTTATAAACTCAAGTGCCCCTTTAAATTGCTCTTTAAGAAACATATAAACAATCCATTCCATTCTATCGTATTTATCTTCGAAAGAACTGTCTTTGTTGTTCCTTGATGATTCAAAACATTTTTGAAACGCCTTCTCATCACGGATAGAGTGAACTCTATTTGAATGATACAAATCCACAATTCTCACTCTGCTGTCCCAAATCTTCTCATATTGCTCAATACTTCGTTTGTGGTCGTCATTGTTAGGCCTGCACAATGTCATTTTCAGATTTTTTTCAACATAATAATTAAAGTCATGAAATTGTTGGCTTCCGTTGGTCCAAATGTATCCAACTCCGTCTTTTGCAAGTTCCTTCAGAACATTCACAAGATTTCCTGCATCAATGGATATCTTATCTTCAGCGTTGTAAAAGTTAAATCTGAGAAAGTCTTCAAATAAAAATTCCACCTCCTTTATTCCATCTTCTTCTACAAGTGCTGCAGAACTTTGATCAACCGGTTTACCCAGAGACTTTGAAGCTGGATTCATGTAAGTCTTTATAGGACTTCTGTCTGTAATTTCACTTGCAGCAGTTGTTGCACTTGCAGCAGTTGTTGTACTTGCAGCAGTTATTGCACTTGCAGCAGTTGTTGTACTTGCAGTAGTTATTGCACTTGCAGCAGTTGTTGCACCTACGGCAGCTGTTACACCTACACCAGCTGTTGCACTTTTAATCGACAGCAAGACTATTAGCTCATTTCCAGTTTCTGGCTGATTTCCACCATTGTTTCTCTTAGTGTTTTTGCACTTTTTCAGACATACGACAACAATGATTATTACCGCCAAGACCACCAAGACCGCCAAGACCACAAGTGAAATCCATAACGGCCTGTAGTCTATATTGCTATTTGATTCGCCAAATACTGGTTTCTGAGAAACTGTCACAACTGTGCTATTTGATTCGCCAATTACTGGTTTCTGAGAAACTGTCACAACTGTGCTATTTGATTCGCCAATTACTGGTTTCTGAGAAACTGTCACAACTGCGAAGTCTCCAATATTATTTGATATATTAAAGCAGGTGTAAGTAACATTCACTGTTAGATTATTCGCTATCAGTACACACACGCCATCAGACTCTTTGTAGATTACATGATTGCCACCGACTGTCTTGTTCCTGTGCAGACAGGCTGTCTCATTCACATCACTGAGAATTACTCGAACTGGGGATTTGTCTTCAATGCTAACATACCAACACCCTTTTGCATCGTCAGAGTACTCACATCTCAGCTCTATACTCTCTCCCACATACCTGACTTCTTCTTTAGGAGTAACTCTAATGGTGCGTTGTGCAAAGCAGATGAACCCAAAGAATACGAGGCAAAATAAAGATGTATAGTACGACATGATCTCAAGTAGTACAACAGAAATCACATACAATACGTCAGCAGAATGTTCTGCACAATTATAAGCATATGTAAATATGTCAATTATATGTAAGGCACGGACTATATCATCTCAATTCAGTCAAACACCATTATATGAAACTAACATGTAATCCAAAAATAATTTGTTTAAAATAAAGGATTCGAGGAGTTCAGAACAAATCAACAGATTTGCTTAAGTTGCCATCAACAATAGAACAAATAGGCAAATTAACAAATTAAATCATGCCCAAGTGATTTGTACAATATCAGATAACGTGGCAACTAAAAGGCCACTTGTGATATCGAACGACACAGTTAAGTAATAGAAAATTACATTAGGCCCGTATCTTAATAGAATAAATTCAAAATATCGAGCAAAAAGGTAAACATGCAATGAATATCAAAATATAACAAGGTAGAATTATTATTCAATATAGCTTACAAATTCACCATTATAATGCAATTAAATGTACATGATTGCTTGATAAAAATATACTGTCAGTATGAAGTCTTAGTCACAATGCAATGTAATGCAATACATCACATTTCCACACATTACAGGTTTAACTGAGCAAAACAAAAGCGCAGTAAAATACGGCTTGCCTGAAATGTAAGAAATATTTCTAATATAGTAAAGGAGATTTACCGTAAACACAAGATGCGTTGAGTTAAAATCAATATATAATTTTACTAGCGGTCAATTGACATAGCTTCAAATGGTGATAAAGATTTAAGTCAATGTTTACTGATTCTTGTCAGGAGAGAGTTTCATCAACAGCTTCGAATGGAAGATTTTATCAGTTGTCCTGTCCACCTTGTGGATGAGACTTCCTCGATAATCCGTCTTTCTTGTAGTGTACTCCTCTACTTATTTACCTTCACCCAGTAGTACATCACATTTCAATCCTGAACAATCCTGAACAATCCTGAACAATCCTGAATAATCCTGATGAATCCTGAACAATCCTCAATAGTCGTGAACAATCCTGCATAAAAACACACCAATCAACTATTTCCGTAATTACTGACTTACGCCAATTATCAATTATCTGCATGTCAGATTGATTTGATTTCCGAATAGGCCTACCTACAGATCAGTAGACAGAGGTTCAAATTCTAAGCTAGTTTTACCTTCACTAGTAAAAAACTCTTTCGCAATATGAAACAAAAGTTATGCAGTTAATCCATATGACTGATTATAATATTTATGATAATGAAACCAGCATTGAAAACTGATTTTAGAATGTACTGGATCAGAATAGGCCTGGTTTCAAATCCTAGTTCAGTCAGCAAAACCATGGCTATCCCCTTGGACCCATGGAGGTTAATAGTGTATTTAAGCTTGCTACCACTCCGGGCTATGTATAGCAAAGATATTATTAACTATGGGAAGTATGATAATAACCACCAAACAGCCAAAAGTACATGATGCCTTTATATTTATAATAATTTGTGTTATAATAATAATAATAATAATAATAATAGTAATTTTGGCATAGGAAGGCTAATTGCAGAGAGAACTGGCGATAAGCGAGAGACCTGTTTTCTTTGGCAAAGGTTTTCCATCACTTTGCAAAGATTTAATGCAGTCTTCTTCAGAAAATCTTTTAAGCAGCTAGACGGCCTCGAGTAGCCAGACGGCGATTCAGCAAGTAGTGTGCGAATTGTTTCTTTTTCAAACCTCGGGTTCTTTACACCCGGGGTAATATTAATAATAATAATAACATCATCTTCTTCCCATAAATCCCAGTCTAACCAGGGTCGGGATATGAATATACATTCAAATATCCATTCGTTTAAGTTTAGCTTTTGTAGCAATCTTTGGAGCCTAGACGCTCACCAACCGAATGCCCTTTCTGACATTGGTTAGGATCTAGTTTTTATGTCGCCTTCTACGACACGCGCATATTTACACGGTTGGTCTAATCGTCAAGCAACCCGGAAAAACACCGGGAAATAATAATAATAATAACAATGAATATTTTAATAATATTATTGTTATAGTTTTATTATTATGAATATTATTATTATTATTATTATTATTATTATATAATATTAATAACATTATTATTAGGTCTATTATCACTTTCGCAAAATGAAAGTGACGAAATTAAGATAAAAATTAAATAAATATGAAAATAGCAAGGATAATAATGAGACTAATATTTATTTCATGATTTATAACTTTAGCGTATACTAAAATTAATTACTAAATCATGATAGAGCCTTATGAAACATGAATTCAATGTAAATTAATTATATAAGCGATATTTAAGAAAAATTAAAATGTAGAGTTATTACATATCCAACTAATTACTAACTGTACATTAATTTTGGTCGTTAATTACAGAAGCAAGAGAATAATTCAATCAATAATTTATATACCTGGTTGATTTCAGAGAGCCTGTGATGAAACCAATTAACCAGACAATATATATGTAAACATCAGATGAAGGATACGCGATTTTGAGAGTGAGCAGCGGCTGAAACCTAGAAATCTATCATAGATTTTATCGATCGTCTAGTAAGCTATCTACGGTCGATCATCGATTGAGGCCAATGGAAGGCTACTCTTCTTTAAACTATTCCTAATAATAGAGGTTAATAATTGATGTCTGAAACTCAAGTTGGTTTCGCAATGGCACTCGGATGGGAAATTCCATTGGCAAAACCCAGTGTTGCCAGATACCAAGTTTTTTTTAAATGAAAAAATACCTTGAATTGCATAAAAGGAAAGAAGATTAAGTAGGATAGAACCAAAGATTAAGTAGGATAGAACCAAAGATTAAGTAGGATAGAACCAAAGATTAAGTAGGATAGAACCAAAGATCGAACTTATATGTTCAGATGTTAAGACTATTTGAAAAGAATCCAAAGAGAAGAGCGCAACACTTATATACAGCCGTATATGTAGTTATCCAAATAATGTAGTTATTCTCAATCTCCAATTATTTTCAAATCATCAAATGTACTTAACTAATTTTTATATCGGTAATTTTAGTTTTTTTTACCATTTTTGCATTATGTAGAAATTCTAAAAACATTATGAGAAATAAATTACAATATTAAAGGTTACAAGTAACAAGTGTGATCACAAGTGGCGTCCTGCAAACTGAGAGAGAATATTTAGAATTTCAGTTTTTACAGTTTTCGAAGTAGCAATAATTACAATAGTAGGCCTAGCTAGTGAAAACTTTTATTTAGGTTCAACATTTGATATTAATTAATGAATATTGTTGGTCGTTGATGCTAATTGTATCATTTAGGTGAAAGTAATGAATGATTAAGGATTTAAGGTATCAAAATATCATGAATTAGCCTACAATTAGAACTTGAACAAATAATTAAGCTCTCATTGTTCCTAAACTCTATTTATAAATCTAACCATGATAGCCTAATATGCCAACAAAACGTTACAATAAAGTACATGTAGGTAGTGGCCTATGCTATATAAAAAGCTTACTTGTATTCTGATTCCATGACTCAAATTGCGTCGATTTGCTTTTTTAGATTGGATTTATTGTTTATGTGTTTATTTTTTTTTAATTTGCTTCAATGTCTGATGGGTGGTCAACTAGATAGATTATTTGTAACCTTTTTCACGGTCTTCGGTGTGTTATTGAAAGTATTGAGTGTATTGGGAAATAAAGATAATTTTTTCTCTGCTAAAATTAGGTGATTTTCACTTTTAAGTAATTTATTCTTTTGAATTTCCTGAATTTAGGGGTCTATTTTAGATGACGTCCGAAAACATTTCCTATTCTATATGATAGACGCATTTTGTTTCCTAATATTTATTGTCACTTATGTAATTAATATGACATCTATTAATAATGTTACTTAGTTGATTATTAATATCATTTTAGCTTTTAAATCCGTATAAGTGCCGTGTATCCATTGTTTACTCTTATTCTGCACACGTATTTTGTAGGTTGATGGTTCGTTTCGTAATGTTGCCTTAGAATGTCTCAATAGCGCAATGTTTAGAGGTGAAGATAACGAAGTCATGAAGTTTTAAATGACAGACTCTGAGGTGAGTTGAACCCTTGTGGGTTCGAATCCCAAACGCGCTGAGGTGAGAGTAAAACCTCGGACATTCATTGGACTGCCTACACGGAAAATGGACAAATTGCCTAACGGTTTAAACATGTGGCATTAAAAGTGATAGATGTCAACGTAGTTGATCATTTCACTATAATGTATGTTATTATTATTATTATTATTATTATTATTATTCCATTTTGCAATTCAAATTCTCTCCATATAGCCTAAATAGATTATAATGAGACTCTTTAGCAGATTTAAGCCTCAATTAAAGTATCGACCAGAGCAATTACTCTTGACCGCCTGTTCCTACTTGACTTAAGATACACAAGTTCGGTTGTTTGCTGTACCTGATTCCTGAGTTGAGTCTATGCTTATTTTAACTTAGTTTTTAATTTATCCACGTGCTTGTGTAGGCCTTTCTGATGAATTCAGACTCCATATTGATTTCTGCTCTGAATTTGTCGACTCCACTTTCGAATAGGTTGACTCTATAATGTATATATATATATATATATACATATATATATATATATATATATATATATATATATATATACATATACTATAATCTATATATATATATAATATATCATATATAGACTATAGATCTATATATCTATATATAATATTCTATTATATATATATATATATATATATATATATATATACACACACACACACACACACATGTATAACACTATAAAGATCAAAAGGTTAGGCCTTATGTAGCCTACATGTAGCTTAAAAAGTATGGCTTCTGAAGTGATTTCCAGTTGTTATCCTCAATTCTTGCTTAGTCGTCTTTTACGACAAATGCGTATAACGAAAACTATTATATCAAAGGTTCTGCTAAGACTATTGCGTTGTGTTGTCTTATGTTGTCGTTTTTGTTGTCGTTCTTAAAACACTTAATCTCTGAGAACCTCTGACTTGGGAAACTAGTGACTCACAGGTAGTATTCTATTAATTGGCCGTCGCCTATTTGTATTGTTGCTTCTTACTAATGAAGCACGCTAAAACGACACATTAATAGAAAACAGTCATTTGTAATATGATCAGGGTTTATTATTATTAATTAATTAGCAATTACAATTCTAGCAAGACACCAATGTTTCTTATATAATTAGTCTAGACAGGCAATATGCTTTACAGTCATGACCAGTCCCTAATACTACTACTTAAACCTGATATAGAAACATATGTATAAATATCTATATATAAATATCTTTAACTTTTGCTCCCTATGACTCTTTATCTCTTCTACTATTCTACTATCTTTTCTCTAAATTCTTTCTGTTACTGTCTGTGACAAACTTCTAAGTCTTCCCTAACAGCCCTTGGACTTAGCCAGATTCAACTTGTCTTGATCTCGACTTAGCTGTTTCTTAACTTCTACTAGACTTTACTCAGCTTGACTCCCTTCTCTTAGACTGCTCTTTCCTTAACTCTCTTCTCTTGGACTGCTCTTTCCTTAACTCCTTATTCTTAGACTATCTCTCCCTAACTCCCTCTTCCTCCTCTGTTCTCATCTGAGGTCTTTCTATTCCTGCTAAACCGCGCCTTCTTCCTATGTACTGTCCAATAGAGTTAATTCATTATATTTAAGATAATATAATCCTCCAATCACAGTTCACTTCTTAGTTTGACTTCCGTGATTTATCCTATGATTCCGGCCTTAGATCACACAAACAATTCTCTTTAATCTATCAGACATTCCAAGACAATGAAACTATCACTCGTGCCATTAGCCATCTCTTAATTGCTTCTCCAGCATTCGGATGAATTCAGACTTGCATCTTATAACGTCGTCCTTCCAGATGTCCATTCCCGCATTCTATACTCTCTATTTAGGTCAATCACTGGCATGCTCAGGTTATCTAAAGAAATCTATGTCTTAGCTCAACTGCTAACCTTTCACAATTTGTAGCCTAATCTTTGATGTATCTTTTCATATAAAATATATGATTATATGTTACAGCATTCCAACACTATTGACTAATTCCATAATTAACAGTATCAGTAGTGCAAGACATAAATTATATCTAATCATAACACAAAATATAAAACATACAATAATCAAAATTACTAAAATAACAATATTCTCTAAGCTACGTAATTTACTACTTTGCGTCTATTTCTTACACATACTGCTATTTCGCATTTACCATCATAATATACAGTGCAATCAACTAGATGCTTATATCATTAACAACTGACAAACTTGACGTTAAACTTATTTAACATATTCCTACAAATCTTTGATTATGTCTGCTTAGACGACATCTAGTGTAAATTACAGTTTCACTGTGGTGACACCCAATGTATATTTTTAGGTGAGACCCTTTTGATTTAACATTAACATTCAGTTTCAGCTAACAATAAAGTAATATCAATAATCCAAACGTTATCTTAACTCGATTAAACCCGAAGTATTCATTTACAAGGTTTATACTAACTGAAATCTTTAAGTCTACATTTGCTACTACATAGCATTTCACTGTTTATTGGGGAGCGAATACTCCCTGTACCTCTTTTATAATAACAATGTACAGCCGACGTATCTCAGCTACAGTGTAGTCCCTACACCTGTATAAATAATCACATATCTATCCCGTATTCGTGGTTCCCGCATTCTCTTTACTCTGATAGATTTACGGCTTGATTGCTTTATTGATATACCACACGTGTGAGTTAATACGGACCCAAGATGAATATGAAACTTAACTATATTGTATTTATTCAACATATTATTTAAACTAGAAATACGATTATGGTAACACTATATACCTGCAGCAACTCTCTAGATCGAGAGCGGTTTTGGAAATGAGTCGAACTTGAGGAAGAGTAGGCCTATTTCCAACGCATACAGAATTTTCTACGATATATAAATGACACTTCATTACTTTCTGTAGTGGTGGACAGAAACTGCAAAAGTTTCAGTTAATAAACTCCGTTTGACAAAATAAAGTCATGACCTAGAAGACTAGTAAAATTTAGAGTGCTTAATTCAGCTATAGGATCGTTAATACATGTAAATTTAACTAAAGATAAGTAAATTATCTATCTATTTCGGCACTTATATTCATTCACAATTTTTTATTGTTTGTACTAATCACATTTTTCAGAATTTATGAAAGCAATAAGAAAATAAATATAATATTTAAAATTTAGTGGCCTATCTTAATAATAAGAACACGGATCAGTTTGTTCTGTTATATTCACTAATCAGGATTTATAGATGTGGATGAAAGTTTGTATTTTATTCAGAGCTCTCAATCGATGGCAAGAAGTACGGTGAATGTGACGATGAAGCCCACCCAGATGAAGCTTCCTATCACCAGAGCGATGACATTCAGCCTCTTAGCCTGCGCTGACGCCATTTCAGCTTCTTCCTTTCTTCCATATCGCGCCGCGTTATTGGAAGCCACAGATTTCAGAATCGCCATAAGCCCGACTACCCAACAGCAGAAGAGAAAGGTAAGAATTGATTGGACGAGATAATTGGGCGGCGGATTGGGCAGCGGCTGTATGGCCTGAATGTAAACAGTTGTCGTCTGCTGATTGGTCGGATCATACACAGGAGCGCCTACAGCGTAACCGGCTTGAGGCGGATAGTAACTGGTGTGAGGTGGATTATAACCGGCTTGAGGGGGATAATAACCGGCTTGAGGTGGAATATAACCGGCTTGAGGCGGATAATAACCAGGTGGAGGCGGATTGTAACCTGTTTGATCCGGTTCTGGGTGTTTAACAAACGCTGAGACTGTTGCAACATCACCTAAATTTTCATAGGTTGTTTCGGTGTTCCCAGAGTGCTCGATGTAATCTGGATTTTATGCCGGTTGATTCGTTCCTACTCCATCTGGAAATGAAGAATACGGAGGAGGAGTGTAAACGTTTTCTGGTGTAGTTCTTAAATCCATTTCTGCGTTAATTATGCTGTTGAATTAAAAGATATATAAAATAATTCCGTCGTTTTGCCGTTCGTTACTTATTCTCTTTTTTTACTTTTGTCTCGTTTATAAATATTCGATTGACAAACTTGTACGCTGAGCTCTATTCCGGTGGTATTTCTGTAAAGAAAAGAACATTTTTATCAAAACTTATTCGACAATTAGGGGCCTATAACTAGACATGTATAATGAAACTTTACAGAGGCATATGGAGGAATATGACATTAACTGCCCAGGCTTGGAGCAGCATGGCACTTAGAGAAGAAGAGAGCAAAAGATTGAAACTTTAATGATTCATAAAAGATTAACAAAGATTCCCTTAAAGATTGACAATAAAGCCATAAAGCACATCAGTGACGAGCTAACCGAGAATTTAAATAGATTAACTTTTTAATCAGACGCCAGGCAGTGCTGATCCAGAACGCTACAACACCGCTAAGAATAATAACACGTAGGCTACTATAGCGAAATGATCAACCATGTCTATCACTTTTTATATCACATGTTTAAACCGTTATGTAATTTATTCTCCTTTCCGTGCAACTGTCCTGTGAATGTACCGAGAATTTACTCACATATCAAAGCGATCGGCCGGGAATCGAACCACAAGAGTGCAATACATCTCAGGATATGTGACTTAAAGCTTCAGGATGTAACGTGGAGCTCTAACTACTGCGCAATTGAAATATTCTACATGTACGATGGCGATCATGACACAATTGCCAGCCACTGTATTCAGTGTATATTTTTTAAATTAAAAATAATTCCTGATTAATTTCACAAGGAAAATCTAATCATCTGATTTCGCAGAATTAACTCTTGGGCTTAATAGTAATGTCTGGCATAAATATTTGTATAAAGCGTTGGTAAATATCCTATTATAGTGATTAATAAAAATGAATGCAATAGAACTAATCTAGGCGTATATTTGATTTTCTCTGTTTAAATGACTAATTCGCTATCAATCACTTTCGAACGCACGAATGTAGTTGTTGGTGAGTACATTCTCAAGTAGGCAGGAAGATTAACTGGAGAGTCTGGATAATTTGCAACAGCCTCATAATTCTTACTATAGTGTTAACTTCACGTTACCTTTAAAAGTTAAACAATCTCATAGTGAATATTTACAATAGAACTTTTTGATGGTGGATTATCCGGTATTTCATTTGAGGTGAATCGATTTGTAGTGACATGTGATAGAGGGACGTCCTTGATATCATCCTTGTATGAGGAAACGGAAGTTTATCCTTTATTATTAATATTATTTTACTAAGATTCAAAGCCTAGCTTGGATTTAATAAACCAGATAGAGGTTTTCAAGTCAAAATCCATCTTTCTGAAGGAACTGGGATTCATAAACTAAATTTAAAAAACCAACGTAAACCTTTACCTGATTTTAAAACCGACTAACGCAAATATTAATTAAAACATTTAAATGAAAAAATTATAAACTAAAATTTCTCTTTAAAAGCACTCTAGCATAGTCCTAGATATATTTACTACTTTTTATTATACAGGTAGGTCTATTAGAATCAATGCTATGCTGCAAAACATAACTAGTCTTATCTGATACCCGTTTTTTTCCGATACACTTGTCAGTGAATTAACTCAAGACAAAGCGAACTTCATATAATTTATACTGCACAGCCGATGCCGGTCTTTAGATAAAATCTTTAATCTTTACCTCAGTATGCTAATCAATGGTGAGTTCAGTGCTGAGAGAATTTCATTGCGAATAACACAGTCACCTTCATCCTAACAAAATTAGTGTGTTAATAAAACATAGAACTGGATTTATAATAAAACTTTTATGAATTTTGGAATTTGCACCGTTTTAGGACCTTAATTTTGCTCGCTGGATTGATTTTGTCTCAATAGTGTTCAATATTGTCATTGATGACAGTAGCACTCTAAATGTTATTGTTATTATCAAAACAAAATAAATAAAACAGTGTGTTAATCAATTTCACTCTGATAAAATTTAACAGGTTGTTTTAACTTACAGTTATACTGTACGTATAAAATGATACAAATATATACAATTAAACATACTGTAGACCTTTAATTAACAACGAGAACAACAACTGATTTAGAGTGCTACTGCTGTCCCGACAACATTGAGTTCCATTACACCATTTCCAATCCGAAGAGCAGAGTTTGGGGTCCAAAAATAGTGCGAACCAACATCCAAGAATTCAGTCCATGGAAGGGTAGTACTTGAATGTATGAAGGTTTACGTGTTGGTCTCAGTTCCTTTACATCGAGTGGATAGGCAAGGTCAGAGAGAAAACTGGCTGTAGCAGACAGAAGAATGAAAACAATATTTAAGCTTTTAAATCTTACGAACATTTTCAAAGGCAGTTAAAGAGCGAAGTTTTAAATGTCTCTTTTCATCTAATGTTCACCATTGGGACCTCATGTACTGCGTGCAGGCCTCTTTTCTTTATATTCTTCTTCTAATTTAATGTTTATGATTTAGTGAGAATTATTCTTTTAACATGCACTGCAAGGTATTAATCTGTTTCTTCTTCTTGTTCTTTTTCTTCGTCTTCTTTTTCTACTTATTCTTCTTCTACTTCTTCTTATTATCGTGTTCTAATTGTTCTTCTTCTTATCGTGACCTTGCACAGCTCTAAGCAATTTTGGAAAATATTTTTTCGCCGAATCATTACATTCCACGAGATCTTGACGTGTAATTGTTTCACCAGTCAGGCTGCCTTGTATGAAATGTATAGAATGTGCTAATTAGCAACTAATTAATTAAAACGCTTAGATGGTAAAAAGCTAGCAAGTTAACTCAAATCTCAGTCGATTTTTTTCTTTTTAGTTTTAAATCTTCTGCAGCACCTTTTGTGTCGTTTTTGTGCTTGATTTATATCCTTCCATGTCTGAATTGAAGTTGTACATAAATAGATAAATAGATCATCATCATCATCATCATCATCATCATCATCATCATCACCATCATCATCATCATCTTCCCTTGAATCTCAGTTTAATTAGGGTCGGGATACGAATAGACCGTCTCAAATCCTCTCTGTCCTACGTCATATCATCCATCAGTTTATCCCCTATTTGAGACTTTTCCATTCGTTTAAATTTTTGTAGCAATTTCTGGAGCCTAGGCGCCCACCAACCGAATGCCCTTTCTGACGTTGGTCTGGATATTAATGCTTTAGTCGCCTTCTACGACACGTGCAGGCACCGGTTGGTTAATTCTTCAAACAACCCGGACACAACACGAGGAGAAAAGATAAATAGATAAATGTAACAAATATAATTGACCCCCCTTCAGTGAATTTGTATAAGTTTCACGTTGTCCACTACTTCACCGTTCTGCTAGTGGCGCTTACCTACGTAAATACACTTGAGGTATATGCTACGTCGCAACACTTAAGAAAGTTTATGCGTCGTGAATTTCATTGTAACTCTCCCGACAGTTTCAGGTGAATATTAGTCAAACCGGAATTGATATTTAGTTATACATGTATATATACCTATATATATATATATATATATATATATATATATATATATATATATATATATATATATGGATACATGTATATATATATATATATATATATATATATATATATATATATATATATATATACATGTAAATACATGATCTTCATTCACTAAAATACATGGCAGTAGGAACAGAACAAAGCATGAGAAATAATAGCGAAAAAAATAACAGAAAATACTGATTAAACCTTGAAAAAACTCAATTGAAATAAAAACAGACACCCATGGATTAAATATAAGGCCTAATAATGTAATCAATTTAGGGCAATATTCTTTCAAAATAAGTCCAAAATTTGTTTAGTATTTTTCCCATAGAGTCATTACTTTGAATAGAATACTTATTTTTAATGTGAACATAATACATCGCCACTAGCTGGAGCCAATGGCGATGTCGGAAAGATGCTCGACAGAGATTCAGCATGTGCGGGGTTCAAATCCTGGGCTCTCCCGTCACTGACATCGCTTTCGAGTGAGAAAACTGACGTTAACATTAGCTTTACCAGCTTTTTCATCAGCATTATCTGAATATAATTTACTCCCCATGCATTCAGAGACAATTAGCTTATGCAAAAAATCATATCTGCGATAATGATATAGGGCCTAGTAATGATATACTAATTTTAATTTATCGTTTTAAGAATCAAGTTTCTGTAGTAACGTACTAACTATATACAAGTACATGCACAGTAATTAGGCAGCTCGTTCTTATGTGGAACAACTGCGCAATTAACAAATTAACACCTAATTAATTAAGTTCTTAACCAATAGGCCCTATAGGCCCTCTAGGACTATACACGTAAAGTTATAGCTGAAGTCAGTATGGTCTACGATATGGAAACTAGATTCAGATCATTGCGATAAGATAAGCATTTGAAGATGCAGGCGTTTGCTCTTATTTGTCTCTCGTACTGAGTTGATAAGCAGATCATGAAGCATTTCATATGTTCTTGATTTAGATCTACTGTTGGAGTCATTGAGATAATACATTATGAAGTCGATCAGTTTAGTTTAGCCGTAATAAGGCGTTAATTCTTGTTACATAGAGAAGTGTTCAAAGAATGTAATCTAATAATTACACCTGTAGCCACTGAGATGTGCTGGTAAAGCTAAGGTTAACGTCAGTTTTCTCACTCGAAAGCGATGTCAGTGACGGGCGAGCTCAAGATTTGAACCCCGCACATACTGATCCGCAGTCGAATATCTTACCGATATCGCCACTGTACTGTGAGTTGAATATTTTTAATATCTTAATATCTTTAATATTTTAATACCTTTGCTATTTTAAGATCTAGTTTAACATCAGTTTCCTGCTTGAATAGCATGTCAGTAAAGGGGAGAGCACTGGATTTTAGCCCTGCATCTAGTGATCAGCTGTCGTACAACATACCAATAAGCAAGCAGCTCAGCCCAACAGTACTGCAGTACTGTGTAATACTAAGTAGCTAAATAATTAACAATGTTGTAATAGTGAAGGTTAATGAAACTAATTAATCTAGACTAAATATCTCAAACTTCTTTTAATTTCAAAACTGTATACATGTAGGTTCAAAATTATAATGCAGTGGATTTTTCATTATTATTTGCATTAAATACATTGTTTTCATTCTTGTTTTATTATGTTGTAATGTAAATGTCAAAACAGCTATTACTTTGTAAAAATAGCTCGCTAGCTAGCGCGCCAAGTATCGTCTTGAAATTATAATTCATTCATCCTGGGGTTCAAATTTCCACGATGTCAAAGAATTATAAATGTATGATTGTTTAAATGTAAGCGTACGGTTACTCTGTTGTACCAGTAGTGCCAAAGATCATCTACGATGATCATGTCACAGCGAAGTGCCTTCAAGTTGTTGACAGTTCTTTGGTCGTTTAATACCGTGACCCTGGTGTGTACATTTAACTAATTGAGCATTATAATTAAGCCTCAACACTCAATTTTAACAGGTAAATAGACGGTAGCTACAGTTAGGCATACCTAGCTAGCAAGCGTCTATTGATAATCCTTATGGTAGTTGCCACTTGATGAAGAACCAGATAATCTCTTTAGATTTATGAGCGTGTTTTGATTTTCTGTGTACATGTAGGCCTATGATATGGTTTTTGGAATAAAATATCTAACTAGAATAAGCAATATGCGTAATATAATATAAATTAATTATGTATATATATATATATATATATATATATTATATATATAATTATATATATAATTATATATATATATATATATATATATATATATATATATATATATATATATATATATATATATGCGTAATGCAATATTAAGTAATGGGTATACATGTATACTATTGTATAGTATCCTATAAGCAATTAATCTTTATCAATCAATTGATCTATCAATAATTTATTTAAGCATTATACTAATCTATTTAGCCATTCCAGTTTTGTATCCGAGCCACTTTAATATAGACCAATTGTAAGTTGCACGCGTCGAAAGAGGTGACTAAAGCAGAAAACCGAGGAAGACAATGGAAACCCATCTCAGTCGCAATATACAGGGTGAGTAAAAAAAATGATAACACCTGCAAAAAGTTTGAATATCTCAGGCTATTGTTAATATTTTACAATAAAAAAACTTTTACCAATTACTAAAGGACTAATTTTTGATGGGGTGACCAATTTTCATCCATTTTGGTACATAGACAGGCCAGTTATGCAAGTTTCAGCAGAGCAACCCCCTATTTTTACCTAAAAATGGCGTAAAGAACCTCCTGCAGTTCTGTCTTGTTTTTAGGCTTCGGCTGGTGTAAAACTTGCATAACTGGACAATCTATGCACCAAAATGGATGAAAATTGGCCACCCCACCAGAAATTAGTCCCTTATTAATTTGTAAAAGTTTAATTTACAAATATTAACAATAGCCTGAGATATTCAAACTTTTTGCAGGTGTTATCTTTTTTTTTACTCACCCTGTATTTCAGGAGAAAGGATATAATAATTTTGTAGTGGTTAAACTTTTGTGATTTCATCCATTTGTTGATCAATGGAGTGCTCTTTCTCAGCGTAACAACAGTAGGAATATGTACCTTGGGCCAGCCATATGGAGAAGATTAAAGATAGATTTAGATTATAATGCAATAGTTTCACCAATTAATAAATAAATCAATCAACTAATGCATTGATCAATAAATACGTTAATAAAAATCCTGACAGGGTTCAAAAAGATTTTATAACCGTTTGAATATTTTCTGTTTTCATTTATAGGACTGGTGAGGATTTAATTCTGGAGTCAATTAAGCAGAGTTAGCAAGTTCAAATACTTAAATTAAGTTCAAAATGCTTATTAAGAGACACGTAGAATTGACGGGATGTCATCGGTTGGACGCTATATAATTAAAATTAATTAATTGATTAATGAATTGATTGTAATTCCAACTTCGATCTAAACAGCTCGAAACGAGTGACAAAAGCTTTGACCAGGGCAGTATGTTAAAATGACTATCAATGTGTCAAGAAGATATGTTCTACTAGATAAGCTACTTATCTAGTGGACAACTGTGTTAAGATATGTTCTATCAGATCAGATAAGCTACTTAACTAGTTGATGATTGTGTTTATATAATAATAATAATAATAATAATAATAATAATAATAAAGGTTTAACGTCCGTTTCCTCATCCAGGGATGATGTCAGGGACGTCCCCAACAGCACACATCACTACAGATCAATTCACCCAGACCAATCTGCGAAAGAAATGTGCTGAGGAGAAGTAAGGCTTTAAACGAAAGCCATTCCGGTGATCAAAAAATGGTCAAGGTAGATTGATTATGTCTATGGTGGGAAAAGGTGGGAAAAGTTTTAAGCCTGCTAGAGAATGTTGAAAGAGAAAAACAAGAGGGAAGATTAGCACGTAAAGAGTTCCAGATTGTGGGTGCTGCGTAAGAAAATGAACGTCTGCCCAATGACGTGAGAATATTTGAAACTGAGAGAAGATTGGCATCGGTGGAGGGAAGCGCACATGAGGGACGATAGGGAAGAAGAATTTCAGAAAAAGGAAGAAGGCTTGCCAAATCGCAGAGTTTTAAAAGTTAATAGAGCTATTTTATATTTTATGCGTTAACAGAGAGCCAGTGAAGACTGCGAAGTAGAGAAAGAGAGCGAAATTGAAGTCGAGAGGACTTGCAAAACAACACGTGCAAGAGAATTTTGGACGTGCTGCAAACGATTGAGAGAAGAAGTAGGCAACCCATGTAATAATGAATTACAGTAGTCGAGCTTTGAATGAACTATAGAATTAGCAAGGATAGTGGCTGAATTTCTAGTAAGGTTCTTATATGCTTATATGCTCTAACAGGTCAGATTATTGACTAATCCCATTGATTCCTTGCAAGTTTTATACATAATTAGGTTTCTCATTTCTCCTTGATGTTTTCCCTCTTTCTTCGCTTCAGCAATTGCAGGAAATCTAGATAAATAAATAAATAGATAAATAGAAGTAATTTAGCAAAACACAAAGCACAGCTTAGTTGAGAAGGAATGTTAAATGATCAAGACACAACCTACACAAGATTTATAAAACATAAATTGATAGTTCATGTATAAATCCTAAATTTAAAACTAAAAATCCCGGATAGCTTTGCGATGTAGCCGGGATTAGGAATTAGCCGGGATTAGGGATCAGGATTAATCCAGGCACTCTCTGTATCATCTGGAGACACATTTAAGTATCTACTGTAGTCAGTCCCTAGTCAGCCTGCAGTCAACTACATGTCAATTCTAATTTTAAATCGTAGTTCTCTGATGTCATGGCCCAAATTTATACAGAGCTTCTCACGATGGCAGATTCAAATCATAAATATCTAAGACTAACTATTTCATAAATTTAAGATCTCAACGTTGCTTAATCTAGAAAATGACAAGTTAATACTAAGGTCAAATCTTTTTGAGATTATAAGATCATAGCATTTGTTAGGTCACAAAGATCAACGCATATATTAGGTGACAATGCGTGAGTGCTAGAATGATGTTAAGCGGGGAATAAATACGAATTAATACTAATTCCAGCAAAATGAAATTGTTTTGTTCAAGACTGAGTAGGAAATTTAAATGTCAAATATTCTAGCAGCTTGTAAAGTAGCATACAAGGCAACACTCAGTAACGTTGTGTCTTTAAAAGATATTCCTAGACATTTAAAAACAATTTCTAGAATGCCTAATCTAGGCATTAATGAAGAAACATTAGTTATCTAGGCAATAGTGAAGTGTCAGATACCGCCCTGATATCATTCTTTAATATGAAACAGACGTTAAACTTTTTATTTAGAAATATATCTTAATATTAATATACAGTATAACTGCGTACACTCACCACATATATACACTCACACAACTACGTGTTACATATGAGCCGAGATACCCACACCTACCATTACGTTCTACAATATAATTATAATTATAAATAGTAATTAGTATAATTCTACAATAAACATCAAACAGGTATCAGACATTACTGTTGTGTAAGAAAACACTCTTCATCCACTACTGGCTCTGCCATTACTACATGAAGGGTGATCAGATCAGAGCTTCACATGGTAAGCTAATAAATATTTCAAAAGGATAGAATTTGAGAGAACAACTAAAATAAACACCAATGTATTTATCATCTGCATCAGACACATAATTACAATTAATTCAACAACTTGACGCTAGTTCACCAGGCAATAGTCATCGAAACACATTTGATAATAGTTCACCAGGAAATATTAATGCAAGAAAAACAATCGCAAATAATTTTAAATTGGTCATTGAGATGTATTGTACATATGGTTATTGAAAATTGATAAAAACTCGTTAAAGTGATTTCTTTCTAGACGAAGATGTCGCAACTTAAATAAAAGCAAACCTAAACTAGAACTGCTTCGATGGATAATCGCAAAATAGCAAAATCATAAATATTTTACTGCGGCATATATATAAATAAAAGAGCCATGGAATTATTACTCTGCAGAATTATTTCAAAATGGCGCATCTTAAAGATATACTAGAAAAGAAAAATTTGACATATAGTGAAAGGTACGTAGATAGGTTGTAGTGTGTATAACGTCAAGGTTCAGAAGCACAAAGCTTCTCTTCAAGACGACTGAACACACTCGAGCTACCGTCACAAATATTACGGTAGCAGTAATTTACTGGTAAGTCACTGGTATGTATTCTACCATGCAGTAACTAGAACAGCTATGTACCATATCACCACATGACATAGTAGTGAAAGGCTTGTGCCAACAACAAAGTCATTAGTGAAACTAAATAAAGGTAGCCTATTTTGAACTAGAAGACGAGGAGACAATTATCCAAGCCCATACAAAACCACAGAAATTAATGATCAATTAATTAATGATATTAGATCAGCTGGAGTTACACGATGCTGCTTTTGATCTAGATGTTAAGCACAGTGAAACATATTAATGCATAAGACACAGATATACGAAACAGATATGGCACGAAATTATAAAGTCAGCAGACATTTACAACAGGTCAGCTTTAAATCCTATCAGAGTTTCTGTTAAATAAATACACTGATATAGCAGGATAGCTTAGAGACATGACAACATCGAGCACTGTGGACTGGCTGGCAGGTCCAGGGCTAGAGATGCCCGCCTAGAAATCTAAGGTCGCAAGTTCTATGTCAACAACTGTGCTATAATTGAGTTGCAAACCAATTTAGCAAGCTGCTTCAACACTCTGATGTTAACAGAGGCAGTCAATTAGCATGACTTGCTTCAGATAGTAACAAAAACAAAAAAAAAAAAAAATTGGCTATCAGCTAGAGAATAGTGTAGTGTACTACTCACAACTACCATAACAGATGCTACATAGGTACCAAGGAAGGCACTGGAAAACTATCACAGAGCCACAAATTCCAAGCTGATCTTTCCTTACGTTGACGTGGAGGTGCTGTCCTATGACCCGATTGATTGATTGATTGATTTGATTGATTGAAGGAATTTCAACATCAGTCAATCAATAGATCAATACAACACACAACACTTATTTAACACTGATTTCATCAGTCAGATCTCAGTACTTACAGTCAGTGAACAACTTCTCACATTTATCTATTTAATAGTTCATTATTTTGTCATTCTCCTATCTAGATATTTTTCCTCAATACGGCAGCATATCTTGAGCTCTCTGCCACTGGTACCATTGTATTGACACAATGCCACAAAACCCACTTTACATTTTAACTGCAAGCCCGAAGAAAACTCCGCTGGGGTTAACGCTGGTAGTGAAGGTATCGGTGGGTTTGTAGGCCCCAATGTGGGTGCCCTCGAACACCTCGGTGATGTTGTAGCCACTGGTAGAGGTCAAGCCAAGGTCGTTGAGAGTGATAGAGAACTTTGTGGGCATGGGGACGTCTGTGTTGAGGAAGGCAAAGGCAAAGCTGCCTACGGGAGACACAGGGCGAGTCCAAACCTGAATTCTACCAATCTGTAACGTATATCAATCAATCAATCAATGAAATTTTTATTATATGTTTACTGATAAAATAAAATTGTTAAACTAACTGTATATACAGTAAAAATGATAAACACAGACAAATAGAAAAGAGACATTGACCTTCTTCACGGTTAAACAGAGCATGAGAGAGAAAGAGAGACAGAGAGTGAGAGAGAGAAAGAGACAGAAAGAGATAGAAACAGAGTAAAACAGAGAAAGGCAGAGAGAGTAAGAGAGGCAGAAAAAAGAGAGAAACAGAGAAAGGCAGAGAGAGAGAGAGAGATAATGAGAGAAACAGAGCCGGAAAGAGAGAAACAGCGGCAGACAGAGAGAGGGCACGAGACAGACAGAAGAGAGAACCTTGGAGATACGACGGCCCTGGATGCCTAGAGGGTCCTGGTTGATGGCTACGGCTCTCTTGTTGAGCAGCAGATCACGTGACTCTTTAGGAATGATCCTCAGATCCACCGACATGATCATGGGAGCCGCCATGATTGACCACAGCGCCATCTGAGCTCTCTGCTGTTCATAACTCAGTCCATAGTTACCTATTATCAGCTACAGTCAATCAATCAATCAATCAATCAGGCAATGATTGGCCACAGCGCCATCGGCGCCCTCTGCTGGTCATAGCTCAGTCCATAGTTACCTATTATCAGCTACAATCAATCAATCAAGCAATTAATCAATCAATCATTCAATCAATGATTGACCAAAGAGCCATCTCAACTCTCACTATAGATGTATAATATGACCCTGCGATGACTAGCCTTTGCCATCCCAGTTCTAGCCCAGTCGCCTTGTATGACACTTGCAGTTTACGAATGGTTTATTCTACAAAGCACTAAGTAATAAAAACAAAAACCGGACAAAGGTTTCCAATAGTTAGCGCAGGAATCTATAATAACATATCCGCGGCTAGATCAGTTAGGACCTGGAGTCTGAGGTATGAATACAACACATCCTCTCAGATACTCTTCGTAAAGTCTGAATAAACCCGGGCTAAACTGGGATTAAAGGGAAGAGAGAGGGAGAGAGAGAACTATGTTTATTTCGATACACTCAAAATATACAGTGACATACAAAAACAAGGCCGTCAAAGAGGTCACAAGTTATGAAGATGATGATGAATATAAATATACATACATAATATTAATATACATGTATATACGATATAATAATAATAATACAGATACTAATCGACACTGCTCCTCAACCTGTTAACATGACCTTATGATGACCTTTCTATGACCTTACGATGACCTTTCGATGACCTTACGATGACCTTACGATGACCTCACCATGTCAGGATCGTTGAAGTTCCCTGGCCCAGCGACCTCTGTGAACTTGGTTTTATCGTCTCCAAAGAAGTCGATGATGCTCAGGACGCTCTCCCAGGAGTCATCGATGTCGTTCCAGTTCCTCCAGATGTTGCAGTGCTTGGCGATGCTCTTGTAGTCCGGAGCCATTCCGGATGCTTCCTGATAGGCCGGCCAACTGCAGGAGTAGAGGATGGGCCTGCCAGTCTTGTTGAGCCAGTGGGTCATAGCGGGGTAGGCTGAGTCAATCAATTAACGCGTAAATCAATCAATCAAGCAATAAAAATCAATACACAAATCAATTCACTAAATAAATAAATAAATCAAATTTATAAAAAAATCTATCATAATTGGGTCACAGCAGGGTAGGCTGAATCAATCAACCCATATATCGATCAATCCAATAAAAATCAATAAATAAATCAATTCACTAAATAAAACAATAAATCAGTCAACCCATAAATCAATCAATCAAGCTATAAATCAATCAAACCACTAATCAATACATAAATCAATCAAATATATAAATTGGTAAATCAATAAATCAAATATATAAATAAATAAATCATAATTAGGTCAAAGCAGGATGGGGTTGTATAAATCAATCAATCTATCATTAAATTACTAAAATCACAAAAGGATTGTAGCAGTAAAGTCTACATTAGATTTGCAATCAATCGTTACGTCAATGGTAAAACTTTCATTCCAGTGACGTCAAGTTACAACCTATTTTAGACAGAGACTTCATAATATACAGTAGTAGAGATAAGATGTTAACACAAATAACAAACACATATTGACCCAGATAACATATACAGTGCTGAAAAGTCATTACGTATTAGCACAAATAACAAACACATATTGACCCAAATAACATATACAGTGCTGAATAGTCATTAAGCATTAGCACAAAGAACAAAGATGTATTGACCCAGATAACATAGATAGTGCTGAAAAGTCATTAGGCATTGGCACAAATAACAAAGACGTATTGACCCTGATAACATAGATAGTGCTGAAAAGTCATTAGGCACAAATAACAAAGACATATTGACCCAGATAACAGACATTAGAGGAACAACGAGAAGTTGATGCGTACCAAATTCATACTGTTTGATGTCAGAGTTGCAGCCGTCCATCTTGAAGTAGTCCACTCCCCAGTCTGCGTATGTCTGAGCGTCTGTCTGCAGGTAGTACTCGTTACCAGGGTAACCGGCGCAAGTCTTTGTACCAAAGTCACCATAGATACCAAACTTCAGACCCTTGTTGTGTATCTGAGAATATAGAAAATGTTTCAACTAGAAATGTGACTACATCTGAAAACATTTACGATTTTGCGTGCTAGATGCATTTTAATTCATAATTTTTAAAATTCATACTGCACTCGTGGCATTGGTATGATATTTACTACTAATGTTACGTAGTTAAAGCTAAAGCTAAGGCTAACATCAGTTTCCTCACTCAAAAGCGATGTCAGTGACGGGTGAGCCCAGGATTTGAACCCCGTACCTACTGATCCGCTGTCGAGTAACTAACCGACTTCGCCATTGGCTCCAGCCAATATGTTACATAGTTGATTATTATATATTAGCTTATGGGTCCTTCAAGGTACCATGTGCCCCAGTTTAGCCCTGATTCTGCACTATAGCATGTATTTCTATAGCATGTATTTTCTATAGCGTGTATTTTCTATAGCGTGTATTTCTATAAAGTGTATTTTCTATAGCGTGTATTTTCTATAGCGTGCATTTTCTATAGCGTGCATTTTCTATAGCGTGCATTTTCTATAGCGTGTATTTTCTATAGCGTGCATTTTCTATAGCGTGCATTTTCTATAGCGTGTATTTTCTATAGCGTGTATTTTCCATAGCGTGTCTTTTCTATAGCATGTATTTCTATAGCGTGTATTTACTAAGCTGATGCTTCGTATCTTGTTGGGCATCTGAGAAAATAGAAAATAAATTAGTATGCCAGTCTTATTCTTACATCAGAAATAAATGATAAATCATTAACAATGGATACTAATAACAATGGAACTATATAATAACACTTCTATTGATTATCTTTGAGTCTTTAATTATTATTATTAAATTATATTGCTATTAATTATCTAATTATTACTAATGTTACTTAGTTAATATTACTTAGTCTGTCAACATGAACTAATTCTCAGAATCATACTATCAATCAATTAACTAATCAATCAATGATTTAATAATAACTTACGTAGTCACCGAGAGCTTTGATGCCACTGGGAAACCTGACAGGGTCCGGCTGTAGTTTACCGTCCTTGTCTCTCTCCATGGCGAGCCAGCAGTCGTCAATGATCACATACTCATATCCTAACTCCTTGTACCCATCCGCTGCCATACGATCTGCCATATCTTTAAACAGCTTCTCTCTGTCAATCAAACAATATATTAATCAATCGATCGATTAACCAGCAGATATAAGCTCTATAGGATATGCATGTCCTTGAAATTCTTTATACAAATCAACTCATCAATCAATCAAGGCATCAATCAATCAATCAATCTATCAATTGGTTGGCTTGTCAAACCCTCTCAAAAATACAATCAAATCTCAAAAGCAAATATTAAATAGAAAAAATGGATCACTAACCTAGCAATCGCAATTTGAAGGAAAATACCAAGAACAATATTTTAAGTACTACTAATAACACACAGCATGTTCGTCAAACAAAAAATAGATAAACATAAGAAAAATAAGGTAAAAATAAAACAAAGCATCAGACAGTTCGTATAAACATAAACAACAGCCATCAGGGAAGATGATATACATCTTATCTAGCTGACCACTGTCAAAAAACTGTATTGATTTACAAAAAACTGTTGATTTACAAAAAAACAAATAAAATAACCGTAAGAAATAAACATAACTGTACTCTATCTAGCTAACTATCAGCAAAATTACGCTGTAAATTCATATAGGGTGAAAGTAAAACTTACGACTGATAGTACAAAGTAAAGACTGATAGTACAAAAATGAAATAAAATAAATAGATAAATAAAAGACTGACAGTACAAACACAGCTAAGTAGAACAACAGACCCGATGCAGTCGTTGGAAAAAACAAATAACGTCAGAAAGATAACATAATTGTAATCTATCTAGCTAACTATCAGCAAAATTAGGTCATAAATTCATCTAGGTTGGAAGTTAAACTTATGACTAATAGTACAAACACAGTATTCGTTAAATAGAACAACAGACCCAATGCAGTCGTTGGGGAATTGCGTGCAGTCAGTGAGACATCGGAATCTCTCCCAGCTGAGCCATCCCATGGGCGGAGTCCTAGCCAGTCCATTATCCAGCGACAGGATAGCGGGGGCGAGAGAGAGGACGAGAGAAAAGAGTGAGAGCAGATGCACCGCCATGTTGAGATCAATAATAAATAGAAATATCTGAAAAATAATCAGATTATCAGTTATGACAATTTATTGTGATCATAGTATCAGTTATAATTTATCATAATCATTCAGGAATATGGCTTCAATCATGTCCATAAACATGGCTTCAATCATGCCTATAAACATGGTTTGATTAAACCATGACTGTAAACATGGTTTAAGTCATTCTTATAAACAAGGTTTACATAATGCCTATAAACATGGTCTAAATAATGCTTATAAACATGGTTTAAATAATGCCTATAAAAATGGCTTAAAACATGACCATTGACTATAAACATGGTTTCACTCATGGCTATCATGTTAAAATTAGCTAAATCTTCCGATAAATGTACTAGGAAAATTATAAGAAAAGAAAAAAAGAAGAAACATACATTTATTCATTAATATCTTACGAATCCAACATAAAAATACCATACATTAGGCTAAAAATTGTTATCATCATTTGCTATGTTTCTGTTACTAAATTTTAGAAATGGCTGAAATCAATTATTTCTTTCTGTTTAAAATTTTTTAAAAAGCCAGCAATATCAATTATACATTTCTAACAAATTCACAGGAAATGTGAACTAGGAACATTACTTGATAATTTGCAAATGTGATTTAATATTTAAACAATAACTAAAAACAAGAAATATGATGTTCAACATCGAGTTCCTCAGAGGTTAAATTGATTCCAAATTGAAATATTTCATAGAAATGTGAAATCAATTTAAGCACTAACAGAAATGTTAAATAACACTAGCTGTAAAACTATCAAATAGCTCTGACTCTTGAGAACTTAATTAATATACCCAGTAGCAGTATGACTCAAGGAGGCGTATTAATTGGGGAGGTTCTTGACCAGTGACGGCCTTGAACGAGTCACGTGAGCCTAAGAATTAGAAAGTAAATAAAAGGCAGGGGCGTGGCATTTAAAATGTCCAGGTAATACCATTTACATTAAAATTAAAGTTTCCAATATTGCACAAATGTTATGTTATGACAAAAGCAACCAAAACACTACATTGATAAATTGATATATAGAAAATAAATATATTACTATAAAGAAGCATTTAATGAAATAAAACTTTTATGAAAATTAAACATATGAACTTCATGTGAGGCTATAAGTGAAATATAAATATTCCTTTTAATAGAGTTGAAATAAAATGTTATTAAAGCTGGCCTGCGAGTTGATATTTACTAAATAATATTTCTTTAAATACGATAAACTATATAATTGCATTAATATATCCATGAATTCAATAGTTTCATACTTGTTTGTTGTTTTATTTACCAGGAGCAGAATGTTTATGTTTACTAAGTCAGCTGACTGGATGTGTCATGTGAGCGACTTCTCTTATCTTCTTCTATGAAAACTGGACAACTGACTGCAGATTACTCCAGATTTTAAAGATTATGATATATTTAAGTAATTGTCTATTATGATGGCAAACAATTTAATTTCATGTCTTTAGATATTTAAGCAATCTATTTAGAAATACTTTTTAGGATCCTGCCACTACTGAATTGTAATGCCAATTAATCTGAATGAAGTTATTTTAGATTGAATGAAGTGGTTGATCCAAAATATTAACCCATGATGAGCCCAACCTGAAATTGAACCCACAATTGAACCCTTCGATTCATCACAAGATAAGTTGCCTATAATTTTATGAAATATGACTATTCATTTGTTTGCAAAATATTGAGTAGTTCTAATTAATTTTGCTGAAATGATTCACGCTAAAATATATTGTCAAAGAAGCTTGAAATAGCAGCTGCACAGTACTTTATTATTTCGTGGATGTCTACGGATAAATTACCAATAAAAATGGCATAGCTGGGCCAAATAATAAAAAATGAGTGAAAAATGTTCTTGAACAAGTCATTTTGTTCTAGGTTAAAGTACACTAAGGCAGCTTTGAGGCTCATGTTTTGTATACAATCGTAGATATAGTATAAGCGTTTAATTATTCGTTTTATATCGTAGGATAAATAATTATTTTATTAGCTTTGGCCGAATCAGTTGAACTCATTTTTTAAAAACAGTAATATAAGTAATAGCTCAAGTCAAGAACACGGAACTATGCTTGCTCTTATGTAAACAAACCAAATAAATGTGATCAGCTGTTTTAATTTTTTGTTGTTTATGATTTCAACATCTATTGCAGTGAAATTAATTTTTCTACGATCCATTACCATTGCTAGCTCTTGTTTAAAAAGTTATATTTAATTTTCATATTATTGTGCAAGATTTGACTCTTAAATCACTCGCTGGGAAGTAGTTTTCTATTAGAGAAAGTACAGGCTAGAGCGACAAAACTGCTTAAGGAGTGCAAGATATATAGTTATGAACACCGGCTAAAATATACAGGATTAGTAACTCTAAAATAGAGAAGAGCTAGGGGAGATCTTATAGAAGTGTTCAAAATTCTAAAGGGATTTAGTAAGGTTGATTATAACTTTTGGTTTAATTTAACTAATAGCTGCAGAACTAGAGGTCATAAATACTAACTTATTAAACCTAGAAGTAGATTAGAGTTACGCAAAAAATTGTAGTCAGAGAGTTATTAATAGCTGGAATGAGCTTCCAGAGGAGGTTGTAGAAGCAAAATGCATAAATCAATTTGTACATTAAATGTAAGAAGTTGGTGTAATATTGCCCTACGAGTATGATTACTTAACAGAGTTTACCCGAATATACCAAAACTGCTGCCATCGTTCGTTATTCCAATCTTTCTTCAAATTTAGGTAGCAAGAACAAGGGAAGAGAAAGCCAAGGGCTTGTTTTAATCCCCAATCATACATGATTACAACGTCCAGCTTGTTTTTAAAACTATTCACCGACACCGCATTCACAACCTCCTCACTCAAAGAGTTCCACCTATCAATCGCCCTTTGAAAAAAGAAAACTTTCCTAAGTCGGTCCTTACACTAGGCTTAAGCAACTTATAGCTATGACCTCTTAAACCGTTACTGGAGAAATTGCGCCTATTTGTGTAGAGTTCGCAAGAGACGTCCCTGACATTGCCTTATGGCGAGGAACTGGACGTTAAATTCTTATTGATAGATTGACTTATTGATTGTAGTGTGATTTCCACACTGACATACAATACTCCAGATGAGGTCGAATCAAAGATTTATATAATCTTAAAACAATGCCTTTATCTCTACTTTTGAGTGTTCTCTTTATTATTCCTAAGGTCCTATTGGCAGTTTTAACAGCCACAGTACATTGTTTCTTCACTTTGAGGTCTTGGCTAAATATTACCCCTAGATCCATCTCCTAACTCACTACATGCAATAACTTATTATGTACAACATGTTCTGAAGTTAAACTGATAATGGTATCTCAGTGATTGCACAAGTTTTAAAATGATAAGTTATTCTAGTTTTATATTTGTTATTATGCATGTTGAATTTTTGATGACAATTATATTTTGTTATAGTTTCATTTAAAAATGAGTGCTTCCATCAAAGTATTATATATTTTATTTCCATCGCTCTTTTAGTACTGTTTTTATTGTTGTCTGTAGCAAACAAAGATGTTGTTATACCGGACTATGTGTGAGAAATCTGTTAGTAGTCGACTGTTTTGCTTATCACGACTGATTTGGTCGAGTAGATATAAATCTCATCTAGCTGCAGTTGTAAATGCTGAGTAAGTACTAAGCTATTGTACATTAAATGCTAACAGTTATAAGAAATTCTACTGTTGATTAAAAGTGAACACTTATAAGAGATAAGGAACACTTTTAAAAAAGCTGGTAAAGCTAAGGCTAACGTCAGTTTCCTCACTCGAAAGCCATGTCAGTGATGGGCAAGCCCAGGAAGAGGGATAAGAGGTATAAGAGGTATATCTGTTTTAGATTAATAGTGAACATTTATAGGAAGTGCTTTGAAGATTTTTTTGGGATTAACTTATAATCTATTATCATGTTGGAAATGCTTATTCCTGGTTCCTATGTATATTTGAGTCCATGGCTAAATTTTATGGTAATAGTAATAATATTAATAAAGGGTTAACGTCTGTTTCCTCATCGAAGGATGATGTCAGGGACACATCCATTATTAAGTGATGATTAAGTGAGCATTTTAGCAATATCATGAGCTGGATTAACATCAGTTTAATATCTTGATTGAAAGCATGATTGCGATGAAGATGAGCAAAGACTGAATTTGCTGTATCGTAATCTTGTACAATTGATCTGCAGTCAGAAATTTTTCCCATCTAGCATATGTTATGATATCACACATTTTACATGAAGTAAAAAACAAGTATAAATTTGCTTTTCTACCATTGGTAGGGGTAGAGCCAGTAGTTTGAAGGTTCTGCAACCAGGGCATGAGATCTATAAGTTTTGATAATTCACATCAGATTGTGGTTTCAACGTGTCAATCTTCTATAAGTTTATTGGCATGAAAAGAAGAAGATAGCTCTTGAAATTCTTTTGATATAACACAAATTTTTGTGATACTTTCCTTAGTTGTTAAGTGAACTCATATTTTAAAATTGCAATTCTATATTATAAAATACATTAGTATTAGTTCACATGTGCAGGCAATGGGAGCCTGTGATTGGGCTAGAGATTCATGCTCAGATCAACAGCCAATCAAAACTCTTCTCTGGGTCAGAATCTCAGTTTGCTGCTCCTGCTAATACTCTTGTGTCCCTGTTTGATGCATCGATACCTGGTACTTTACCGGTTAGTTTATGGTACTCAGTATCTGGTACTCTATCAGTTAGTTTATAGTACTCTGTATCTGGTACTTTACTGGTTAGTTTATAGTACTCTATACCTGGTACCCTACCTTTTAGTTTGTAGTACTCTACTTGAAAGTCTAACTTTAGTTCTTCTAGAGATCTATTTATTTAATACAAGAAAAACTTAATTTTGCACAGTACTCTCATTGTTATATATTGATGTATGTAAATTAGTTTTCTATATTTATTTTTTGTCTCGTATACTTTCCATTTTGGGTGTTGGTATAGTTTGATTAATTTTATCAATCTATAACTTTTTGTATTATCTATGATTAATTAATACATATTTAGCAATATATTAAATATATATTGTTCACTGCAATAATTTATTTATTCATTTGTTTAATTATCAGTTTATTGACTGATTGTACTGCATCTGCGTATTATTATTTAAAATATACACTTTGTAGATGCATGTGCAACCTTAGTATTGATGAAAATATCGAAGTCTAATTTCTTGTTTGACTGAGTTTCTGATTGATTGACTGATTTCTTTTTGATGCTGATTGACTGATTTATTCTTGTTGCTGATTGATTGATTGATTTCTTTTTGATGCTGATTGACTGATTTATTCTTGTTGCTGATTGATTGATTGATTTCTTTTTGATGCTGATTGATTGATTGATTTCTTTTTGATGCTGATTGACTGATTTATTCTTGTTGCTGATTGATTGATTGATTTCTTTTTGATGCTGATTGATTGATTGATTTCTTCTTGTTGCTGATTGACTGATTTATTCTTGTTGCTGATTAATTGATTGAATTTTCGATGGAACAGGTGTTGAATAAAAGATGTGTAGAAGCTGGCTTACGTACAGCATTGGCTCTCAATGCTAACATCAATCTTGTGTCGCTGTTCGACAGAAAACACTATTTCTATGCCGATCTACCGGTTATATTTCTTCTTGATTCGTCTTTCTCTTTATTGTTTTTCCTACATGTCTTTTACCAATCTATCCTCTCTTTTTCTCTTTAATACAATGCTTGAATAATATACCATATAAAATTTAGTATTGAATTTATTGTATTGAATATTTATTTATTTTGCAAACTTGATCAAATTTCCATAATATATGCCGTGCTTAGCGAAGGGAGAGATATGTATAAAATATACCTTATAAAACTGTTCTCAATAGATTTAATGTCCATTTTGGATGTAGATTATTTAGACCACTGAACTTTGTAATGTATTTGAAGCTACATGGTCTGTGACGCCATACTTCCCATTGTGTGCTGTTGTTGTAAGGTTAGCAATCCAATCTCGTAGGCTTGAGACCTTGTGTTCAAATCCCATTTTTCTTATGAAATAGAATTATGTTCATCAACAATTTTGTAGTGCTGATGAATGGATTAGACTTCATTATTGCAGCTCTACAAAGCTCTGTATATCATCTATTTGTAGAGTTTGTAAATTCGTAACTTATTATATGTATACTGTATAACGTATTATATATACACTAGTGTAAGCAGTTATGCTGATGTTTAATATTTTAGACTATAATATTTTGGACTTAAAGCGTCGGTTGATTTGTTTTCTTTTTTTAGTTGTGATTCTTTCTGCTACATTTTTATTTGTGTGTATGTGATGTAATAATAATAATAATAAAGGTTTAACGTCTGTTTCCTCATCCAAGGATGATGTCTGGGACGTCCCCACAGCACACATCACTACAGATCAATAATATATTACCCAAACCAATCTGCAAAACAAATACGCAAAGAGAAAATTACCAATCAATTAATGTATTGTCTGTTAAGCCAGAATGAAGTCAATACATAAATTAATTAACTAATTTTTTAATGCGACAGGCAGGGTACCAGATTACTCAACAGAGGCGCCCTCTGGCCACCGGTGGTTATATCAAATATCGCATTCCTCTGTTCAACATCAACGCCAGCGAGAAAACTCTAAAATCTGAGGGTTTTAGTCCGCTGAAAACAGCGCGCCTGACTCAGTTACAGTTAGAGCAAGACAGTGGGAAGAGTTTGCATGACGTGGAGCAGGGACACAGTCTAATAGATCTAAATAGAGCGGGTGAGCAGACTAGTCTGTAGATAAGATAATGAGTAATCCATCAGTCGAGCGGTTAATTGATTAATTAATAAATTAATGAGTCTTATGTTGAGCAATCAATCAATTTGAAGATGTTTTACTACAAATGAGCAATCAATCAATATGAAGATGTTTTACTACATATGAGCAATCAATCAATATGAAGATGTTTTACTACATATGAGCAATCAATCAATATGAAGATGTTTTACTACATATGAGCAATCAATCAATTTGAATATGTTTTACTACATATGAGCAATCAATCAATTTGAAGATGTTTTGCTACATATGAGCAATCAATCAATATGAAGATGTTTTACTACAAATGAGCAATCAATCAATATGAAGATGTTTTACTACATATGAGCAATCAATCAATTTGAAGATGTTTTACTACATATGAGCAATCAATCAATTTGAAGATGTTTTGCTACATATGAGCAATCAATCAATTTGAAGATGTTTTACTTCATATGAGCAATCAATCAATTTGAAGATGTTTTGCTACGTATGAGCAATCATTTAATCATAAATGGGAAATGAAAGTGTAAGAAATTAATTCTGTTTTCATCTTGATTTCTAGCAATAGTATGTGATGAGTGGACGCTACAGAAGATTTCGATTAAGCGAAGATATGAGCACAGATGTTGTGCTATATATTGTGCTACTGTGTGTGACACTGTTTATTGTGCTACTGTGTGTGGCGCTGTTTATTGTGCTACTGTGTGTGGCACTGTTTATTGTGCTACTATGTGTGGCGCTGTTTATTGTGCTATTGTGTGTGGCACACAGGTGTAGCACTATTTATTGTGCTATTGTGTGGCACACAGGTGTGGCACTGTTTATTATGCTATTGTTTGTGGTGCTGTTTATTGTATTGTGTGTAGCACACAGGTGTAGCACTATTTATTGTGCTATTGTGTGTGGCACACAGGTGTCATGCTGTATATTGTGCTATTGTTTGTGGCACTATTGTGCTTTTGTGTGTGGCACACAGGTGTGGCACTGATGGAGATAGTGACAGAGCCTGACTTTGGCTCAGCGCACGAGGCGATGGCGTTCATCAGAGAACTGCAGAGAATACTGCTCGCTGTCGACTCCTGTAACTGTAGAATGGAAGGTCTGGTAGTAATAACAGCGTGCTACTGTCGTTGATAACAACATCAACCCCTGCTGGAGCCAAAGCTAAGCCGATGGTCAAAAATGAAAGGATAAAATATAGGACAAGTCCAGTGTCCACAAAACCATTAAGTAAATAAACGAAAGGAGGTTAAAAGCTAAAATGGCGAAAGGACGAATGAAGCTTAAAAATCTAATGTTGATGTCAGTTTTCTACTCGAAAGCGATGTCAATGACAGGCGAGCCCAGGATTTGAACCCCGCACATACTAATCCGCGATCGAATATCTTACCGACATCGCCACTGGCTCCAGCCAGTGGCGATGTCGATGTCTTTTAAAATCAAAACCATTCTTACTCAGATGTCTGCATTTAAAATAAATAACGACTTTGGAGTTACTAAATTTGCAAAAAGTTAAAATGATTAAGTGAACGTTTTATGGAGTATTAAATAAGAAAAATAAAGAAGTAATAGACTGAAGAAGAAGTTATAGTTGTATGACATTGATACTCCTGTGACAGATTGATTCTTCTGATAGATTGATTGATTGATGGGTTGATTGATGGGTTGATTGATGGGTTGATTGATTGATTGGTTGATTGATCGATTGATTGATTGATTGGTTGATCGATTGATTGATTGACTGATTGATTCTATTACAGAGGGGTCTCTGAGAGTTGATGCGAGCGTGTCGGTGCGACGTCCCGGCGATGAACTGGGAACAAGAGCTGAAGTAAAGAACTTGAACAGTGTCAGGGCTGTGGGTAAAGCAATAGGTAGGGACGGCTCTTATGTCTTTTGGTGCCGCATTAATTTAATTAAAATTTTATTTTACTTACCGATTTAAATATGCAAATAATTAAATATTTAATGTTTCTTAATATCTAGTTTACAACGTCTAACAACATACCTTTATATAAATTTAATTTAAGAGGAACCTTGAACTTTCAGAGTGTCTTTTTGTTTAATTTGATTACGATTTATTTGAGGTTGGCTTGAAAGAAATAAGGTTTATACGCCAGCGTTCTTTGATGTGACTTAAAATTCTTGAAATTTTGATTATTCTGCTTATATGGCAATTTGTTTTGTTACGTTTCTGTAAATAAAGTCAACTTATCTGCATTAATTATTTTAATTTTTGTACTTGTTACATATTTTATATATTTTCTTTTTGTATCGTTTTTGTAGGTGAATTTGAAATAGATTTAATTACTTTGTATGAGGCATTTTAAAATTTCTGTACTTTTATATATCTTCTTTTTAGGTTTTTTAATGACTTTCGCTGTCGAGTATGAGATAGGACGAATTTTCTGTATTTTTATTTGTTATACTTTTTGTGTACCATGAATTTTCTGTTTATATTGTCTTTGTTGTAGAGTATGAGATAAAGCGACAGACGGAGGTTTTGGAGCAAGGTGGGGAAGTTGCGAATGAGACTCGGGCATTTAACACTGATACTGGGTAACACTGTTTTCTATTGCAAATAACATAATAAACAGATTAAATAACAGATAAATAATAGATTAAATAATAGATTATGATTATGTAAATAATAATAATAATAGTAATTGTAATAATAATAGCAATAGTAATAGTAATTGTAATACAGATTAAATAAAACATATTTCAACTTGAGCCTTTCCAATGCCATATTTACCATTCTAATTTTCTCAATTGTTATTTCTCTGAAATATTATCATATACAGGTTTGTCCATGCGTTAATGTTTTAAATAGAGTTAAGGAGAGATATTGGGAGATATATAAGGTAAGTTATTTGAGTAATGGTCTGATATTTGAAATCAGGCTTTTATTAATTGCATGTTAATAAATTCAATTTTGTCATTAATGTCATTGGCTGATAGAAACCTAAACTCTCTGTTTATTTCTATTCTAGCCTGATATTGAATGATTTCTTTACCACAGATATATTGCGTTCATTAACTTATGCAGGGAATGCACTAATTGACATTGCAATGTGATGAAATTGCGGTTCTATAGTTTAATATAAAAACATATAATAATAATAATAACACATTATAGTGCAATGATCAACTACGTTGATATCTATCTCTTTTAATACCACATGTTAAATCCGTGAGGCATTTTTTGCCATTTTCCGTGTAGCCAGTCCAGTGAATGACCGAGATTTTACTCTCAGCTCAGCGCAGCTGGGATTTGAACCCACGTGTGTTCAATTCACCTCAGGGTCTGTCATTTTGAAACTTCATGACGTTATCTACTCCTCTAACCATTGTGCTACTGAGACATTGTAAAATATATACTCTCTTACACACATATACTCTCTCACGCACACACACGCACACACACACGCACACAAACACACACACACACACATATATACAGACCAAGTGCAGGAGAGCTACCTACTATTCAGAGAACAGTTACACAGCCGCAACCTAAAGAGCCTGAACTACAGCATGCACAATAACACCTAGCTAACGGCTTATTGCCATTTCATTTCATTTCCCCTGCTGATTAAATTCTTATATTCATTGAATGTTATTTTGATTTAAATTGTAGTCTTGTTTGATTGTATCTGTTGATGATGGAGCAATACTTTGAAAATTAATATTTTATTACTGTTGCCAGGGAAACGGTTGCTATGAGAGACAAGGAACGTCTCCATGACTACCGGTTTATGCCCGAGCCCAACCTTCCACCTCTTGTTGTCTACAACAACGAAACTGTGGCCCAAGGCATAAGAAGTGGTGTGCCAATCAGTGAGGTGCTCAATGTAGATGATCTGAGAGCCACTTTGCCTGAACTACCGAGCGAGAGAAGAGAAAGACTAGTGAAAGAATATAATCTGTCACAGCAACACAGTGATATACTCGTGGTGTGTAGTGTAATACTGGTGTTTAATGTAATCTCTCTCAATAACACAGTGATATACTAGTGGTAATATTGTAACACTGGTGTTTAATGTAATATCTCTCAACAACGTGTGCAAGAGTAAATGAAGAGAGCAGCAATAGATATATGATCAAGTTCTCTCTCTCTCTTATTACAATTTAACTAGGAAACTATTATAGCGTAGAGGTCGGGGACCGCCACTTCGTCAAGACATAGATGTCACATGCTTTCGGCTGATTCTGATTAACTATAGATTACATATTGTTCCTAGAATGAATAACACTTGACGCACTTTGTTAACGATGCTAATCCGATTACTCTTCATTACCATTGTACTAATACAGATTACGTAAGTATTGTTACATCTGTTACTATAGTTATTAGTTACTGTAGTTCTTATGACAAGTTCTAAGCAATTACACTTCGTTTCAAGTTAACTTAAACTATCAACACTAAACTAGAATCATCCTTGTCATATCTCTCCATTGCTCTCTACAACTCTGCTATCTATTCCAACATTCCAACTCCAAACGCTCTGACTGCCTACCCCGCCGCCAACACTTCCTGGCCATCACTGACCAGTTCAACTGCATCTCACACTGCCCACTCAACCGTTCCTCACACAGTAAACTCGCCCAATTAACTAGCCCCTCAGCAACTGGAGCGGGGTCTTATATATATATTATGCAAGAGACACAAAGAGATACACAGAGATACATAGACATATACAGGGATACTCTGTATGTAGGCCTATACCCTATGCGGGAACTAAGTCTCATTCCTCTAGAAGGTTTCGGACACAGCGGATGACCTTCGAGACTGTGGATTACTTAAGCATTCAATTTAGATATTCACTTGGATTACCTGACAAAATGGATTAATCTTATATAATCATGGATTAATCTTATATAATCATGGATTAATCTTATATAATCATGGATTAATCTTATATAATCACGGATTAATCTTATATAATCATGGATTAATCATATATAATCATGGATTAATCTTATATAATCATGGATTAATCTTATATAATTATGGATTAATCTTATATAATCATGGATTAATCTTATATAATCATGGATTAATTCTATTAAATCATGCGGAGCAACAACACATTGTGCCGCACATCTATAAACGGTAAGCTGTCATAATTATAGATATTTTCCAAACAATCCTATACCAGTACAAACGCAGTGATATACTAGTGGTAATGTTGTAATAACGGTGTTTAATGTAATGTCTCTAACAAGGCACTGATATACTTTTTTATTTTTATTTATATACTTTGGGTGTGTATTGCAATAATGGTGTTTAATATAATCTCTCCTAACATGACAGTTTTATGTAACATGGTAAAATTTAGATAGTATCTTATGTTGTAGTATGTTAAGAATACAACATTGTATTAGAATTAATATAATTTTTGTATTGTAACTACTAATTTTTCTACGAGTTTGTGATAGACTGTATAATTGGTAGAGTAAATGGATTAATTGATTGATTGATAGAATAAATGGATTGATTTATGCGTTAATTGATCCAATATAATAAAATAAAATACTGTTTTATCAGTGTTCCTGAAACACTAGGTTCAGAAATAGGTGCCATTTTTTCCCTTTTAAGTAATTATAGATTTATTTCTCTCTCTCTCTTAGTGCACTGGCAGATCCATGATATATAACCCCTCCATTATTAGTTATAGATTTATTGATTCTTTAATTGATTGACTGATTGATTGACTATAAATCAATCTATTGACCGATCAGTTAATCAGTTCAATTAATTGATTGATTGCTTGATGAATAGAACGAGACAGGTCTATCAGAGTTGTTTGAGGCCTGTATAAGGCTGGGAGCCTCTGCTCGAGCTACTGCACTACTGTTGATTACAGATCTGCTCGCTGTTCTAAATGATCGAGATATTAGCCTTTCTCACAGGTTACTTGTCATTAAAGAAAACTTAACACTTACAACACTTGCTTATCTCAATAATTATAATTATTTATAGATCAGTGAATGCATCGTTATATATTACACTTCCTCTCAATGCCCCAATCTGTAAATGACTTCTTGAGTTGACTTATTATATATATGTATGTATATATATATATATATATATATATATATATATATATATATATATATATATATATATATATGACATTTAGCTCTATCACAAATAACTATATAACTATATCTCTAAATGAAATATGACAAGTCGAACAGACGTTAAATCTATTGCTACGACTGTACTAATGATGCTTTTTGTTCCTGCAGTGGTATGACGGCAGAGCATGTGAAGGACCTGGTAACAGTGGTTCAGGACGGTATCATATCAAATGAGGCAACTCAGAGGGTAGGGACAATTAATCAATCAATTAATTAACTGCTGACTTTAATTATTTATGTCTTTAGACAGATAGAGAGAATGATATTGAGATGTCTCTAGTGTCATATTGAGATATTTAATGAATTTATTTATTAAATAAGAAATTTAATAGGTTTATTTTGATTTATTTGTTTATCCTACTCTAGTAAGCTGTTTGAGGCAATTCTAGCCTCAAGGCTAGCTATCAAATTTACATATCGGCGACTAATGATAATTTCTCAAACATGTGTAATAGTATCTCTTACAACCATCTATCTAGTTGACAACCAGATACCATACCATACCTATACCATATGTATTGGTGTAGACTCTGTTCAGTACATTCATATGGCTTCAGGAAACGTCAGTTATTTTTATGTAATTACTGTGCAGGTTTTAGAAGGTTTGATTGATGGAAGCATGAAGCAGTCGGTTAGTCAAGTGGTTAGAGAGTTTGGTTTAGAACAGTGCAATGACCGTGAGATCATTTCCTTGGCCTGTCAGCAGCTTATAGATGACAACCCCAAAGAGGTCTGATGTTATCAAATATAACTGAATTTTTAATTTTTTAATTTATTGTTTTATTTCAGGCATAATAACCCATAGATAAATCTTACACACACAACAATGCAATAAGAACCAGAAAAGCAAATAGGCTGTGCATAAATTGAGCTCTAAGACAATTACTTATAGAATCAGGCATAACAACCTACAATAAGCTCAGCACATCAAAACACATAACTAGCATAGTAGTATAATTCAGCGAAATAATAGAGCTAATAACCAAGTTTAACGTCTGTTTCCTTATCACATGGGATACTGCCGGAGACGATTCAGCTGGGGCTCGAACTGATGGCTTCCTACTTCTCAAGCAAGCTTGCTGTCATTTCGACCATCCTAGCGGTACAAACTTTTAAGAGTTTAATTATACTTGTGTGCTTTCCTTGGAGCGACTTCGATTTCGGCTTCATATTAGGAGTGAGATGTCAGACCTTCTCTAGTGTATTGATTGGTCTTTATTTGAATTTTAGATTATCTGTTACTACGTTATTAGCTATAAGAAGTTGTGAAGGTATGACTAAGCAGTTCGACTTGAATAAATAATACCAGCAGTAGTAGGTTACGCTGTCAGTTACGTCGTCAGCATCATTGAATCATCTTCATCATGGAGCTGAACTTTGGATGTGCTGCAACACCCATACTGTTCTGTATTACATGCTACACGTGTATATTTCTAAATGTTACTAATTAATGTATTTCAACGTATAAATCATGTACAAGCTTGGGATGTGTATAGGAGCTGGATATCAAATCTTTATTGAGTTATTGACTTATTGTTTATTAGAAGAATTTCTATTACAATATTACTCGTGTCGTGTCCGGGTTGTTTGAAGGATTGACCAACCGGTGACTGCGCGCGTAGAGAGAGCGACTAAAGCACTAAGATCCAAACCAACGTCAGAAAAGGCATTCGGTTGATTAGCGCCTAGGCTCCAGCAATTGCTACATTTTCTAAAACGAATGGAAAAATAAGGGACTATAAACATATCAACTTTATGTACCTTGTCCCGCACTATAAGTGTACGACAAAATACTTAAAGTTTATTGATATAACTTATAAATAAATAATGTTAGCATTAGTTTAGTTGCTTAATTATTTATTAAATATAATCGTTATTACGGTAACTACAAAAATTGAAAAGTTAAGCAAATTTTCAACAAATTTTGTGGTTCATTGTTTAAGTGCCTCAGTTCACAAGATCACAGGAGCAATTCTCATCAACGCTTCTCATATTTTCCAGTAACAAAAACTTAAAAAAATTCTTTTTTATATATTGCAGGTGGCGCAGTATAAGCGAGGCAAAGTAAAGCTGATGAACTTCTTTATAGGACGGGCGTTGAACAAGTTTGATCGTAAAGTTAATGCCAGGATGGTAACCGAGATACTTAAGGAAAAGTTATCAAAATAAATATATGAGCTTACATGTATATTTAAATTAAGTTTAAAGAAATATATATGATATTTCAATATATAAATTTTATACTAATTGCACTTAGAATTTATATTTAAGAGATATCTAGTTTTTTCAGATACCAAAAGAAAGACTTTAGCCTGATGAACTGTATATAAAAACTTCCGTTTAGCGTATATCATATTCGGGGTCGACACGGAGGGGACTTGATAGGAAATGGAACATTAAGGTCGGCTATCCATCGGCCTGACACCACCAAGTATACACGACTAGGTTTTTATTCGTCCCTCTGAAGAGAAAACCTACTTCGCTACGCAGTCTCGAACTCGCGACCTCTCGTTCAAGAGGCGAATTCTCTACCCACTGCGTCACGAGGTGTTCCCCTGATGAACTGTGTAAAAGATAATTATTTAAGTTTATTACTATGATGAACTGTTGTAGTTACTAATTAATTATTTCAGTGATAAAGGCTCTTGCTGTGTGTATGTTGCTTTGTATTAATTATTTATTCGTTGAGAATAGCCCTCAAGCGAAAGCAATGTTAGAGGATGTTTGAGATTAGCCGTCAAACGAAAGCAATGTCAGAGGATGTTTGAGATTAGCCATCAAATAAAAGCAATGATAAAGGGTGCTTGAGATTAGCCATCAAATGAAAGTAATGTTAGAGGATGCTTAAGATTAGCCGTCAAATCAAAGCAATGTTAGAGTATGCTTGAGATTAGCCATCAAATAAAAGCATTGTTAGAAGAAAACGTAAAATTTCTCTTTTATGCAGTAACTAAAGATCAGAACTTCTGCGCTTACTTGATCTGCTTATTGTGTGTATGAGATTTATAATACATACTGTACAAGTATTGTATGAGCTGAGTAGCAATGCAAGTTTTGACAGCGTATTGGATACGTCGTATTAGATACATCAGCATCTGGTAATTATAATTCATTTCTTTATTCGTCAAAAACAGACAAGGTCAAGAAGCATCACATATAAATATATACGCACACATACACACATAAACATAGGATCATAAAACAATCAAAATGAAATATAAGAAACTTAACTAGAATTCCTGCTAATACCAGCACTAGCATTAAACGCTTCGTAAATTAACTATCCGCTTTTACCATAAGACACTCTATTGTCTAGAACCATCGAACAATTTATAGGCAATCTAAAACAATGACACATTTTATCTATTTATTTTATTATATTATCCAATTCTGTTTCAGCATCTTGTCATTATGAGTTATTCCTGCTAGTTAAGTTAAGGTACTGCTAAGTAGTTGAAATGCTTATTAATTCAATTCTTTCAGTAACAGATTAGCATTTATTCATCATTGATTCACTTGAACAAACAACCCTACTCGGATCAAGAAATGACATTGTTTGGATCTTTAATTATAATTGGCCTTCGCAGAAATATAATGTTTCCAAATATTAAAGTTTATGAGGCATACTAATATATATATATATTTTTCATGTTGCGCTTGAATGATGAAATGTACGCGGAAACCTCATAAATTAATGAACTTTCGAATATTTTTGGATATCTAAGTAGAATCTCCTTTGCGATTCAATCAGGTATTCAAGAGAAGATGATGTTTATCAAGGATAACACCGAGATTTCTCACAGAAGAAACAGGTGATGTTTTAATACCCGAAGATAACGAAAGAGTTTTCCCATTCGGCTTCTGAAACTGTTGAGGTGTCCCGATCAACAAGAATTCAGTCATAGATGGATTAAGTGCCAAGAAATTAGCAGACATTCAAGAGGATATAGACTGAAAACTTTGTTGCAGGAGAGTTTCAGCATTAGAATAGGAGTTAGGGGCGAAACAAGTGTACATTTGAGTGTCATCAGCATATAGTTCATGATCAAGAGAATGAGGAGAGATTAGAGCGCTTATGGGTGTTGTATAGAGGTTAAAGAGGAAGGACCAAGAACGGAGCCTTGAGGCACACCATACTTTAAGTGACAAGGCGAAGAGATGTACTCCATCACTTTCACACTAAAAGAACGATCCGTCAGAGAGGAGGAAAACCAATCAAGAACAATTCCACGAACACCAAGTAAACCAGGAAGAAAGACGTTCCAGAAGAATATTGTGATCAATGGTATCAAAAGCGGCCGAAAGATCAAGCATTCATAATCCAGTAAAGCGTTGTGTGCACATGGCATTAACACTAGAATTGCAAACAGATAGAAGCACCGTTTCAGTTGAACGATGCTTAATAATAACAACAATTAGAGTGCTACAGTCATCAATGACAACATCGAGCACTATTGAGACAAAATCAAGCCAGCGAGGCAAAAAAAGAAGGTCCAAAAACGGTGCAAATTCAAAAATCCAGAAATTCAGTCCAAAGTATAAGCATATGCTTAGTATAGGCATATGCTTATGCGTAAAGTATATGCTTAGTATAGGCAGCTTGATGCTTATTAAATAGATCATTGTAAGAAAGATGAGTAGAAAGCCTCTGAAGAACAATTCTTTCAGTGAGCTTATATATGTATGACAGATTAGATATAGGCCTGTAATTCGACAATAATTCCTTATCCAGTGTGGGCTTTTTAAGCAATGGAGTAATAACTGCACGCTTAAAGGCGCGAGGAAATTTTCCAGTAGAGAGAGAGAGAGAGGTTAACAATCAATGTTAATACTGGAGCAAGTATGTGAATACATTTCTTTAAAAGAGAGGTTGGGATAGGATCCAAGTCACAATGTTTGGTTGGAGAGTCTAAAACTAATTTAGTAATCTCATCAATTGTAACTGGAGTGAAATTACAAAGCTCATCTTTGGAATGATTCTCTATTGGAGTATGAGGAGTAGAGTTAGGAGCTGGAGTGATCAGAGTGATCAGAGCAACAGACATCAATTAAAATTCTTAGTTATGCATTTATGCTCGTGTTTCAATAGGCGCCAATGACATAGTCAATCACCATGAAATTGTATTTAAATTACTATTACATGTACATTTGACAAATGTTAAAGAAGAAGTCAAGTGAGTTCGACATGAATGTAAGGTCAATGTCAATTTTGTTTATATTTACAAATGTTGTTATGGATATGACAAAATTATATTATTTATGTTAAAAAATAGGTTTTTACTTATTTTAACGACACAAGTTGAGCTCATATTTATAAATTTATAACTGTATGATTAATTCTCTATGTTGATTATTCCATGTGTAATTCGATCAGTTTTCTTGTTCACGTTAATTCAAATTTTAAAGAAATTGCGACTTCATGCATGTCATAATTCTTAAACTTATTTCGATCTATTGCCGCATAAGTATTTTGTAGGCCATCATCATCATCATCATCATCATCATCATCGTCTTAGCTTGAATCCTTGATTAGCTATTTTTGGGAACAAGTAAACCTTCTCCATTTCTCTGTTTCATATACCGTTTATGTCGACTATAGTCAATCCCCTTCAGTAAAATTTGTCTTTTTAAACTATTTTATTTGTATTGAAATATTTTATGAAAATTTCTGGAGCCTATTTGCTCACCAACTGATCACCCTTTCTGACTTTGGTTTCATCTGACTGGATTGTCGACTTTTACGACATATGCCATCAACGATTCATGTAATCTTCAGCAACTCAGACACAATATGGACATTTTGTATATAATTATTTTTCTGATGATATTTACTTCACTACCCAGGGCAGTATAATGCCCAAAGTAGAAGATATTCCAATCTTTTTGACAAACATTAAAATATTTACAATGTTAAATAAATAAAGTCTCTATTTTTTTTTATAAGTCTTTCAGAGGCAGAAGTCTAAGTCATCGCAGATCTTATTGCTGAGGTCTCTGCTCCTCGCATTTGCCTATTTTCTGACTATCATAAAAATCGTGTCCATCCGGAGGTCTTGAGAATCCTAAGATGAAGTAAAATGTATTAACTCTTTATTAAATGTAACTATAACATTTTTGTTAATGTATTTTTCAGATGATTGGTCAAGGGTTAAACATTTCGAGCATTTCGTTGCTCTGCAAATGCATGGATGAATCTCTTTCCTCTGGATTTGGTCCTAATTCTCTAAAAACCCTGATTTGTACGGGCACGGGTGAGCTTATTACTACCAGCTCAGGAGCGACCATTCTTAGCGCTCTGTGCCCTTCTGACTCAATTGGTCGACTTATTGTGGACTCTGTGTGGAAACACTGCAGAAAAACTGGAGATGGTAGCAAGTCTTTCATTCTTCTCTTAACCGAAATATTTATAAGAATTGAGAAATTGAAGACCGACGATACTTCTAAGAGATTTCTTGCCTCGTCATTTCGATTTATTCGTGAAAATATTCTGGATGAATTCATCTTATCGAGTCAATTCAAAGGAAATTGTCATGTAACTGTGGTTTGCAAGAACCGTTCTAAATGTGAAAGTACATACGAGAATCTTAACTTCAGAGCGAGCCATGCCAATGACAATCCATCAGAAAATGTGAACAACTTTAGAACAGATGTATCTGATTGTGTGGACAACTCTAGATCAAATGTACCAGAGAGTGTGGATGACCTAAGATCAGATTTATCAGACTGTGTGAACAATCTCAGATCAGATATATCAGACTGTGTGAACAACCTTAAATCAGATGTATCAGAGAGTGTAAACCACCTTAGATCAGATGAATCAGACAGTGTGAACAACCCTAGATCAGATTATATCAATGAAATGAGATTAGAGCATGACAGTGAGGCAGAGAATGAAGTTAATATCAAATTAACCGAAACAAAACTAGTAATGGTTTCAATTGTGCAAACATTTCTGACAGGACGACACGGAACTTCATTAGCATCCCATTTAGCCAAGACTCTCGCAGATTATTTATCGATCTCATTTGCTGCATCTTCTAGCGACTCATTTTACGAATATCTTGGGACACTAGTGGATAAATTCACTCGTTGTATCGTCGAAGTGATTGGAAATCACCCACTCAGCTCTAGAATTGAACGGGGGTTGGTGATTGAACGGGATTTTATATTTCACGCGAAGCATTCCAGTGATTTCATAAAGTTCATTGTACTGCCATGTGATGAAGATGATGACGATTCAGCCAGCACTAAGGTGATATACAATACTACCTCACCGCTGTCTGCAGAAAGAGCCGTTATGTGGAGAAGTGAAGACTTTAGTAGGGTAGTTGAGAAGCTTCAGCTGATGAATGTTGGGCTAGTCATTTCTGGAGATAAAATCTGCGAGGAACTATGCAGTGCCTGTGGTTTAGCTGATATTTCAGTTGTACAGTTTGTCTCAAGTGAAACCATTGAAACGCTTACAGAAGTCTCTTCAATTAACTGTATTGAAAGTCTGACAAGTCTAATAAGCATTTCTTCTGCTGATCAATGTAAATACATTGGTAGAGTTAGTTCTTGTGAGAGTTTAGTTCTGTCAGGCCAGCGCTGTATTCGATTGGTTCCTGCATCAGCCAATAGGAGAGCTTCTCTAATTGATGACGAGAAATTAGAAGTTGATTTTGTCTCAGATAATTTCAATAGGGTAGGATTAGAAATGAATGAAATTGAGTTGAAAACAGATAGTATAGAATCATCATTAGATTGTACTGTCTCAGAGTCCGGTATCGTTAATTCACGTGGGGATAATTTAAATTCACAGACAGGGTTTTCCCAGATCTGGGTATGTGGCATGACTGTACCTGCTTGTCGGGGTGTGGTTAAGGACCTAGAGGACGCAGTGAGGGTACTTAGAGCCTGGGTGTCTGGTGAAATACCCCAGTTTTCTATGTGGGGTGGACATGATGTTATATTTAGAGAACAAAAGATTGAATCAGAAACCGACATCTCTCCTATAGAAATTGTCGAGTCAGAATGTGGCGTATCACCACTACGTAGCTCAACGAATAATGAGGAAGATTTAGAATCTAGTTACTTGTCCTCAAACTCTCAATCAGCCGCATACATACAACAGCTGAATTACATACAGCAGCTGAGTGCTAATATAAATAATGCACAATTAAATCATGGCATATCTGCCAGTAGTGCGCAGTTAATTCATGGCAATTCTGAAAATCAGTCAATTAACGACCTGAGTGGACACAAACTGGCTCATTGCACTATTGCAGATTCTTATGGTCCAGTGTTGAGCAATCAATCAACTGATCTCTTGCAGTTTGATTCAATTACTGCCAATACATGTTTAGATTCTAAATCTTCAATTATCACAAGCTTTAGTAAAGGCATTGTTATATGTGCAGGTGGAACGTTTGATATTTTGCTGTCGCGGTATATTGAGGAGTATTGTAAGCGACATCGCTCGAAGCTGTGTGACGAACATCTAACGGTCTGTAAAATTTTCTCAGAGGCCCTGCTAGCCATTCCTTCCAGACTGTTAAAAAATAGCTATGCCAGTAGTCCACCTTCTGTGCTGAAATTCATAGCCAATCAAATTCCATCTAGTAATGGAATCGTATCTAATGATAATTCTGATTGGCTTAAAGGTGTAGATGGAAAAACTGGCAAACCAATGACAGAGGAAGATACTAAGCTGGTTGTAGAACCGGTTTCAAGCCGGATAGAACTAGTTATGAATTGTTTAACTTTGGTTGAACAGATTTTGCGAATCGACACAATTCTACCAGTTAAAAGGGCAGCAATCTTATGATGTGAGATATTAACTGAGTTTATAAAATTCTTCTATACTTTGCTTACTTCATAACAATTGAGTTCATATCGTGTTTAAAATGATTGTCTGTATAGATTTGTTTGAGTTTGTAGAGTGAATTTTTAACCAGTAAATGTAACTACAGTGAAGGAGCTGTGAAGAAATCTCATATTTTGTCTCAGAATAAGTTTCAATTCAATCAAGACCGCCAAGATTAGCACACGCCTTTTAGATCCACAATTGTATTGTGAAATATTTAGAAAAGCATCAGAGTTAAAAGGTTGAAGAGCAAATCAATCTGGGCATAGCCCTGAAGAGCTAATCAATCTGAGCATAGCCCTGTGGGGTGATCCGTACATTCTGCAATCCGTTCATAGATCTGTGGGCCATCCCTTTTTTATGTCATCTCAGAGGGTAGTAAGCTTCATGATAGGAGGTGAGCGACGAGTCAGGTGACGTCATACCTGACGTATTTTAAATGACACAATTTCTACTATTCATCTATATTTGCTATTTAATCTAAGTTTACAATTTACAACATGTTCGGCAACTTACAGAATGCACTCAGTGCGTATCAGATTTGTCTATTTTATTCAGTATTGTTGTTGCTAAAGGTGAAGTCTAGGTTAATGACAGTTTTCACTGAATGACTGACAGACTGAGGGCTGAGTTTCGCTCCTGCACTCTCATGGATCAACAGTGAGGAATAATATTCCTACATTACTGCTCCACTGTCACAAATTCTTGTTATTTCTAAGACAGTTCATTAATTTGCTTTACAGATAAACGTACTTCAGATCTTTTAAAATGTGTATTGAATATTTAGAATTAAGCTGGCATACACTCAGAATACATATTCTAGTCAGGAGTCTACTATATAGCTCATTATTGAGCACACCATTGATAAAACAAACATTGTGAATTATCAGAAGAGTGCTCATTCAATACCTAGCACAATAAAATTAATCAGTATCTTCGATGTAGATACATTGAGAGCCTCTTTCTTATATGTAGTTATTGTAGGTTAATAAATTTCACATGTCTCATTGGGCTGAGCCCGTGGTTTGATGTCAAGTTGTTCGACAGCAGATCAGTAGACGCAGGTCCAAGTCCAGAGCTCTTCTCATCACTGACAAGCTATTCGAGCAGGAAACTGACGTTAAACTTGGCTTTGGTTTTATTGTTTATGAAAACCAACAGAAAAACATTTCTTAAAGAGACTTTACTTGGTTAACTCATTCTATTAAAATTAACATAAAAACAACAATTTTACGGCAAAAAGACCCAGTTAGTATAAAAATAACAAACTTCAGAATGTTGAAGAAAACTGCAAACTAATATTGCAACATTGTCAGAATCAAATAGGTTTCAAGAAGTATTATCAACAGTACACTAAAAACTTGTGCAAGAATTAGAATTAAAACGAAATTAAATTAAATTAGAATGAATGAGCAGTGGAAGAATTGAAATTTAGCATTAATCTATATATATATATATATATATATATATATATATATATATATATATATATATATATATCATATATCATATAAGGAACAGTGAAAAATAAAATCCATTATGCATGCTTTGGCAAAGAGATGCTAAAAACTTGTGAAATGAATTTTTCTAGCAAAAATAAAAACTTCATCTTACAGCTTTTTTACAGTATTACTAGAAGCTGAAAATTAGAAACTAAACATATTTCTAATTTCTATACAGAATTAAGGAGTAAGTCAAAATGAAATGCTTTGGTTTATGCCTTTGTTCAACAGTTTTCAGCTAACCATTAGTAGTCATATTTACCTACAAAATCGTCTTTACAGAATAGAAACATCTTTCAAGAATTAATAGAAAGAGTAAATGAGATTGAAACGGTTTAGTTTTAAAACTCTAAATTCACTGTTTATCGAAGCTCTCGGTCAACATTCATTGACAGGCGGTCCTGTCTAATGTTTAGGCTGAATTCCTCTTCTGAATGGTCAGCAGTTATATGGTTTTTAGATCATTGACCTTAGCAGCTTCTCCTGCACAGCTGCATCACTAGCTGATAGCTCACCAGCTGCCATATCATCAGCTGCTAATTCACTAGATGCTATGACATCATGACAGCTACTTGAATGCCAGCTGCTATGTTCCCTTTTGATTGGTCCTCAGCAGCTTGACCCTGAACAGCTTGGTTCTCAGCAGCTTGGCCCATAGCTGCTTGACCCTTAGCTGCTTGACCCAAGCCACCATGATCATCAACCAAATGACCTTCAGCAGCTTGACCCTCAACTACATGACCTTCAGCAGCCTGACCCTCAACTACATGACCTTCAGCAGCTTGACCATCAACTACATGACCTTCAGCAGCTTGACCATCAACTACATGACCTTCAGCAGCATGACCATCAACTACATGACCTTCAGCAGCTTGACCATCAACTACATGACCTTCAGCAGCTTGACCATCAACTACATGACCATCAGCAGATTGACCCCAGTTAGCCTGACTAGCCTGAAATGCAGCAAATGCCGGTCTCGGCCCAACAAATCTGCACGACTTCTGATGGGCCTTATCGCGCCTGCTCTTACCCTGACTACCTTTACTCTGAGCGGCAGGGTGGCACTTTCTGCCTCCCACATGAGTGGAAGGACGCAGCATCATCTCATCCACGTGACAACAGGGTGGGTTCTCCGATAGACTCTTCACGTAATCCTTCAGCGCCTGATCAGCAGCGTCTAGACGCTGTCTCATGCTCAGGTAGTGCTCGTAGGTCGCCTGATCGCACGTAACCACGCACGTCTCGCTAGTAGTCATGTCCAGCGACTGCGAGAGAGCAGTTAGCTCCAGCACCAGGTTCACTCCGGCACCAGGCGGTCCTGCCCAGGTTCCTGTTGTGAGGACCTTCCGATTGGTTTCCAGGAGCGACTCGGACACCATCATGTTCTGAGTGAGGAACTGAGCGAGGTCGCGTGCACGCCTGCTCTCAAAGACGGGAGTGGTTTCAGCCGTGGGACTGATGCGAAACAGCAGCGTCTGATGAAAACATAGCGTCAATGGTGATAGTTCAGTCAACTGAAGTCATCAGTGATAGTTCAGTCAACTGAAGTCATCAGTGATAGTTCAGTCAACTGAAGTCAATAGTCATAGTTCAGTCAACTGAAGTCAATAGTGTTAGTTCAGTCAACTGAAGTCATCAGTGATAGTTCAGTCAACTGAAGTCATCTGTGATAGTTCAGTCAACTGAAGTCAATAGTCATAGTTCAGTCAACTGAAGTCAATAGTGTTAGTTCAGTCAACTGAAGTCAATAGAGATAGTTCAGTCAACAGAAGTCAATAGTCATAGTTCAGTCAACAGAAGTCATCAGTGATAGTTCAGTCAACAGAAGTCATTAGTCATAGTTCAGTCAACTGAAGTCAATAGTGTTAGTTCAGTAAACTGAAGTCAAAAGTGATTATAAATCGTTGTCATATAATTATAACATAATTATTTAGCTATTTAACGTTAATGTTGTAAATGTTATGTAATATTTAAAATATTACATAGTATTAATATTTTTCATTATTATATTCAAAATAAGGATAGAATATTTAATTATTATATACTAATTAAGCATTTATTTAAAACACAATAAAAAAACTGTGATTTTATTATGAAGAATAGTGCTATAAAGTTGTCCTTAACATTTCCCCTATGAAGAAAGCATTAAAAATTTTACTCTGACGTAAAGTGATGTCAATCAAATGTTTATAAGTTGACTGCATCCATAATAAGCCATGTCTCGTACAATGACTATCAATCATTGTGTACAAACCATGTCACTCAAATGTTTATCAATCATTGTTTACAAGCCATGTCAATCAAATGTTTATCAATCATTGTTTACAAGCCATGTCAATCAAATGTTTATCAATCATTGTTTACAAGCCATGTCAATCAAATGTTTATCAATCATTGTTTACAAGCCATGTCAATCAAATGTTTATCAATCATTGTAAACCGTGTCAATCAAAACAATTCTCAATCCACAGCATCAATAACTAATGACACATTATAAACATTTGGATTATGCCTTTGACAAATCAAAGAACACATATCAATCAATCAATCAATCAATGTCAGTAATCAATGCCAAAGAATGCTAACCTTGCTTGCAGTGACTTTGATCATTCTTTCAATCACCTTACCTTCCTGCTTTTCCACTCGGTGCTCCTCCGGTAATTCTCCTCCTTCCTTCTTATTCTGATTGTCTGCTCTACTTTCCTCCGAGTTACTGTACTTCTTGAACAGTTCAGGGGAGCTTGCAACGATGCCCTGAGGTACCAGGCTGAGAGCTGAAGGACCACAGGCTCCACCTTGCGGACAGGCTAAAGGACTCGATTTTTCCGTAAGAAGCACTGGCCCATCATGACCGGGCCAAGCCAGATCTGGATTTTCACAATGGCAACCCTTCTTCTCGTCAGCAGTACACGGGCAGCTCGGATGTTTTTCTTCATCTTCTTCCAGAGCCATCTGAACCTCAGCTTCGGCTTTCTCGATTCGCTGCCGAACATTCTGGTAGTGCTCATAGGTAGCCTGATTGCAGATCACGCGCGGCAGCTCGACCTTGTAGGCTTCGGCACGGTCCGTTAGGCCTAACTTCTCAGCCAGTTCGTTCAGTTTTCTGCCCACATCTGGCCCATCTGCGGGAGGCCCCGCGGCCATCCCGAGAACTTTAAATCTTGCGCAGAAGTCCATCATCGATTCTGCCACATTCAAGCGCAGTGCGAGAAAATATGCAAAATCTTTAGCACGTTCGTTCTCAAAGATAGGAATGCTGCCGGTGTTTGGAGTGATACAAAAGACCAGCGCCTGAAACAAGTAAAGTAGCTTCGTTAAGTATGATCATCATTAAAGTTTGCTCCGCAACAAAATAATTAAATCAGTAAACAACATGTAAATAAAATAACTGAGAATAAATAGAAAGCAATATATACATATATATATATATATATATATATACACATACATATATATATATATATATATATATATATATAGAGAATATCTATATTTATTATATCTATATCATACATATATATAGACATATATATATAAGAGCTCCTAGATATATTATACATATTATATATTCCATATATATATAATATATATATATATATATTAGATATATATACACATGTAATATAATATATATATATATAATATATATATATATATATATATATATGTACATGTATATATATACTATATGTATGTGGATTTGAAAAAATCAAATCCTGTACACCCCTAGACTCATATTCATAAATCTATAAACTTCCTATTATTAAAGATATTCAAACTGATTGAGAGATTAACTGCAGGGTCAGCCCTATTAATTTCTTATTATTAAAGCTATTCAAAGGAAATTTCTCTGTTTGAGAGATTAACTGCTGGGCAAGTCCTAGATGTAAATTTTAAGAGCATCGGTGAGCTCTTAACATCTCTATTTTAATAATAATACAAGCTTTCGATATTGAAAAAAGTGTACTACTTCATGAGCAATTCTTAATGAATTTAAGGAATAGAAGCACTAGAGATTTATGACGACAGAGGAATACAGGAAAAAATTAACAGGCTTACCTTAAATTTTGTCACTTTGACTATTTTTTTTTTTTTTTTCCCCATATTTTCGATTTTACTAGCCGCAGTTTCTTTATCACCATCCATCAAACCATCTTTTCTGGGCTCATCATCATTCTTAAATAGCTGCTTGAAGGAGTTAATTAGATTCATATATGCCATTTTTAGCGGAATGTAAATACTTTGTGACAAAGTACGTACCCCTACTATAAGTGAAATATCTAAAGTAGAAATAAATATGAAACAAATTCAAACATTATAGTTTCTTGAAGCGATTAACGGAAAATAGACAACATTATGAAACATGAGGAATAAAACAATTAGGCCGCCCATGTTTAATTAATCTTTATAGTAAAATCAGTTAGAGCTTCATAAAACATTTCAAACCACAAGGCAGGCTAAAACTAAGTGTGGGATTGGTAAGGCTTATTCACAGCTTTTGCTCTGGGATCACCTTTTTGGTGCATGGAGAGCTCTTGCTGAGCATGAGAGTAGACTGAGTAGTAATGACTTAGTAGACAGCATGATATATTCAATTTAATAACAACACCAAAAAGGATCATTCAACCCTGTAAAGTTCACATAGCATAGCCTACACAACACACAAACAAGCAAATGCAACAGGAAAAACATAAACTAAATGTGAACCATAGTGAACTTAAAGAAAAAATAAGAAAAATAATGATAATATGTGAACTTTTGCATACAAAATAGGCATCACTATTTTAATAGAGAACATATCTACAATATTTAATAAGATAGATTACAGTAAGTACTCTAAGATATAAACAATATTTTAATAGATAAGATATATAGGCATACATTGGCAAAGGCCGTGTGAAGAGATGAAAGATTGTTTTGTAAACTGGAAGCTCATGGGGTTGATGGCTCTGTTCTGATTGGATTGGATATCATATTGGTAAATCTCCAGAAGACAAAATATTAGCATTTCACAACACGATTTTGTTCACATATCACACAGCACGACAGTCAACATATTTCGAATAACATAAAGGTACAAAGTAAAACGCAAAGGCAGGCACTCTAATACATGCAAAAACCAGGCCATTAATGAGGGGGCATAACACCCTATCGAGTTGACCACCCGGATATCAATCACCCCGCTAACAAGCGTCCCACATGTCTAAATCAAACTTTTAATCAAAATAAAAGAGTGAAAGTGTCAATCATAGAAGATTTTAAATTACAACAAAGCAGAAGTTGAATGAGAAAAAAAACAATTTTTCTTATTGTGACAAATTTTCTAATAAATACTGTTTAAATTCTCTAGAAAAGGTTGATAGCAATTTGATGTTGTGTAATATTGGTGGAATTTTATTCCAGTCCGTACATGCCTCATTTACATAAGATTTATAGAATGACACATTGGATTTTTTAAACAGATAGTTGGAGTCAAGCAGTCTAGTTGAATAATTATGGTTAGAATGGTTGAGATCAAATATATTAGCCAATACTGTAGACTTAGGTAGATTACTGCTAATACATATATGAATCAACTTGGCTACACAGTATTTATGCAATAGATGAACTGGCAAAATATCATAAGAAACATAAAGATCTTTAACATTACAGTAACGATGACTTCCCTGCAAGGTTCGCAGAACTCTGTTACAAGCAATATGTAGTGGTTGTAAAACATTCCAAGTGGCATAACCATAAATTTCAATGCAATATCTTACATGCGAATATATCATAGAGATACAAGTTTCTGCGACAGGACATTGGTATAAATTCTCTTCGATTAAAGAGTAATCCGTTAGCACTTTTAACAGTTTTTGTAATTTTTTCGATATGATTTTTAAAACTTAAATGTTCGGCAATTTCTACACCAAGGAATTTAATATAATTAACTCTTGCAATTTGATTATCGTCCATAAATAATGTAAGATTGTTATCACGTATATACGCTTCGTCATTGGTAGACGGAAAGAAAACAATATATGCTGATTTAGCTGTATTAATAGTTAAACGATTACTTTGGAACCAGTTACAAATTTTTTTACTAGCCGAATTGGCACATGCAAACAAATCTATCAAGTTATTTCCTTTAATAAAAGCATTTGAATCATCGGCAAAAAGTTTGAATGAAATGTCCGGGCACGTATGATGGACATCATTGACATATATTAGGAAAAGCAAAGGCCCTAATATAGAGCCTTGTGGAACTGAGATGGGTTTTAGTGGAAGAAACTGAGTCGCCTATAACTGAATATTGCTGTCTATTTGTAAGATACGAGGTTAGCCAACTGAGTGGTAAACCTCTTATACCATACTTTTCTAATTTATTTAGGAGGATGTCATGATCGACCGTGTCAAATGCTTTGCTGAGGTCTAGAAAGAGTCCCAGTGTATGATTTTTATTGCCTTTCTGAGAACGTATCATATTTAAACTACTGAAAATTGCGTCTACTGCAGAGTGCCCTTTTCTGAAACCAAATTGATTTTCAGAAAGTGTATTATGTCGTTCAAAAAATTCAATAATTCTGTTATATACTAGTCTTTCAAAAATTTACTGAGGTTGTCTAGCAAAGAAATAGGTCTAAAATTTTGTACATCGTCACTTTTTCCTGATTTAAAAACTGGGATAACTTTGGCTGTCTTAAATCTAGTAGGGAACACACCAGTAATAAAAGTTCGATTAATTATGTGTGTTAATGGTTCAGCAATAAAGTCTGAGGATAGTTGTAGAATTTTATTAGATAGGCCATCAGGACCTGTCGAATTAGTTTTTTTAAGCGCCAGGATGGTGTTGAAGACTTCATTGGTGGTGGCAGGTTTAAGAAATAATGAATTTTGGCAAGGTAATGGCAAATATTGCTTAAAATTAATATTAGTTGAGTTATGAGAGTTAAATTTGGACGCTAATTTTGACCCAATTTCAGAAAATATTCATTAACAATTCAACTATTTCCCTTTGATTGTATATTTTTAGTGTCTTTTATCACATAACCAATTTGGGAGTTACAGCGCTTTTTTATGAATATATGGAAAACTCATTGAAGACTTCATTGGTGGTGGCAGGTTTAAGAAATAACGAATTTTGGCAAGATAATGACAAATATTGCTTAAAATTAATATTAGTTGAGTTATGGGAGTTAAATTTGGACGCTAATTTTGACCCAATTTCAGAAAAACATTCATTAAAAGTTTCAACTATTTCCTTTTGATTGTATATTTTTTAGTGTCTTTTATCACATAACCAATTTGGGAGTTGCAACGCTTTTTTAAAGCTGCAAATATTATTAAGGGTTTTTCATATATTGTTGATGGAATTTTTTCGCGAGTCAAGAAGATTTTTACAATATTCAATTTGGGTATTTTTGATGATTCTATCAAGATCTTTTTTATAGGCTTTATAGAGTTTCATATCCTCTTCTTTGCTTGATTGCTTAGCTTTAAAAAATAAAGAATTCTTATGTTTAATTTTTTTCTTTAGTTCATTATTTATCCAACTTTTATCTTTAAATTTCTTCCTTGAACAGCGTGTTAGAGGCATATTAGCTTTTGAAACCTCCTCAATGGTGTTAATTAAGAAGTCTAACATCCCATCTAAATCATTCATTAGCAAAATTTGAGACTAACTAATCTTATATAAATTATTCTGGAAAGACTCAATGTTTTTCGCGTTGAAAATCCTTCTAAGTGGCCGATCGGCATAATTGAGTAACTTTTCTTTGGAAGTAATTATAATCAAATTAGCGTAATGGTCAGATATGTCACTGACAATAGTTAAAGATTTAATTAAACTTTGACCATCACTGGTTATTCCAAAATTAGAAAAAAACATGGTCAATCACTGTAGCAAAATCTTTACCACAGTGAGTAGGTAATATTGAATAACAATTGAAATTTAAGTTATCAAGCGATTAACATAATCATTAACATGCATATTAGAGTTATAATTATTAAGATTAACGTTTATGTCACCAAGTATTAGACTTCTTTTTAAAGGTTTAATAATATTCATAAATTTTGCTAATAAGATATTACATTTGGAAATACACGTAGACGGATGGCGATAAAATAGGTAAATCCGAAATATATGATTATTAGCTGAAATATTAATAACCAGGTGTTCTGCAAGAGGACCAAAAAATTGGATTCCGCAGAAGAATGAATAACATTGTAACATAAATGTTTCTTAATTAAAAAACCAACACCACCAACTTTGCCAGATTTTGGGGTACTATGAATGAAATTATAATCCTCGAACATAGAATCAAAATAATTGATATTAGTTGACCATAGTTCCGACAAAGCTATAACATCAAATTTATTATTATAGGAACATAGTAGCTCCTTACGTTTACTATGGTTAGCGTTAAGACTTCGTATATTAACATGAAACACAGACAAAATAGATATGTTAGATGTGGATTGGAGATATTTATAAGATTCTGCATAGTTATAATAACCAATCTTAGAATTAATAATTAAATCATTATCAAGTAAAGAATTTGAGTAGGCATTATTATAATCAGAAAGATCCGAGTTAATATTAAGATGAGCCATTTTTAATGTATTAGGACTATACATGTAGATGACACTGGAGCAGAGGTGGTAGTTGCTTGAGAGGTTGAGGTGCTAGTTTGGGTGTTAGTTATCTTCGCTGTAAAATTCCACTGCTTGATGATAATTCCACTTGACCATAGAAGAGTCGAGTTGAGAAACTTTTCTAATATATTCTCATTTATACATACTCGAAAGGCGTTGGAGCGTTCATCTCTCGATTTTAAATGGAAGCAGGATATAGGGGGCATCCACATGTTGCTGCTATAGATGATTCTATGGAAGCCACAGACTCGGAGATATCTACGTTGTAGATACCAAGGACCCTTTTTTAATATAGGGTTTGGCTGATTTAACATTAGCCACAGATGTGTCGCTGTTGTTTGATGGTTGAGTAGACTTGCCGACAATTTTAAACAACTTTTTGGTGGATGTTGGTTGTTTAGGTGGAGGAGAGTTTGACACTCTATAACTCCATAATTGACTGTTTCCTGCTACAATGTTTACATTACGATTGGTTTCGTTAGGGTTGGGCGGAGAGAGCTGGGCTTCGGTAACTCTGTGTTTCTTACGAGTAGTAGCTTAGTCCAGGTGCCCTCCTCTGATTCGCCGTCAGCTGTTTCATAATCCATTGACTTGATTGTTGCAGACGAGGTAACTTAACAGTTCTGTCGGGTGCGTGGACAGGTGTATCACGAGACCTTTGGGCAGCTGCATTAGCATAATTAATGCTCAGGTGGTCAACAGCAGAATTTACGCATGCTAGCTTTGCTGTAAGCTCTTGCGTGCTTTGCAGCCGAGCCGATTCCTCATTAGCGTAATTAAACTTTAATTGATTTTATAAATATTTTATATACATTGTTTTTTCTATAAATCCTGAGGTGAATTGAACCCTTGTGGGTTCGAATCCCGGCCGCGTTTTTCTGAGAGTAAATTCTCGGAAATTCACTGGACTGGTTACTCGGAAAATGGAATAATTGCCTAAAGGTTTAAACATGTGGTATTAAAAAGTGATAGATATCAACGTAGTTGATCATTTCATTATAAAGCGAGTTTACTTTACTTTTGTTTAATCACCAGATGACCCTAAACGGCTTCAAAGTTCTCCGATCTTTTCCGACATTGATTTGTCTTTCATGTTCATGTGCATTGCTACTCTAATTGTTGTTGTTGTTGCACTTGAAGAAGAAGACTTGGAAATGCTGAATTGATCATAGTTCTTGATATGCTATTTTGTTTACAAATTTACTGGTACTTTTCAAACTGCAGGCATATAGTCGGGTAGATAAAATCACAAAATAGTGATACCCGGACATTTAATGTATAAAGCTGAATTTTTGTGTAGTTGTAGAGGATGTTAAGGACTACTCGTATGAAAAGTTCCCCGTTTCTAGGACCTCGGGGAAAAAAGTTATATCCATTTTAACATGACTGATTTTGTTGAATAATATCTACTATAAATAAGAACAAAAACAACGTAATGTTTGTTTATTTTTGAGCGATATAGTAAGGTTTTGCTGTAAGTTTGGCAAATTAGAAATTAATTTTAATTGATTTCTTGCTTACACGTTATCAATATGTTATTTAAATCATGTAATTGGATATAAGTAATTAAAACTTAGAACTAATTAATTTCGGAACTGTATTTCGTTAATTATAGCTAATGAATAGTTTTAATTAACAAATTCTTAGATTATTAATGTAGGTATTAATAAAATTAGTTACAGTTATCCAGGGATTAAGAATCAACTAATTAAAGCTCTTGAGAGATGGCTGAAGATTTGCGAGAGAAATAATTTCCGGAAAATCAATGCGTTAATTGTGTTTTATATGCAACTGATGTTGATGAACTGATCTGATCGAACTGATCTGACTTTTATACGATCTCAGGGGTTTGACACACTATTAGAAAGTGCTCTTTCACGCAATGATAATGAACTTTTACATCATCAAACATGTTGTGATCAGCCAGTTGTAGTGCTCAACAGATGCAGAAAGCCATACTACAAAAGAAAAAATAATAAACTTAAAACAAAAAATCAGGAACTGGAACAAGATGCAATAAATGATTCTATAGGAAAAAAGCTTTGTTCATCTATGATTTTTAACTGGAAAGCACAATGCTTGTTTTGCTTTGAATTATCAGATCAATGATCAAAAGGAATACAATACAGCAATGTCAATAGAACTGCGAAGCACTGTTCAAGAGTGTTGATGAAGAAGGAATGATAACTGGGAATTTGAAGTCATGGGACGAATGGAAATGTGTTGTGATTTAGCGGCAGATGAAGCCATATATCACAATCTTTGTTATATGAAATTTGTCAGCTGCAGAGCTAAGGAAGGTGCTGGTGCGGGGACTATACACTGACCTAGATTAAATGAAGATTATCAATCAGTATTTTTAGACTTGCGAGTGGTTGGGAGAGAACTGTGAATGAGATCTATATACAATACAAGATGTAGTTAAGAGAATGCAAGGTATAACTACAGATGGCAATGCCTATTCTGCAAAACATCTGAAGAGAAAGCTTGTTGAGCGCTGTGATGATAACATACTGTTTGCTGAATATCTGGACGAAGAAGTGTGATTTGTTTCCGCAATTTTAGCTCATACTTAATTAGTGAGAAGTGGCATATGGAGAGGAAAGATGATATGTCAGATGAGAGTAAAAGAATCATAGCAGTGGCAGCTAAATTGATTGCAAATGAGATCAGAGAATTAGAATATGATATGAATACTTATCTGCCAGTACCTATCTATTGAGCACAGGAACTACTTTCTTCCTCTTCAGCATCAGCTTCTCAGCTCATTAGCACCATTTACCAATAAGCAAAATAGCATTTGACTGAGTATCATTCAAGCTGCACGGTCACACTCAATTATTGTACCATTGCTTCTCGGTTTGGGTGTCGGTTGATCACTTGATAGGATTCAAACCATTAATTGAGCAGCTGGCACGTATAGTTATCTCTGTGTCATATGACGAAATTTCACGATTCAAACAGTCCACTGTAACTTTGAATCCTTCTGATATGAATATTCACCCATATCCTGAGGTATTTACACAATGGGTTGCAGACAATGCAAACCATAATGTTGCTGCATTGGATGGCACGGGTACTTTTCATGTTATATGGGCATTATAGCCGCTTCCACTGTGCTAGTTGCTAATACTGAGCAAGATACTTTAATGCCACTGGCACATAATTTGAGACACCTTAAGGCCCATAAAATAAGTAGAAATAAAGCCATACCCGTTGTTTCAATCTTCCACACGCCTATGTACAGTTTGACCACCATGACATTTAAACCACTGTGCCAGCTACTTTTTCCAAGCACATTGCCACCAATTGTGAATTTGCATTTGGTTTGGCATATGAACTGGCTGTGTAAATGTAACAATCACTCTATCAAAACTATTTTATCACTTATAGACTTTAATCCATCTGATGAGATTTGCTTATACTCTACGCTTCTACATGTCATGGACAGTGGTTCAACCAAAAAAATTCTAGGAGGGCTCAAATTTTTTCGCTACTGCCTTCGGCCCCTGAACTGGGGCCGCACTGAACCTACTAGCTTATTAGCAAATCCAGTCCCATTAGATTACCTCCATCAATACCCATACTCTAAGGGACATTGGTAGAAAAGCAATTTGTGTGTAGGGAGGATCATTTTTGCACTGACAGGCATAAAATAGGGGGTGAAGGGGGGCACAGGAAGGGGCTAATACACCCCTCCCCAAAGGAGAACATTTTTGTAATTTGTGAGAAAACTGGTGGACTTTCAGTGCATCTTAGAAGGAATATAGTTAATTATATTTCTTTTTTGTATTTTTTTATAAGAATTTTCAAATAACATATCAAGTCATATCAGTCCTATGATTAATTAAAAAATCATTAATTATTAAATTAAGTTATTATAAATAGTCTAATTATGGTTATTAGACCATTTGTACTGAAACTACTCAAAACGCTTCGTTGTTCTGCTGGTGTCGTAATTAAACTTTAACTTAGCATAGCCAGCCCATTCCCTATCCCTTCCCTTCCCCCACTCTGCAGATCTGGATGAATTGCAAGTAACCTAAGTTTGGCTGGGACTCAGGCATGCCACTGTTCATGGACCCAGCATCAAAGCACATGTAATCTTAATATCCTCTTTATTATGAGAGGCTTCCTTACTCTTCAGGTCACTGATATGCTATCGAGCAAGAAACTTACATTAAATTTGGCTTTAATTTCTGGCTTTATCTTTATTTGTTACAACACATGATTAATATTTCATTTTCTGAGTTTTGTAGCCCTACAATAATTTTTTAACACTTGGAAAATCTCTCGAGAAAATGAAAATTGTTAATTTTTCGTTTTTTGGACATAACTTTTTTATTAGTAGTGCTATGAATGGGGAACTTTATATTTGAATTCAGCTCAAAATTCCACTTCCAATGAATATAAATTTGGCTTTACACGTTAAATGTCCCAGTTTTTTTTATTTCTACCCGACTAATAAAAGAAAACAACAATTAGGAGTGCTGCTGACATCCATGTCAACATCGAGCATTATTGAATCAAACTCAAGCCGGTGGGCAAAAAGAACGTCAAAATCGGTGTACAGTCGAAAATTAGAAAATCAGTTCAAAGATGAATAAAGAAAATGAAGCTCCCTGCATTTCATTTGTAAGTAGTTTCAACTTCTCCAAATTTTACTAGTACTTTACATGGTCAAGTTAATTGAACACTAGTATAATTTAATGGTAATCAATATAAGCTTATAGCGTAGTTTTATATAAATGTTATACTATTGTTTTATATTATGTTATAGAATGTCTTAATAGCGTAGGGATAACGTCAAGAATTTTTAAATAACAGATCCTGAGGAGAATTGACCCTAGTGGGTTCGAAACCCAGCTGCGCTGATCTGATAGTAAAATCTCAGACATTTACTGGACTGGTTACATGGCAGATGTTCTAAATTACCTAACGGTTTAAAAAACCTTATGTTAACGTCAGTTTCCTCACTTGAAAGCAATGTTAGTGACAGGCGAGCCTTGGACTTGAACGCCGCACATACTGATCCTCAATTGAATGTTTTACCGACATTACCACTGGCTGCAGCCAACAATGTAAACATGTGGTATGAAAAGTGTTAGATATCAACATGGTGTATCATTTCAGTTCTCTTTAATGTGAATTTTCTTTTTATACTGAGCAAAAACTGAGGAGGGCAATGAGAAACTACCTATATTTTCTCAACCTATAGGCTACATGAGGTATGGTTATGGCCAGTGATGGGCACTAAAGAATTTTCAAGGTAGAAAAGTAATTTCAAAATAGAAAATACTATTCTATTTTCAAAATACTTTTAAAATGTGTTTTTCAAAGTATTTTCAAAATACTTTTAAAGGTATTTTGAAGTATGCAGTGGTTACGATGTAGCACAAAATAAGAATTTGGAATAAGAAGATTAGTTAGAGAAGCTTAATTGTTACCTGAACAAGTCAATTACAATCTTATCAACAGTTTCCAAAGCTTCTTGTGTATGTTAACAGTAACTAAACTTAAATAATTATTCAATTTATTTTCAGTCAAACTTCGCAACAAATCTGTGCATGTATTCTGCATATCCCTCATTTCTAGTAGACGCAAATTCATAATGGCTCGTAAAAATGAACATTCGTACCAATGGTAGGCTCCTGACTGCTTGTATCAGGCTGACAGGATTGTTCTATTGATGCTGATTTTATAGATGTGTCTGTTCTACTAATGTCCAGCTCAACATCCTCATTACTCTCACCATCGATGGCGAGCAGTAATTTGCCAACTTTAGTGATTTCAATACATGTCGGATGGAGACGATAGTTCCGTTTGTGTGTGCTAACATTGTGACCCGTGTGATTAGATAGCTAAGCTAGTTCAGCAGTCGACATGTCTAGAAGCTGTTAAAAGAAAATTAAGCATATTTTGCAATAATACCAAATACTTATTAGTAACTAAATACTGTCAATAAAACAACGTAACTATTCTGAGTATCTTTGAACTATTCCATTACCTACCATTTTGATTTAACTGAAAGTGCGACTGCTGAGATGTTCCAACATTGCTACATGTCGATACATGATTACAAATACTGTGGAGCTGGTGACATAGTAATTGAAGGAGAGAGGTAACAAAATATAAATATGCCTATTTACCCGTATTGTTTTGTAAATGCTCATAAATTAGGCATTTTAATACTATAAAGAAATGTGCATTTAAATTAAATAATTATATTCTAAAGTGAAGCTTAAATTACGCAAGTAAACATTCAAATGTCTGTTTTCTAATCGAAAGATATCGCATACATATAAATTCAGATGAAAATCTATGAGTTCAACCAAACTCTCTGACCTGAGCAATTACATGTGGCAGTGATGGAAATACTGATGGCTGAAGCCAATTTAATCATCATCATCACTCGTTTATTTCAGACAACAGTCCATAAGACGTTGCACGATACAATGACAGAAACAAGAAAAAAAAGGACAGAGAATTACGTAATCTATATGTAAAGATAAATAACAATACTCAGCTTATACAGAACCTTGACATGGAGGAAATAAGAGCATTATGAGACTCTTTGATACGCTTTAACAAACTAAACCGAGAGTTACATAACACTGTGTCAAATACCGGCAACCCAGTAGATAAAAACATTTCAGTGACACTACTATATTTTGGGAAGTTAAAAAATGATTTAACGCATTTTATATAGCAGGACTTCATACGACTAAGAGCAGCTAATTTAAAAACCTTCCACAAGGCTATATCATAGAAGCAAGAACAATAACTTCTAAATAATTTCAATTTAACAGAAACTGAGCAAAAGCCAAATTTTCTTTTAAGAACATTAGTACGATAGAATAAATTCCTTATCTCACGATTAATGTCCAAATCATCATGAAGATCATTCTGTATGATATGACCAAGATACCTAAAGCTGGATACAAATGAAAGCTCATGGTCATCAAGAACTCAAAGTTACACAATCTGGTATAGGCTGTTATTTCATGAACAGATTCATTAACGTCTTAGCGTATGCAGATGATATGGTTTTGTTGGCTCCTTCTTGGCGTGCTCTGCAACACTTATTGTATGTGCTAGAGTTGGCAACCAGGGAAAGTTAAAAGTTCGGAAAGTTAGCACAAATAGATTTACATTTGATAAGCGGATTAAATACCATACAAACAGTTTTTTTTGTGTTGCACATCATGTTAATTTCCCTGGTTGAAATTGAAATTGGTGTTATAAACAGTAAGTTTCTCATTAAATGCAGTCTTGTGTACTGAAGTAGGATCCTGATTATAAAGGGCACCAAAGTGATTCTTCCACATATTAGCAATATTGTCAGCACCTGAAGCGCCTCCTATACTGATTACATTGTTATTAGCAGTACATCTATTCATTTTAGATATCTCCGACCAGAATTTGATTGCATTGTTACTAGCTAAATTGTTAGCTAAAGCATTAGCTTTCAGTGCTTCTTGATTCTGTTTACAATGTCTTAGAGCAAGCTTAAATCTAGCTCTAGCCAACCTCATATCAACAAACAGAGAACCCTGCCTGGGTTTACCAGCTGCTGACCAGTTCATAAAGCTATCCCTGGCCATAGAATGTCTTTCTTTCACATATGTATTCCATCCAGGAATAATATGATCATTACATTTAACTATATTAGCGGGAATCATTTTGTGAACAGCATCTTTTACACATAGAATAATATCATTATAGAAACTTTCAATTTTGCTAATAGACAATTTATTAACAGAAGGATTAGGATCCATAATGATATCAAAAGGAATGAGAATACCACTGAGTAAAATATCCAAGTAATTAGTGTACTGCGACAATTTATATGAATCACACACATTCCACAATGGGGTAACATTAATTTTAGTATTAACAGCATCATTAACATGAGCAATATTTTCAGAATGTATATTCACATTAAAAGAAACAGGTTTATGATCAGATACAACTACATCCTCCAAAATGTGAATACTTGAAATCATTTGATCAAATGAACTACTGGCAAGAATGTGATCTATCCAAGATCTTCGCAAGCCATCATCACTTACGTACGTATGAACATTGCTTAATCTAACCATGTCAGAAACATTAAGATTATTTTCAACAGCAAATAGCGAAAATTCATCAAAAAACCTAGTACCAGTATTACAATTAAAATCACCAGCAATAACAGTGTGTTGAGCCACACTACTATCCATAATAGCTTTAAGGTTGCTTAAACAATCAATGTATTGTTCTAAGCTCTCACTGTCGCCATAATCAACTGGCATATATACATTTAAAAGCAATACAGAGCCTAATGTTGTATTGAATTCTAAACCTGTTATTCTAGAATCAACACTATCAACTACAGTGTACTTATTAAAAATATCATTTCTAAATAGAATAGCTGTACCACCATACGGACGCCCGACTAATATATTATTAGAAATATCAACAGCAGAGAGCCCAACAGACAGAAAACTAGCATGAATACGACCTAAATAGTTCAATTCATTAGGTAACAGCCAATGTTCTTGCAAGAGTATAATATCATGGTTATTGCAAATGTCACTTATAGCAGGAGTACAGTTTTTAACAGATCTGCAATTAAAAGAACAAAATCGGAGCTCAGAGGACCTGTTCATTGTTTTATCCTGAGCACTAACATAATTAAGACTAGAATCATACTGTGGCGCCATTTAGATTGCGATTGTTAACAGAGTGATAAAATTTCCTCACTAGAATGCCCTCAGGCCAACAATTAACAGAAAAAATAACATCAGACACTTGCTTAAAATTATTAGCATCAATATTACATGTAACTGAAAATGAAGCATAGCTATCATATCTTGTAGTTAACTTAGTACAAGTTAATGACTCATCAGACAGACGATATCCAGTAGATGCTGCAACATTATCAATCGCATAATTTCGAACATCATCGACAGTTGTGGCTGGATCCAGTCTAGTCAGGAAAGCACTGCAACGTTTAATTACTTTCGCAGCAGCTAGTTTAGAAGTTACAGCTCTGCCAATAAAAACTTTCTTACTGGCTACAGACGATGTCTTCTTCATAGCACCAGTGCTCACTGATTTCTTCAGCACATCAGCCATAGTGGTTAAGGCAGAGTCTAAAGTTGACCTGAAAGCATTAGTGCTATCCACTGATACGGAATCAGAAGCTGCCCTATCTACAGGCTTAGTAGTATTCAGTGCCGCATAGACATTACCTGAATTGACATCCACTTGTGTATCCTTCCTCACCCTACCAGTCGTTGTCCATTTCACACGAGAACTTTTACCAGCATCAAAGGTTTTAGTATTAGCCTGAGCATGCGTATCAGATACATTCACGGAATCCTGTGCAGTAGAATTAGTTATAACACAGTCAGAGTTATCATTCATTTGACTAGAGCACGTCACTAGCTTCCTAAGCTCCGATAGCTCATCACGCAACTGCCCAAACTGTCTCACTTCAGATCTCAGCAAACTGATCTCCTGTAATAAAGCAGATACATCACAATGCTTGATGTCAACAGGAGGTAAACGATTGAGGTCCACGGCGTAGTACACAGGAAGTGTGATGGATGGATTGAGACATACCTTGATAATGTCTTCCATAGTTATTCTCATCTTGGAATCACCCTGTCTTTTCTTTAAACGCTGCGAGGAATGTTTCTCGATTAGATTCCGAGCCAACATTATTTCATTTTCCTTATAGAAGGAAGAACAAACAGTAACCAGGTGGTCAAAAGATAAGATATTACACTTATCCATCACGAAGCATAGGAGCTCATTACGAACAGGAGTGAGGGAAATAGCATCACCCACTCTCATATCTCCAGCCTTCATCGTTATAATCGGTTGATCACCAGGCTCAGCTGTTAGTAAATCATTGGATATCACAGTGGAAGACTGTGTTATTCCGTCTACCTCCGTGGAGGGGAAACGAGCAGCTGTGCAATCATCACACAGCATCAGATCACCCTGACGAAGTTTAACCGATTTATCTGAGCGACTAATCGGGCACGAAGCAATATGACCCGGTCCATTAGAAATACCCTCACAACGAGGCATCTTTAGCCAATATCTCAGATCTCTGATGCTGTAATGTTTGCTAAACAAAATTTAATATCCCTTTTCTGCTTGAATAGCATGTCAGTGGCGAGAAGAGTATTGGATTGGAAGTTTTGAACCCTGCATCCACTACTCTGCTGTTGAATAACTTTCCAACAAGCTACCGGCTTGGCCCAAATATAAGCTGATCTAAATTTAATGAGTTTGCTGGTCACTTCTCAATTTATTCACATTTATACTTCTGTGAAGGCTCCTATGATGAGACTGACATGTAAAAGGTAATATTACCACCAAAAAAAGTGCAATAATCTGTCAACAATGACAATCAATATTTGAATATTGTGAACACAGAAATTACCCCGTGTATGCTGAATTTCTTTAGACTTAAAACAAAATAAAGCTTTAACATCTTATTTATTATCATTTGTTAATTTTATTAACCTGTGCCACTGTAGCAAGATGCTTCCTCATCCTCGTCGTGGTTAGTAGGTGTAGTTTCTTGAGGTTAGCAGCCTTAGCAACACTTTTCAAGGTTTTTTAGAAACCGAGGTGACTTGAGATAGAATTTGGTAGAGCAAAAACATAAGGATTATCTTTGAGAATGGAGCACTCTTCTCTACTATTGTTAAGAACCATAAGAGAATCTACAAGTCATTTGTTACGAGTATTGGTACAATCCTATGTCGCTTGCCTAGAACGTTTATCACACACATTCGTTTTACTAGATGTTTTTTTGCTGCTGTTAGTGTAGACACGACAGAGGGATCGACCGAGTTTGTCATATGGCAATAATCGTCTATGGTCAGTTCAGCCACTTCTGCTCCGAGTCGAGCATTGAACACTATCATTCTCGAAAGTGCCACTTCTGCTAGTTTTCTCCAGATAATATCTGTTGCCTGTAATTTTAGTTCTTTCACCAAACTATAGATTGATTTTTCCTGGTAAGCCTTTAAAGTCTTTAGATCTTCTTCATCAGGAAATCCGGTTAGCTTTATTTAACCCTTTACTCTGTATGATGATTGTGCAAATGAAGCCATATGATCGGTGTATTCACTTAAGTGCAATTTTTTGAATTCTTCAGCTTCTCCAAGACTTGCTATATCGTTTTCACGTAAGGCTGAACCTCGTTTCAATTCTGCATATTTAAGTTGGCTTCCGCCTACTTTTATAACAAAAGAAGGATTCTTAAACGTTCGTCTGCCTTTTGTGTCATTCTGTGGCTTTCCTTCCCCTTCAATGACGACAATAACTGTATCAAAACTCCCTGGTGAAATCAGTGTATCAAAAGACTGGACTGGTTAAATGCTTCTTGCTTTTAGCAGAACTCTTGCCAGATCTCGCATGCGGACAGAAATATCTAGAGAACGACGACTACTTAATTTCTTTGAAAAATTTAAACTAGTACATGGATCCATGGCTGGAACACGAGTGAAATAAATTCGGTAAAGCTCTACCGCTGCCATCTTTGTTTACTTCTTTGTAAATAATACAATTGCCAGTAAAATCTAAAACCGAACGCGCTATTGGTTGGCGTAGAACAGGGGTGCGCAACCTTTGGGCTATTGACGGCTGCTTTAAAAAAAATTACTTTTGCCACGGCCGCAAAAATTTTTTTAACTGGAAAATGAAACAGTCAGTATCAAATTTTGCCTGTCGTAATAGTCAAAGCGAGATAATAATGACATAGACCTAAGCATAATGTATTGTAGGACTGGATTGCTTACAAACAAAAACATTTACATCCATATTTACTTAAATATATTTATACTTTATTGAACATAGTCATATAAACCTAATATCAAGTCATACACGTACAGCATAGGTATATTTTTAAGTGCGCTTAAAACGCCACAGTAAGTGATCAGCTGCTTGACTTACAGTCTTACATTGTCCATGCAACTTAGTAGTCCAGAGTACAGAAATTAGTGGCTGCCTTGCTCTTGGATGTTTGCCGAGAGTCGCGCAAAGTGCGGGCACTCACTGGAGATCATCAGTCGCATTCCTGACAGCAGATTACTGTCCACTAAGTCTAGTTCGATACTTGTTCTTGAGATACTTCATTCGAGAAAACGCCGCTTCGCACATATGTACTTCCAAACAGGTCAAAAGTGTTTGTCACCATTTCGCGAAGCTTAGGATACTCCACAGCTAATTTCCATGTCTCCAGTAAATAGATTTTGTCCTCAAATTTCTTCACCAGCTGCGCGTTATTTTTAAGTTCGATCAGTTCCATTTGGATATCTAACGACGCAATCTCTGTCTCAACCAAATGTGGAGAAGCAACGAGTTTCATTTTCTCTGAAATCTTCTCGAAATCCTGAAAACGTTCCGCGACTTCCAGCAATAGGGCTTCGAGAACGTCTGAAAAGGACGTAGCCGGAATTTCATCTCTTCTCATTTCATGTCTCTCAACTAGAGCGGTGAGTTGCGGGAAATGGTATAGATTGAGCTGTTTGATATGACTTTGTAGTAGACGACATTTGTCACAGAAATCCTGTACTCTTCTGTGCATGAGGCACACTGTTGTTACTTTGCCTTGCAGAGACTCATTGAGACAGTTGATATATAATTAACAAATCTACTGGGAAGGCTAGTGATGTTAAGAAGGCCTGGTTCTGCAGTGGGCAGTCCTTATTTTTCGTGGCATAAAATTCCAGTACTTCTTTTCGTAGCAGCAGAACACGGCGAGCAGTTTCTCCCTGAGACAACCAACGAACACTGGTGTGGTAAAGAATATCTTCAGCCGACAAATCATTTGAGTGAAGAATTTATATGAATTGGCGGTAGTGAAGAGCATTGGCGCGAATGAAAAGTATAATGCGATTCACATCCTTCAGAATGTTATTCAAATCAGCAGATTTAGAACACAACGCCTCCTGGTGAATAATGCAGTGGAGATTTATGAGCTGGTCATTACCGTGCTCCTTCAACACATAGTCTGAAAGTCTAGTCACGAAGCCATTTTGCTTACCAACCATGGCAGGCGCGCCGTCTGTAGAGATGCCTCGCAGGTTCTTCAGATCAACGTGCGAATCGATGCAAGATTTTTTCACTGCCAAAAATACGTCTTCTCCACGAGTTTGAGTAACGAGTGTCTCCATGGAGAGCAGATTCTCGCACAGTTCAAATGTTGGGGATAGGGAGCGAATGAATATGAGTAGCTGAACGGAATCTGAAATGTCCGTTGATTCATCAACAGCCAGTGCAAACAGATTGTCGTCTTTGTTAATCTTTGTCAGCATGGAGAGCTTCAGCTGCTCGGCAATATCACTCTGACGGCGTTGTACGGTATCGCGCGACAGAGGAATCAAAGAATAATCTGTTTCCTTACCCGGATGAATGCACTTCACGACATCCATGATACAACTTTTCACGAGTTCCCCATCGGAATAAGGCTTTCCAGCGACACCGAGACGATATGCTACCCGATAGGAAGCTTCGCTGCGCTTATTCGTTGTCTTAACAAAAGCAGACATAACCGATGTTTGTTGTCGAACATTCTTCTTTAGATTTTCCACGCAAATCTTCCTTGAATCACCTTGTAACTGTGCATAGTTGTGTGATGCGTGTCGGCGAAAATGTTGCTTGGCTTTGTCGTCTTTGACAGTTTTAACTACATCGCCGCAGATTAGACACTGCATAAAATGGTTCTCTGTCTCTGTCATAAAGAAATCTAACTCCCATTTTGCATTAAAGCTCCGCTTCTCTTCTTCCAATGTTCTTTTTCTTTTCATCGACATGATGGGTTCACAGGCGGTACGGATAATAATAAACGATAACTAAGCATACGAGTTGTACAAATGTTACAATAATCGTTTTCTTTAAACGCTATTTCGCTGTTATGTTTATTCACTGCTATCGCAACAATATGTCCGGATTTTAAGCTGTTTAGTTTTAAGTTATTAAGAAATGCCGCTGATTGGTCGGTTGAAAGGGCACCACGTGCTGAACAACTCGGTCAAGGAGCTGTGATTGGTTACCGATATTGCGATCTTGAAGGTTACACGGTGGTTACATATTGCGTGATTTGCAGCTGAAGCTACAGCTGCCAGAGTAGTAATTTGATAAAGGGTGTTTTGTAAATGAATATTCACTATTTCTTTTAAAACTTTATATAATATTTTGCTAAATTGCAAATATTTGACGGGCGCAGGGTATTATAATTTAAACTGGCTTCCACGGCCGCACATTTTCGTGCCCACGGCCGCATGCGCACCCCTGGCGTAGATTATTTCCATTGTTGACCTACATTTTAACCAATGGGCATTTCTGTATTATTTCTTTAAAAGATAAGTCACTGATCAATCAGCCGATAACTTACATCGCTGTTTCGTTTTGCTGTTGAATACCAAAAATTCTAATCACACGATTAACTCCACATCGCTGATTATATTAATACCTGATTAGAGCCCGCTTAGTAAATACCACCATTAGTACGGTATTCAAATAAAAAGGCACTATTTGAGTTAAGGTATCGCAAGTTAATTTTTGCTAACTAAGATATTTAAGTTAAGTTATCTTCAATACTTGTGTGGATTGAGCGAATATTCTATAATATTCGTCTACTTTGAATATTCTTCAATATTCAAAGATATCCCGATTGACAATTAATTATAACACTCCAAGAATAATAATTGTAAAGAAAATTATTGCAAGAGGAATTATATTTTATTAGAATGATTTAAAACAATAATAGATCGAGTTTATACATATTAAACCATTGGGGTGCAAACACACCCCAGGTTACCAAATTAAGGTGAAAAATTCTGATATCGTTTAAGGGTTAATTAGCGAATGCACGGCAAATCTTCTCAACGTCACACTTCTCTGTACGTTAACGGTGGCAGTGTAGAAGTGTGAGATGGGTGAGTCTCGTTTGTGTCATCGTTCTTCTAAGCCAAGTTTTGAAAGGACGCAACAAGCTAAAACTTCCTTCAGCACTGGCAACGGTAGCCTGAACAACGAGTAAAATTTGAACAATTTTAACTCTCTATGAAAAGTTGACGTATTGTTTCTGGTTGAGATGAAAAGAAAGTTGTCCGTTCATCTGCAGTTTTTAGGTGTGGTTTTGTTTGCTTTGATTGAGACTATAACAAATCTAGCAGCATGTTAATATCGAGCGCAACCTTAGCCGTATCAATTTCATCATAAACAAAAATTGTTTGAACTAATTCACTCTCCGTCATTGATGAATTATACAATACTGTTTCTAGTGAAGACATGTGTGAAAGGCCTGGTTGATCAAAGCGCCGTTTAATTTCAGATTGTAACAGATCGCTTGCGGAATAATATGCAGAACGAATGTTCTCCTTTTCTGTTAAAACGTGTGGTCTGCCTGTATTAGCTAGCATTTCGTATCTCACAGATCCCCTCGCTGTTTTTCTCGAGTCATTAATATTGATTTCCACTTTCTTTAATTCAAGATTGTCTACTTCTCTTTCTGCTTCAATAAATATATAGTCGAAATCATACTCGTTGCGAATTCTTCCCAGATGCGTTAAGAGTACTTTAGAGGCAAGAATGGTCCAGTTGCCGTGGTATTCTCGGCCTGTAGAGCCTTGGTTAGGTCTTCACAGGGGCCAAATATTGACTTGTAGATTACTACACCTAGATAAGTTTTCATTTTATTAATCTGCTCTCTGACTTCTAATATTTTGCACTTGGTTTCACCTCTTCCTGACTCAAGTTCAAGCTCATCCAGAGAGAACCTCACTACTTTCCATGATTCAGCAATCTAGCTATAGCTATTGCGCGGATACACCATCTTGTTGCGCAAAGGGCAAGCAGAGTCACACTATTCTTCTGTCAGTCTATGACAGAGATGCCATTTGCAATTTCTTGCAGTTTCTGCGTGCGCTTTGCAGTATCGCGGAAAATATTGGCATATTTTTTGACAAGAGCCAGTGAATCGCGAATGATAGGAGTCTCATTTATGATCTCCTGGAGAGTGGGGTCCAGCGAATGATTCACTCAGTGAACATACATCGACTCTGGCTGCATTGCGGTTTTTTGAGCCTGTACACTATGCAAACGTCCACTCATATTACTGGCTCCATCGAAGCTATGCCCCCTTAGTTTACTTATGGGAATGGTGAGCCTCAGCAAGACATTGGTTATTGCAGCCGTTAAAGCATTTGCGGTTGAGCTGTTAGGATTGTACATTCCGAGAAATGCTTCACTCTGAAGCTCTCACTTTCAATATACATAACAGAAACTGAAAACTGTTCCAGGCCATCTTCGTCAAAAGTTCCGTCAGCTATCAGGCCTATATATAGTGATTGCTCTACATCCACAACTATCTGCCTCTGTACGTCGTGATCGATCATTTCCAATATCTCATTTTGTATAACTGTTGCTTATATCATACGCTGCCGGCCGTTGACAAGCAACGGAGGCCGCCGCTGATCTGGGGGAGGGTAGTGCTTCCCTCTGGTAACAGTTGGGGAGCGCCGACATCTCGAGGAGGCCGCTGGCGGTACTCGCCGTAACGGCCGAGCGCCCATCATCAACAGCCCGGCGGCTGTCGGTTGTCGCTAGGCGGTTGGCGGTTGCCGGTAGGCAATTGTCGGTTAGCAATAGCCCGTCGAGAGTTTCTCTCGGGACGGACTCTGCGCGATCGAGGCCGCTCGACCTCGTCGGAACCCTAATCTCTTGCCTACCGTCGCATATTACTACGTTACGTGGAATTATTGTTTGAGTGCATTGGACTGCTAATTCGCCTTGGCTAATGTCGCTAGCATCGCCTGGTGATTCTCTGGCGGGGGGGTTAACCCCCAATAAGAGAGGTTCTGACTCTATTATTTCCATGTGCCTTTGTCTGCCTAAACAAGTACCGTCATTGGTTTTGGACTGTTCATTGACTGAGGGGTAAACCTCATACGCCCCGACGTCAGGCGTACTGTCTATAACTGGCAGGTCCATAGCCCTTATGGATTAGATTTGATGTATAAGTAAGTGAATTGTATTAATTTAGTGACTTACACGTAGCAGACTTCTTAGACGACGGTGGCCGGACACTCTGAGGGACACCAGTTGAACGATTATGTAGATTACTTACTAGATTACTATCAGCCTAATTACAGTACTTTATTTAACAGTATAATAGAGACGCCAACACGTGTTTTAATTTGTAGAGTTTAGGTTTATTAAAGATACTTAACATACGAGCTCACATACAACAGAGACTGGTAAGAGAAGACTATGTTGACTTGGCAACGACCGGAGAGAGAGTCCTTAACCGCCAAGCGACACCTCTATTTATACGCACCTCAGGCCTAACGGCCTACACGACAGCGTCGCGCAGTCAGACCTAGAAAGGCCGCAAAGATTCGAGTTCGAATCAACATAAGCGAAGTTCGCAACATAACGTTGCTTATCCAATAATCACGCCTTTCAAGCCATTGTTTAAGGGATGGCTATCTTTAGATCTCAGCTTCAACAGCTCCATAAAATTCCCACCTCTGTGCTTATCTGCTTAATTAGCTATGTTCTGTAATGCAAGATGGACTGTAGCTTATAGGAACAATGAGGCGGAAAGAAACGAGGATTTTTGCACTATCTCTACAGTAGTCAACTAGATCAAAAGTCATGTGAGAATCATGGTTGTCCAGAAGAATGAGAACTGGTTTGTCTTTCGAGCATTTGTATGATTTACAAAACGTTTGATGAAAACGAGAAAGTCCTCTGACTTCATCCAGCCCGTCGGATTTTCCGAACCAATACATCCTGAAGGTCCATCGCGAATTAAATATTCTTTAAAGTGGACACGAGGAAACACAAACATTGGTCGAATGCAGTTGCCTAAGACACTGATAAGCAACGGCTACTGTTACCAGTGTTCCTCTTTCTGCTGAGGTGACTGAGCCTACTTGTCTTGCACCTCGTGCAGCCATGGGCGCAAATCACTGGCAAAAGATGGTCGGGCAGAAAAATAAATATCGCGCATAGCGCAAAAAGACTTTTTCTTGCACCCCACCAAAATTGGACTATACCTTACCATTTTGAGTTAATTTGGTGGGGCAAAGGAATATTTTGGTAGGGCAACAAGCGTTTTTAGCCACGATTTCAAGGCGCCTATTTTTAGGCCACGATTTCAAGGCGCTTATTTTTAGGCCACGATTTCAAGGCGCCTGTCATCAACAGCCTGGCGGTAGTTATCTGTCGCTAGGCGGTTAGCGGTTGGCAGTAGTCCGTCGAAGAGTTCTTCCAGGAACTCTGCGCGATCGAGGCAGCTTAACCCCGTCGGTATCTTAGGCTCTTGCCTACCGTCACTTACAACTACGTTATGTGGAAGTAATTTAGGTGTAAACGGGACTGATACCTCACTTTGGCTGAAATTGCCAGCTCCACTAGTGGATTCACTGGCGGAGGGGTAAGCCTCCAATAAGATACGTTGAAACTCTGTCATTCCTGTGCGACCTTGTTTGCCTAAGTAAGTTGTATTGTGACGTTTGGCTGTTCGACGACTGAGGGTGAACCTCAAGTGCCCCGACGTCAAGTGTACGGTCTATTAAAGGAGGGTCCATAGCTTTACTTAGATTTGGTGACGGCTTGTATAGACTTGGTATATTAAATACTTAAATTTTGTAAAATTTAGTAGTTACCATGAGAACTAATAGAGTACTTACTCGTAGTAGGTTTTCTGAGATGACAGTGACCGAACACTCTGACGGATATCAGCTGGTGAACACGGTTTATGTTAGACTAGTTATAGGCCTATTTATTGTACTTTATCAGTATTTAAACACCAACACAAGTTTTAATTATTATTTACCTTCAGGTTTAATATGGACACTTAATGATAAGCAAAAGATAATTACTTCCACAACAATAATCTTTAATGTCTGCAACAGTTTCTTCATTACTTCCATCTACCGCCTACATATAAACACTCGCATACGTCTTTACTAGACAACTACCTGTGAGAGAAGAACTACAACCGGCAAGCGGCACCTCTATTTATCTACTCCTCAAGCCTAACGGCCTACACGGCAGCTTCTCACAGAAACGTGCAATAAAATCTCGAAGGGCCACAATGATTCGGGTTCGATTCTGTAAATAGGCGAAGTGCGCTACAATATATATGTTATCAATTTCTTTCGCCCACACTCAGGACTGTTAAATTTTCTGCTGCACTGCCAAAACCATTGACTGAATTGGTTGACAGGTTTTTCAGCACTTCGAGCGGATGTCTGAGGCGACTAAAGTTCAAGTCATCTTTGAAATGTTGTTGAAGTTTATTAAGATCATCTTGACAAACACACGTGTGCTAAAGTACACGTTCCACTATTAGTAATGTCGCGTTCGGTCTGTTTCTGTCTCGTCGATGCAATGTAGGCCGCCGCTATTCGGGGTGAGGGTGGTACTTCCCTTGGGAGAGTTACGCTTGTGATAGACTTATTAGAGGGTGGTCTAGGTTGTGCCTCTCGCACATTAAGATAGAGATTGGGCGTACGGCTTGAATGGCGTTGCCTAGAATGAGAAGGGGAGCTATCTCCCACGTAGTCATAACTAAGAGATCCTCAATGAGGCGGCCGGATCGATCCCTAATGGAGCTATCAGGTCGTTCCCTGCTAGAATAATGGGGTCGTTCTCCAAATGAACTATCGGGTCGATCCCCTTTAGAGTAATAGGATCGATCCCCTATGTGATTGACTCGTAACGGAATACTTAGCAACTTCAACATATAGTATAAAATGTGACGCCTTGTAATTTCGGCTCATTGGAACCTCCTGTGCCCTATCAGTGTTGCATATCATGTCAGAGACCAGAACATTGGCAGATAGTGATGACCCTACGGGATGTTCTATTAAGTTTAACCCCTCGATGCGGTGGTTAATCACGCTCTGGGTTTGATCTCTGTGTCTATAGACTGAATACCGAGAGGGATAGGTGAGGAAGGATAGACCTCATTGGCGCCCACGTCCGTATCGAAATCGATTAAAGAATCTTCCCTGTTTTTGGAACAACCAATTTTTTATTTAATAACATGAACAGAAAGCGTTTATCGCATAAACACTATATTAATTTTCTTAAATCAGATTACAACATAAGTAATGATTACAGGTGATTCTTTAATTACTTACAGTCAACAGGATAGAAGACGGGAAGGCACACAGACTTCTCACCAGCACAGAATATGAACAATATCTAGGATTAACTAATTACAGAATATAAAATAGACTATAGCTCTGATCGAAAACTGACTCGATCGCGACTCTACCAAAGACCGCCTAGTGGCTCGACTTCTACTTAATACCCTTGACACATATATATGTACTCTAACCACCACAATTCTACTACTGAATGCCTCGCGACTCTGCTACCGACTAGCCTCTCTGCTACCGAATGACTAACTCACCGAATGACTCCTAAATTACTGGCTGACCCAATGCATGTCTTAGCACTGGCTTATATACTGTAATAATGACTGATGGCTCGATCTCGCGACCAGACCAATCAGAAGAGCCGGTATGCCCAAGCCCCGCCTACAGGGATCGTCGATCGGCGATCCCTCAAAGGCATTTGGCGATCGTCCGTCGATCGATCTACTAAAGGCCGACACAAGTTCGAATCCGCGGGAGGGCAAAGTCCGTCACCCCTTCCCCCTCAAAAGAGTCGGCCAGCCGATTAAAACTTCAATATGAGGACTTTGCACGATAACATCAGAAATATTAATCACACACTAAAAGATAATACACTTAGCATTAACTTGAAGAGTCCGTGGTACGAGGATCAAATACTAAACTTCGTTCAGCACCATAATTGCACTATAGCATTAAATTCGAACAAGCCATTATTGAGGGCGACCATGCGCCGCGAACTCCAGGTCGACGATCTGGCTCATCTCGTCTAATTGTTGAACGATACTCCTCGCCCGTGCCAGCTTCTGATCGAACCTGCGTCTTTCCTCTTGGACTAGGAACGCGATATCATCATGCCCGATCCGAGCTTGGCATAACTCGAATAGAGCGTTGGCGTTTTCCAAGTCTAACGGTTGCCCCGGTCCGTTTATACCGTAAAACCATAGGGCTGTAGAACGAAATGTGGCCGAAGATACTTCGGCCTGACGGATGGGATTAGTCGTAACAGTACCTTTAGCGCCGACGTTAGCGTTCGTCCCTTCTCCGGGCATTTCTCACTCTACCCCGTCTATCGAATCAATGCCGGGGACTTGAGAGACCGAGTCCTCCCTGTGATTGGGTTGACCCAAAGCTTTATCCGATGCAGAACTCCTGAATCCTAGCGAGGCGACCGCAGAGAGAGTATCTAACTCTGCCCCAACGAGGCTGGACTCCTCAGATCACTTCCCTAGTTCACCCTTTGTCTCCTCTCCATCTTTAACAGCCGGATGATCCGTCGAGAGTCCTGGAACCACGACTGCCGCGGCGACGTTCGCACACTCCTCTCCACACGAACGAGCGGATGTGGGCTCAGGTCTCGCAAAGAAATGGCTAGCGTGTTGCTTTCCACCATCGGGCACTCCGTCATCTCCCACGAAGACACGTTGCGAATCTGCTGGAAGGTTCCCTTCGTCGATCGACGGGAATGTTTCTAATTCTCTAGAGTCGACATCGCAGCCAGTTCCTTTAAGTAGTCAAACTGCGTCTCAGCCAGCAGGGTCTCAATCGATTTCGAAGGATGTGGGTATACTTGTGCCGACGGCGTTGCTTCTTGCGGCTCTCCGACCTCTACCTTTCGCAGGTTCGGTTGCTCGGCCTCAGCTTTGCTGGGTTTACCCTTACGATCCTCCTCTTCTCGTCGTGTCTCACCACCGGAAACGTCCTTACGCCTCTTCTCAGGGTGGATCCGCGTCGGTCCATACCCTCTCCGCCAGCTTTCACCCGCTCACGCGTATCCGACGACTGCCTGCTGGACTGTTTCGAAAGAGGCTCCAAGACTACACTCGCAACGACAGGAGCCATCCTTCCTCTGGAGTGAGAACGCGGGGATCCTCTGGCTCTCCCTGCACATTCATCGTCGCTGTCTTGATGCCACGCGGAGCCTTCAAGGGAACCCCATTCCTTGCCGACCACCACTGCCAAACTTTTGGCCCTTTGTCGAAGCCTTACCCTGATCTTGTGGTCTCGAACATGTGATTTACCATGGGGGGGGGGCCTTGGCGTAGATAAACTGGCACAACCGACATTCATACTGCCACCCCTAGGAGCTGCGGACCACAGACACGTGTTTGTATGCGTCACGTAGTTCCTGATCATCCGCCTCGGAGCGTTTGTATGACATCTCAGCTATAACAGGCCCTGTCACCAGCTACCCTGCAAGACAAGAAACACAAAACAAAACAACCAAATAATAATCCAATTTCCTTCACAGACTCTCATTATCCACATCCTCCTCTCGTCTTGTATACTGTGCGGTGACGATAACACGCAGGCACGAACTCCGACGGAGGACTCGCTAATCATCCGCGAAACGCGCGGGACCTCGCAATTTCAAGTTTGTACTCGCAACTGTGAATTCCGTCCGTCATAGTAGTATATCAAGGCCTTTTGTGTTAAATCTATTTGTGATTGATCCAATTGTGTCAACAATGACACAATAAAAAATATATCACACGGTAGTACTCTTGTGCATCAGTGATGTGGTGTCCTGGCTCACCATTATCCAACTCACGAGGCACTATCCTTTGACGAGGAACAGTGGGTGGCTCTGCATCCAATATAGCAGATTGAACCAAACATTTGTTGTATAGTTCAGGAAAGGGTTCGTCTGAGCGCCAATGCTGCAAAGTTTTGATCACTGACTCCGCAGTCTTCAATCCATCGCAAGCATTTATCGTAGAACTCTGCTGCACCTTACTGAGGTTATAAGTGACTTCAAATAGAGTTGATGTGACAACTAGCATAAGCTAAAACTCGAACTGAATTAATTGTAATGCAAATCCTGTAGACTTCGCACACGCATCGCGATCGCATGAAGAGTTCATGGAGGTCGCTAAGATCTCCAAATTTATGGGGACGAGTAATTTCTGCAGTTATTCTATGACACTATACCTGAGTGTCCAACGAGTTGGACAAAACGGTCTCAATGAAGCACTTATGTCACTGGCAGCAGAAATATTGCGTAACTCGGCTTACCGTTTTGGTGGGGATCTCAGGAAATTAAAAAGCTCATTCACAGTTGTCATAAAGTAGTTCAAAGACGGCACTTTTGCGCACGCGTCCAGGACAACTAGGTTCAAGCTCTGAGACTTACAATGAACTTGAACTGCACGGCTTTCAACATCAAGCAGACGCTTTCCAACTCAACTATTGGATCTAGTTAACATAACATAACATGACAGAGTCAGGAAGCAATTATATGCTTGTTTAAAACTCATCAGACTCTTAACTAATACCAATTAATATTGATAACACCTCATAGTTCAATATAAAATGTCTAATTTCACCTATCTGTACATTGTAAAATACTTAATTAATCCTACTTTATAAATCAAATCATACAAACTTCATGTCAACATATCAAATTTATACATATGTATCTCACTGAACATGCAATTAGCATCTAATTTACATGTTCCTATGTTTATAATATTTGTTTTTAAACGCATTCACTGATTCTGCTTCTACAACTTCGATTGGCAAACTATTCCAAGCACTTATAACTCTCTGACTAAAGAAAAATTTCCTTAAATCTAGTCTACTTCTAAATTTACTAAGTTTATAAATATGTTCCCTAGTGTTTCTGTTGTTTGATAAATTAAACCAAATACTATGGTTAACTTTGCTGAAGCCTTTGAGTATTTTAAAAACTTCTATTAAACCTCCTCTAGTTCTTCTCTCACTTAAAGAGGTTAATCCTACGAATTTTAATCTATTCTCATAACTAAGTTTTTGGCAGTCAAATACCAGCCTTGTTGCTCTGGCTTGTACCCTTGCTAATTTATCGATATCTTTCTTAAGATATGGGCACCAAGTCTGAACGCAGTATTCAAGTTTGGGCCGTACAAGAGCCTTATATAGCCTTACCACAATATCTTTATTTCTACATGCAATTGTTCTTTTAATCATTCTTAATAAACAATTAGCACTATTTACAACTTTATTACAATTTTCACTAATTTAAAAGAGCTATCCACAAAGACTCCTAAATCTCTCTCACTGTTTGTGGATTTTAATTTTATTTTGTTCAAAGTATACTCAATTCCTAAATTATTATTCCCTATATGCATAACTCTACATTTCTCAGCATTGAACTCCATTAGCCAATCACTAGACCAGTTCTGTAATATTTTTATATCATACTTCAAACTCTCTGAATCTTCAATGTTGTTTACTATCTTTGCCACTTAGAATCATCTGCAAATTTACTAAATTTTGATACAATATCTATGTCAATGTCATTTATGTGAACTAAAAATAGCAGAGGTCCTAAAACAGAGCCCTGTGGCACACCACTCTTCACTGCTGCCCATTCCGAGAACTCATCCTCGACACACACCCTTTGTTTTCTATTGCGTAACCAATTACCTATCCACTTTAAAAGTTTGCCTGTTATTCCATGTGCTTCCAACTTACTAAGTAATATTTTATGTGGAACTTTATCAAACGCTTTAGCAAAGTCTAGATATAAGATATCAATGCTATTTTTATTTTCTACTTCCTTTGTAATATATTCTAAAAATTCTAGCAAATTAGTTAAACAAGAACGCCCACTAATAAAACCATGCTGACTATTTTTAATTCAGTTATATTCTTCCATGAAACTATTTATTTTATCCTTAATAATGCTTTCAAAAATCTTACCGATTAAGCTTGTTAAGCTAATAGGCCTATAGTTTTCTGCTTTATCCCTATTCTCCTTTTTATGTATTGGAACTACATTGGCATTCTTAAAATCTTGAGGAACCACCCCTATTTCCATTGACGCCTTTAGTAGGTTTAACAGAGCTGGTGCTAATTCATCTCTTAGCTCCGAAACCAGTTTTCCATGAATTTCATCTGGACCTTGACTTTTATTAACATTTAGCGAATTTAATTTATTTATAACATCGTCAATATCAAACTCAATATTATGTAAGGAGCATTCAAAGTTACCTTTGAAGATCCTAGCCGGTACTGGCCTATTAACTAAATCTTCTTCCACAAATACAGACGAAAAATATTTATTAAAATAGTTTGCAGTATCTTTATTATCTTCTATGATATTGTTATATTCATCTCTTAAAGGACCAATCTTTTAAATAACCTTTTTGTTAGCATTAGCATAGGCAAAAAAACTCCTTGCATCATTCTTTATATTACGAGCTAGCTTTTTTTCAAATTCTAACTTGGCTTTTCTATTTTCTGCAACCGATTTATTAAGCTTTTTCTTGTATTCACAGTACAAAGTTTCATCATTATCACTATTTTTGTAAGTGTTCAAAGCATCTTTTTTGGCTTTTCTTTTTCTTCTTACCTTTTTAGTAACCCACTTGCATCTATCTTTATTTTTGGCTTTTAATTTAATGAACTCATCTCGAATCATCCTAAGACCTGTGTTAATATTATTCCATAAGCTCTCTTCATCATCGTTATTATCATTATCCCTTAAAAGCATAAATAAATTTCTATGCTGTATATTTATTTTAATTTCTTCACAGTTTACTTTAAAATAATCAAATTTTTTGGACTTTCCTACCGATGCAACTGCACTGAATTATAAAGCTAATGGTTAGATGATCACTTGTCTCAAAAAGGTTCACCTATAAATACACATCCTGAATTATTTCTTCAGAGCACAAAACAAGATCAAGGAAATTTTTGCCTCTAGTAGGTTTATTACAATACTGTTCTAAAAAATTATTATTTATACATTCTATAAATAAGTGAGATTCATCTATGTTTTCTCTATTTCCTCAGTCCAATTCAGGATAGTTAAAATCACCCATTACTACAACCTTCTTATCAGTCCAATTCAGGATAGTTAAAATCACCCATTACTACAACCTTCTTATCATACTGTTTATCAAACACACTAAACATAGCCTCATCATTAGTTTTGGAACTACCTGGGGCTCTATATATAACACCAATGTAAGACTTTATTTCACCAATGCATGGTAGTTTCGAACAAAGATATAGAAAAAAGAAAGAAAAATAAACGAAAAGAAACAACACTCTGCATACAAGTACAGCTAAGCGATGCAAACCTAGTAGTTTACAAGTGACAAACAGAATCAAATCAACTCAATTATTCATTAGAATATTCAATATGTAGCATTTTGTCAACGTAGATCCAAAATTTTAATCGTACTTTAGCAACAGAATCAACAAACGAAATATTACATTTCCTTTGTAAACTTTCAAATTCTAAATAATCTGGATGATCTAATTCGATCCCTTTAATAATTTTGGCATCTAATACTAATTTGTTTAAAAAATTATATCTATGGTATTCATATAAGATACTCAAAGGCCAAAAACCAAAATAATATTGACACCACATAATTACTTCCTTGTCTGTCGTATGAAAGATCTTCGCAAAGATACTGTCATATGCTCTACTCATACTCTTTAAGTCTGAATCTCGCAAGGTGGCAGCAGCAGTGCCATAAAGCAATGCTGATACACCATTACTATCAATCAGTTTAAGAATGACATCTTCAGATGCTTTTGTTCCCAGCCTTCCTAAAGTGGTGTTAGCAGCTCTAAAAAATTTCCTTTTTGATTCTTCCCATTGGCATTTAAAATTTTTTGCCTTACAAATAGTGACACCTAAGTATTTAATAGATTCCACCTAATTAATTGCAACTCCTTGAATACTTAAAGGTGAGCATGAATAGCTACACCTTGGGCCTATTCTTATACAATGGCATTTTGACACATTTATTGGCAAATCTAACTCAATGAAAACATTATCACATATATCAAACATAAGCTGTAAATCAGTAACCGATGCACTAATCAAAATTAAATCAACAACATACATGAAGCTGTTATAGCATTTATAATTAACAAAGCATCCTAAATTAGATTGCTCTAATACACTCAATATATTATCCACAAATAACATAAATAAAATGGGTGACAAAACTCCTCCTTGTTTAACACCAGATAATAGAGGCACACAATTAGACATACAATTTTTCCATTTAACACTTGTAGAGTTTTTGGAAAACCAATTTTCTAGCACATTTAATACGCATTTATTTACACCTCTGTTCTGCAACATACATAAAATTCCATAACCATTGCATTTATCAAAAGCTTTTTTCAGATCAATTACCCCAATATTTACTGTAGTGTTTCTATTATTGAAGTAATTAACAACTTTTCTAAGATTATGCAAGGCGTTAGTGCATCCGACTTTTTGTTTAAATCCAAATTGCCGTGTGGAGGTTTCTAAACTAACATACCTTAAAATACAGTATTCAAAAATTTTTGATATTATTGGGCATATCGTTATTCCCCGAAAGTCGTCAGCAGACATGTTTCTTTTGTGATCCTTAAATTTCGGTATTGGTGTAGTAATGCCAACCCCGAACTCATCAGGAGCTTTTCCCAACTTCAACATTATATTAAATAGAGTTCTTAGAATTATAATTAAAGACGGATGTGCATAAGCAATATGCTCAATTGTTAACCCATCTGCGCCGGGAGCTTTGTTTGCTTCAATGCTATTAATTGCTTTATCAATGGCTTCAACTTCAATATAGCATTCATTTTCTGTATTTTCATAAACCCCCTTTTTACAAAAATAGCGATCCCGAAAAGTTTGGTGCTTTTCTAATGAGTTTTGTGTGCAGGCATTTTTTATATTATTAGCAAGAGCGTTGGCAATCTCAGTATCTTTTTTAAATCCTTCTACAGTAACATCATTTTGGGTATTTTGTTGTTTAAAGAAGTAACCTTTCCAGCATTTCCAAAATTTTGAACCATTTGAATTTAGTAGATTATTTTGTAATTCAGCTGATACATTATTTTTATACTTCAGCTTATTCTCATTTAAGAGGCATTTCTGTAGTTTCTGTGAGCTTTAACTTTCAAATCAAACAGGTTGCCGTCGTTTGGTTTACCTGCATTTTTCCAATTATTAAAGTGTTCAATGGAATCGTGTTTAAATGTATCTAAATTTTCATCTAACCAAAATTTTCGTACACCATTTTTACCTCTTTGTTTTATAGTTCTGATAGCACAGGTTTTTAAAATATTAATTATATTTCTATATATGATATTAATACCAGCTTGATTAAAGACATTGAGACTTTTTTCGTATAACTTGTCAAGATCATGAGTATTGAGCAGTATGTATAAATTATAAAACGCAGTTCTAGTTAATTCATAGTAATCCGAGGTAGATGAGCCACGCCAATCAAAGTTGTATGTGGAGACAAAATGATTTACATTTGAGTCATTAGTGTTAGTAATTTTAAAGCAATGCTTTAACACATCTGGTTTCATATTTAATGATTAAAGATATTGGGACTTTTTTCGTATAACTTGTCAAGATCATGATTATTGAGCAGTATGTATAAATTATAAAACGCACTTCTAGTAATCTGAGGTAGATGAGCCACGCCAATCAAAGTTGTATGTGGAGACAAAATGATTTACATTTGAGTCATTAGTGTTAGTAATTTTAAAGCAATGCTTTAACACATCTGGTTTCATATTTAATACAACTGGTAGATGATCAGAGAAATTATCTGCTTGCTCAATGACATCCAATGACGTAATGAAACTAGGTTGTGTATCTGTTACTAGGAAATTATCAATATACGAATACGCATTTCGAGTTTTCACTCCAAAGGTGTATTGAATAGGGCAATCATCAATAAGACGGTTACTAACTATTAACCCCATATTTCTCAAGAAATTGTTTATATAATTTGCTAGGTCGGATTTCAATAGGATATTATGATTAATATCACCTCCAATTATCGCGTAATTAAATTCCACATTAGCAATATCTGACTCAATTGACTGAAGTGTAAACTCCAACTCATTGCGGTCGGCAGCACTCTTACAACTTGGCAGATATACATTGACCAGCAGTAGTTTATCTATTGTTATAGCAATATATCGCTTGCTGCACATAATTATATTAACATTCGATGCAATATTACAAAATGATTTTCTTATAAACATACCAACACCTCCATAATTTCTACCTCTTAAAATACCTCTACCTAACACATGGTCCATGGCAGAAGATACATAAATATTATACTCGGTACTAAAACAATCAAAGTTAGATAACTGATCATTTGTTAACCAATGTTCTTGTAAATATATTATGTCAATTTTATTAGTAAAACATAAGTTTTTTAGCATCAAAATTCCCTGATTAAATCCATGCATGTTATATGTTACAATTTTTATAGCATCAATTCCATTGAGGCTGATTTCAGACTCAGTATTGGTTCGCTCAGCACTACTCATTATCAGAATTAGTTGTTCCCTGTTTTACTTTAAATACCCAGTCTCGAATCTTAATACTAGGTGCCCACACTTCCTTTGACAGGAATTTATCCACGTCATCAGCATCAATATTTACCCGAAAGGCGTATGAATCAGTATTTTTGCATTTGACTAGAAAAACATTATTTATTTTAATACTGCAACTGTTTAAATATTGATGAATTTGCTCACATGTGGTTTCAGTAGACAGATTACTTACAAAGAAAATTTTACTTTTCTTTATCTCTTTGGCAGCTTTCAAAGCACAAGAGGTATTGGTGCCGATGACTCTGAAAGAATTAGTCTTAGGTAGAGGTTGAGGTCTAGGTGGTTGTTGTAGACCTGGTGATGATCGAGGTCTCTTGTTAGATGCTTGTCTGGTTTTACTGTAGGAAACCTTCATTGTAGTAAAACCATCATTGTCGGTGTCGTAAGAGACCGATGCTCTGCTGTCATTCCTGGCACCTGACTCTACAATCTCTGATCACTTTCGGACTGAACCACCGACATCATCCATCACTTGATGCCTCACCTTGTCCGACGCCTGTTTTACCCGTGTTGATCCTTCCACCTCAGAATCATTGAGTGACAGTATCTTGTTCTCAAGACTTGTTAATTTGCCGATAACCACCCCAAGTCCTTCAGGTTGAAGATCAGAGTGTTTGAGTGTAGGTGAGTGAGCAAGACTATCCAACTTCTTATCCAATGTATCCAACCTGTTCAGGACGCACCGCAAGTCCCCCTCCTCAAGTCTTGCCGAAGGAAGATTATTCACGTTTAATGTAACAAATTTAGGAAGCCTATCCTTAAGTAAATTTTCATCAATGAAGCTGAAAACATTGAAAATGTCATTCAGCTCCGTCTTAGTCTTGTTCTCGCTTAGCTTCCTCTTCGCAGGTTTAGGCCACTTATCTAATCCTAATCCGTCCACAGATTCAACTAATTTCTCCTTTGCTTCCGTGATATCTGTGGCAGAATAGAAGTCGCCTATAATGCTCTGTAGCTTGGTGTTAGTCAGTTTTTCAAATTTACATTGTAAGTAGCAGAGTAACTCGCAGGCTATCATTGCGGTAGGCCTATTGTTGTCGGTTATATCTATATTACTAGCAGCTGTTTCAGCCATAATGGCAAGCGTTCCAAATAAATAGTAGTGTAGACTATAATATACACGACTATATATTATAGACTAATCTCTAGTATGGAGTTTTTAAATAACACTATATATTTTACTTTATTTAATAAATAAACACGTCGCCATATTGGCTGTGTTACCATCTATCTGTCATAATAAGATTAATGTTCTTACACTTGATATTGCACCAAACTCTTTCTTTAAAGTTTGAAACACATAAATCGTTAACTTGAATTAGGTTCAATTCATTTTTTACATACAGCAAAACACCCCCACCTCGTTTCTTGACTAAATCATTTCGATCACATCTAAATACACTGTATCCACTAAAACTAATTTCACTATCACTAATGTCATCAGACAACCATGAATCACTGATTCCCAAAATATCTATATTTTCATCTTTAATCAACAACTCTAGTTGTGACATTTTATTTACAATACTTCTGGAATTGAAGTATACACATTTTAAGTTATTTTTAACATCTAAATTACTATAACAATTTCGAGTTTTATCAGCCATAGCTGCATGACCTAATTTTTGCACCCCTTCTGTGTACATTATTCTAAAAAATTCACAAGGTGCTTGAAAACTTTCTCACCGACAAACTTTCTTCCCTTTAAATTTAGATGGATACCACCAGCATCAGTCATACTGCGCTGTAGCTCTAAACCCAAGAAAGCAAAGCCTCTAGCTTGGCATAGCTCTCTCAGTCTCATATTTACCAATGACCTCTTACGCTCTAATCTTTCCGTCAAATCAGACCTCTTCGCTATCCCTAAAACTGTTACACTTTTACTTTTTGCTTTCTTGGCATTGTTTAGCAGTATGCCATATTTATTTAGAATATTGCTACAATCCTCTTCAATGAAGTTATTTGTCCCTACCATTAAAACCAAGTGTCTTTTCTCATCTTCCTGCAATCTTCCTACTTCACACGCTATTCTTTCTATTTTTGCCCCTGACAGCGACTGCCCTTGTATTAAACCTTCAGTCTCTCGCTTGAGATCTATGCTCAGAGTTCTGATCATAGAATCTCCCATCACAACAACACGGTGTGATTCCTCAGTGGCCCTATCCAGCACTTCCTTCACTGATTTTCCATCTTTGGCTTTATGGTCAGGACGTCGTTCGGCAATTCCATCGTCATCTTCTATTACATGAATTTGTTTATCTAATCTGTTATAAGTTCTTTCTCGTGCTGGCAATTCATGTCCTAATGCTTTTCCTCTGGTCCTGTCTTTCCTGCTACGTTTGCTCTCTACCAACTCCCACTTTTGAGCCTCAACTGGAGTTGGCCATTTCCTGCATTCCTCTGCCTGTAGAATACAGGCCAGCACTTTATCCGACATTTCCCTGACCTTATCTTTATGAATTTCTAGAGTGGTATCTAGTATACCCTTACCTTCAACAAAATCAACATTATCCACACCACTAGTCCATTTATAAAGAAATGCTTTAACCTTCTTCATCCTATTATCTAAATCCAGTAGCATATTATGCAATCTGATTAGTTGTCGTAGATGCACTGTCATATGCCTGTTCTCTAAGCAGATATATAGAAAGATTACATCCCATAGGTTATTGTAATAATTGTGAATAATTGTGACTGCAGCTGGCTCAGTCGCTTTTCTAGTGTTTGTAGTCCGGAGGCTTCATGTAGAGATCTGATGCTTGTACATCTGCCTTCGCGAAGCGCCGTCCTTATTGCTGAATTCAGGACTCTGTGGAGATGTAGTAAGAGAGTCTTGTTGGTGTCGGCAAGGACGACGCTCCTATACTCTAGTACCGGTCTGATTTATTGTTTGTACAGTGTCACCGGAGTGCGAGATTTGGTGCACCATCCCTGGCCGCTAATCTTCCGCAGTAGAGCGATGCGCTGAAGGGCTGGTTTCGTTTTCTGCTGACAGTGAGTCCAGTGGGTGACGTTTTTGTGGAATGTTACCCCCAGCATGGTCATTTCGTTTTTAGAACTCTCTAATATGGCCAAGGAGCTTTAGTGAGACCGGTTTCCGTCTAGGATTGAAGTTCACCAGTTGAGTTTTTGTTGAGTTAATTTTTATTATTCATTTCGAGCACCATCTTTTGATATCGTCCAGAACCCATTGCAGTCTGAGACACCCATCAAACTCTTGCATGGCAAATGGAGCATCCGAGCTGCTTCTCTATTCTCTGCGGATAGTGTCCAACATTATCTTCTATGACTGATCTAGGTACAGAGACGTGTCTAGAGATCCTGTTTTGACCTTTCACATTTCTCTGAAAGTCCATAAGGTTCATAGTGTCATTTGATGTTGAATGTTGAAACCGTCTCCACGCATTCACCATGGACATGACAGATTCATCATATGAGTAAACAGGAACCACCACCACTTCCTAATACGCAAGATACGAATACGGCAAGAATTAACCATTTGATCAAATAGATCAACACCTCCATAGTTATAAGAATTCAAAACAATCTTCTGTGGTACGTCGACCTTGGATTTGTCCTCCTTGGTCCAACGCTTAGCACTCCTTACTGGGTGCACTCCATCATAATTCCTTGCCATCGTCACAATACTGTTGTCTAGCGGCCAATAGAGATTATTTGACATCAAATCTGTAGTCATGGGTTCCACGCTCCTCTTTGGCTCTCCTTTTATGAAGCTAAAGGGCATTTCTTCAGTCTGTTTTCGCGAACAGTACCCGTTGCACAAAGACCAAGTTCCTTAGTTGAGAGAGAAGCTCATAGCTTGTAAAGAAATTATCAAGGAAGACCACGTGATCATTTTGGACAGTGACGACGTCGAGGAGAGCCATGACAATTTTTGTACCAAGCGGGGTGGGAGGTTGATTGACAGTCCTTCCACAATAGGTGTCATATTTGTAGCAATATCCTGTGACACTGCACATCATCCAGTCCTTGTAACCGAATCGAGTAGGTTTTCCCCTAATGAAATGCTTAGATGAGTTGTCAGGTGTCTTACCTTAGCAGGCTAAAGACACCAAAAGCAGACGTAAAATCCTTAAATGTACTGAACTATTCACGGGATTCGCGTCTGAACTCATAAATTAAACTACACTAATCTCAGAGGCCCGACCTTTACGGATTTACTTACAGACTACTGTAGTTAATATTTAATTTTTTAAATTTAAAATAAACCGCGAATTAAATACGTACAGTTCACGAAAATACAACAATATCCGAATGTTTGATATCAACGAAAATTAATTAAATTTAAATTAAATGTCCATGAAATACATTCGATCCTATAACGCGTAGAATTAAATTACTCATATACTAGGCCTATATCAGTGATATTCCAGTCTCCTAAAGTTTTTCTATTTCAGTTTCTCTTACAGTCTTTGCTAATGTTTTTATATTTCTATTTTAGTCTTTGCATATTTTTTCGTTTAAGTTTTTGTTATATTTCAAAAAATTATTTTCTATTCCGATTCTATTTCAGTCAAGGAATTTTTTAATTCTATTTCTATTCTATTTCAGTCCTTAAATATGGTGAACCATTTTAAACTTAAACATCACACATGTATTATTCAATGTTTCTATTCTTAATTTCATTATAATAAATCACTATAGAGAGAGTTGATTAATTACTTAAGTTCGCCACAGACAATATTAGGCCTACAATTGAGTTTGCTAGTTTGAGTTAATCATTTAACAATGAAAATTTCTCATTAGTATCCTTTATTTTAGCATCATCTAAATAAAATCTATGTTGGGAAGAGATGTGTTTTCAACTTACAACGGAAAGTGGAAGTAGTAGAACATGAGCGAAGATCAGGAGGAAGAGAGTTCCAAACAGTAGGAGCGGAGAAAGAAAATGAACGTCTACCTAACGAAGTGATAATATTAGGAATTTTGAGCAGTTTGGTGTCAGAAGAACGAAGCTTACGAGAAGGTTGATATTGCATTAGGAGATCAGAAAGGTAAGAAGGTTTACCAAAAAGGATTGTTTTGAACGTTAAAAGAGCAATTTTAAACTTAACTCTTTGAACTACAGGAAGCCAATGAAGGTTATTAAGCAAGGAACTAGAGGTGGCCTGAAGCCTCGAGGATCGACAGACAACACGTACTAGAGTATTTTGAACGCGTTGCAAACGCATGAGAGAAGAAGGTAAACCATATAGCAATGAATTGCAGTAGTCGGGTGTAGAATGAACTTTTGAGTTGGCAAGAATTATGGATGAATTTTTATCAAGAGATGACCGCATCTGTCTGATTTGACGAATCTGGAAGAAAGATGAACGACAGACAGATGAGATATGAGATTTAAAATCAGGATTTTCATCAAACATGACATCAAGGTTTTTAGCCTTGGCAGTAGGAGTTAGAGCAAGATTTTGAGAATAGATGGAGGAATTGGCAATTTTGGTTCTTTGCTGGGGAGTGCCGATTAAAAGATACTCGGTTTTAGAGGGGTTGACAGAGAGACGATTACTGCAAAATCATGAATACACTTTGTCAAGAACAGATGAAAGATGTTGCAATTTCAAGACCGGCACTGTTTAGGATCTTTCATTTCTCTTCAGCACGTGTTTTTTCAGATCGTTTGGGGTGAATCGATTTGTAGTGACATGTGATGGGGGGGACGTCCCTGACATCATCCTTGTATGAAAAAACGGACGCTAAACCTTTATTATTATTATTACTATTATTAGCATTATCGTCAGTCATTTTCTTATGAAGGTTCAAGAAGACCTGCTTCTCAAAACACACCTGAGCTCTATTTCTCTTACAGGCAGTCAGATCACAGAGCGAAAAAATTCTTTCGCAATATGCCTCGGATGCTGGAGCGGCTACCATATCTTGAGCAGTCTTAGCTAGACGTGGAAATAAGGGTTCGTTTTCCAACCAGAATGGCAGTGGTGTTGTTCCCGTGCAGAGATTATCCTGAAGCATCGTGAAATATTTTGTCAACTCATTATCTATAGTGTTCGCTGTTGGACTTGAAGTAGTTTGAGTCGTTGTCGATGTAAGCTTCCGAAATAGATGTTTGAATTTCTTGCGGGTTGGTTCATTATCGCTGTCATCTCCTTCATCAATGGCAGCGTTCATGGATGCTTGAGTCACCCAAGTTGACACTGGGAGTACTTTGTTCCTACAGATACACTGAGCACAAAACAGATAGAGTTTATTTGCAGAATGAACGGAATAGATTAGGAGGCTACCTACTCTAAACTTCAGAGTACGTAGCCTCTTCAGTAAGTTTATGTCGAAGACTAATTCGTAAAAAATAACACAGAGCAATTAGTTTAATTGAAAATCTAAGAAATTAATTAACACTCTGAAATTGATCGTTCAAATGATAATTAATCAGTGAATAGAGGATCGAACTGTTGAATATTAAAATTTGTGATCAATTTTAAATTACTATTCACATTTCTGACTACAATCTATCAATGTAGTTTAAAGATACAAGAATTTAATCTAAGCATTAAAAGGCACCATGAACAATTAGAATACTGTAAAATAATTAATATAACATCAAACCATATCAGTATGCTATTTATATCTACCATATCAGTAGCAATTTATCTAACTTTTTGGATGATGTATGCTCTTGCAGCTGACGACAGTATTTCCATAGTTGGTGTAAGCAGGAATGGTGCCGTCTCATAGTCCAAGAGACAAGCAGCAGCAGGCACCACCTCAAATGTCGAGCTTTGAGGATTTAGAAAGTTGTCGAAACGCCTTTTTAAGGCCTGAAGAAGGCCCCTCGCCATTCCATACCCCTCTCCTGATTCAGTGCCCTCTATCTCCTCAAGATGGCAGCTCATATCTAGTATAGCCGGAATTACTTGCGATAGAGCGTAAGAATCCTTCTGCAGTGTATCTGTGTGCGCAGCAAAAGGGTGCGAAAGTGTGCTTACGAGGGGCAGTCATAAAGTTCGAGGACTACATTTATTACACAAAAACTGTTAATGCTATTTACAAAATTTAAGTTTGGCCTTCAAAATGCATCCCTTGGGAATCGATACACTTCGTCCAGCGATCCTTCCAAGCCTCGAAGTAGTGCCATAGGCCATTCTTGTACAGCACCTTCATCGCACCCGAAACAGCTGCGTTGACCTCATCGTCTGACTGAAACCGTTGACCACGGAGGTAATTTTTCAGGTCAGGAAATAGAGAATGGTCACAGGGAGCAAGGTCAGGTGAGTAGGCAGGGTGAGCAAGCAGTTCACAGCCGATTTCAGCGATGGTCTGCTGGCAAATCTGGGACCGGTGAGCTGGCGCATTATCGTGGTGCAAGATCCATCCATTTTCAATCAGTTTAGGGCGCTTCTCGTTCAATTTTACCATGAGTTTCCTTTTCAGTACTGTCGAGTAATAGTTTCCAGTTACTGTTTGTCCTTTCGGCAATCTGTGATCATAGATGATTCCCTGATAATCAAAGAAAATCAGGTGCATCACCTTGCCAGCACTTCTCGCAACTTTTGCTTTATGAGGTCTTGGGCTTGATTGGTGCTTCCAAACTGACGATTGCTGCTTAGATTCAGGATCGTAGTGGTGTATCCATGTCTCATCGCATGTCACGACACGTTTCAGAAAGTTCTCAGCCCCTTCACGTTGCAAGCGGGATCTCCACTGCAGGCAAATCGAAACACGAGTCTGGCACTGTTCTTCAGTCAGCAGCCTGGGCACCCATCGTGCGCATACTTTGTTAAATCCAAGTTCATTTAAGATTACTGCAACTGATCCATGACTTATACCAACTTCATTCTGTAGTTCTTGCATGGTAATTCTGCGATTTTGAAGCACCAGTTTATTGATTTTGACCATATTTCGGTCGTTAACTGAAGTTGAAGGCCTGCCTGAGCGTTCCTGAGACTGCACCAATTCTTCACCACTTTTAAAACGATTATACCATTTGCTAACATTTGATTTTGATGCAGAGCCTTCTCCATATGCTGTAGTCAACATTTGAAGCGCTTCCGTTTGAGTTTTGCCAAGCTTAAAGCAAAATTTGATCGAATAACGAACTTCTAACTTTGACGCCATTTTGTTTGTTTATTTGTCTGACTGGGTGTAAAATAGTATCAACACAGAAATGTTTCTATATCCGGTTGCGTTGAACCCATAGGGCGAGTAATTATATCAGAAGAAAGCCAAGAAAATAAGCTTTCACAATATGTCAGTCTAACGTTTGAAGATCCCACACCCTTTTCGAATTTTGACTAGTCCTCGAACTTTATGACCGCCCCTCGTATATGCTCTATCTTCTCCCATTCGCTGAAAGCAAGACTATCAATCTTTGGTTCTCTAATACCCGGGTCAAGTTTGGGCGAATCCCCAAAAGACGCTGCAACATATGCAGTGTGCTGTTCCATCGTGTTGGAGAATCAAGGATTACTGACTTGCCTGCTGCCTCGATTAGTTTCTCAGTTATCACTGATGATCCGCGAACCTTTCGAACCACTGATCTTGCTTTATAAATCAGAACAGTGCAAATTGTGTCATGACGCAATTCCTTCACAACGAGTTGAATACTGTGAGCCAGACAAGGGAGCTGTCAGTAAGAAGATCTGACAGCTTCAGACTCTACCTCGGTCCCCATCTGTTGTACATCATTACCTTCCTCCATCTCATCTTCAGTGTCACTTTCATCGACAGGTGTGTTTAGGATTTTCAGAGCCTTAGTCATTTTGCTGCCATTATCTATTATGACTACGAGAACCTTATCAGGTGTGATGCCCTATTGTTCCATTGTATCTCTCAGCTTATCAGCAATTGCAGAACCTGAAAGTATGTTCACCATGATTATAAATTACCAAACTACGTATAAACGCCAATTACCGGGTTTATAATAAAAAATAGGCCTATAAATTTGAGAGAGTGAACCGTAATCATTTATTTGAAACTGAATCGAATTATACACAATGCGCATATAACGAGACAGAAAACAAATAAAACGGCCGTCAGAAAGTGCAGTTAAGATCTATCTAGCTGACTACCGGCAAAACTATTAGAAAGTAAAGATTCGTAAAATAAATCTAAACAATATGAAGAAATATCATTAACTAAAATTGCATGGCATCTCCTTTGCTAAAGCTCTGGGTAATTTTTAAAAATATAAATACTAAATTTACAAAGTATTGTAAGTCTTCAAACTAAACAATTAGTCCACACCTGTGTGTGGGTGCTGAATCTGATGTAGATTAAGGAACATATGTGGTGCAGTACGACTAACTGGATCGAAGAAGCATGCCGAAATGCCTAGAAACGAGGCAGTAAATCCTTTCTTTGTCCAGATATCGAGACCGATGGTAACCTGACGCACACCAGTGATGATTTCTTTCAGCTTAACCCGGGCTTCTTCGAACTTGTCAGTCAGTATAAACTGCGTCTTTTTCACTCCTGAGAGATTTCAAAAATATCAAAAGATTTCAAGCAAAAGCTTAAAGAAGAAGAATGTGTCTCACATCGCTTCACATCCCATAGGCTACTAATAAACTAAATATGAAATCCGGCAAAACTAATGCATGCCAAGAATTTAGTTGCAATTCAATTTATAGTGTTACCTAGTCAAATCATAATAGATTGTAGCCTAGTTGAAATCCCTCAATATGATAGGGCTAAGAAAATAATATAATTTCTATTAATTGCTATACATGTAGTTTCTTAAATTTTGAACGTTCTTGACATGTAATGAGGAACGCACGTAAAACCTTGTTATTTTAACCATTATTATTTTTAGTATTATTATACTACTATTATTAGTAGTGCTGCTTTTATCATACGCTGCCGGCCGTTAACGAAGGTTGGCGGATGGCGGTCGGTTGGCGGTTTTCGCCATGATTTTAGGGCGCCTATCATCAACAGCCCGGCGGTAGTCGGCTGTCGCTAGGCGGTTGGCAGTAGTCCGTCGAGAGGTTCTCCCAGGACGGACTCTGCGCGGTCGAGGCTGCTCGACACCGTCGGAATCTTAGGCTTCTGCCTACCATCATTAACAGCTACCTTACGTGGAAATAATGTTTGTGTAAACGGGACTGCTACTTCACCTTGGCTAAAGTCGCCAGCACCACCTGGCGATTCTCTGGCGGAGAGGTTAGCCTCCAGTAGGGGAGGTTCAGACTCCTATTCCTGTGTGCCCTTGTTTGCCTAAGTAAGTACTGTTGCTGACGTTGGGCGGCTGTTCGTTGACTGAGGGGTGAACCCCTCATATGCTCCGACGTCTATGAATGACAGGTCCATAGCTTTTATCGATTAAACTTGGTGTATAACGTAAGTGAATTGTGTTAAATTAGTAGAGACCAAGAGACAATAATTGAGTACTTACACGTAGTAGGTTTTCTGAGATGACAGTGACCGAATACTCCGACGGATATCGTTTGGAGAACGCGGTTTATGTTAGATCACTTGTTAGATTATGTCAGCCTATTTATCGCATTTTATCAGTATTTTATAACACTAACACGAGTTTTAATTATTATCTCCCTTTAAGGTTTATTAAATATACTTAACAACTAGCAAACAATATTACTTTCACAACAGTAGTCTTCAACGTATGTGACTGTTTCTACCCAACTTCCATCAACCGCCTACAACTAAACCTCACATACGTCTTGACTAGACAACGATCTGTGGGAGAAGAACTGCAACCGCCAAGTGGCACCTCTATTAATGTACTCCTTTGACCTAACGGCCTACACGATAGCGTCTCACATAAGCGCGCAGTAAGACCTCGAAAAGCCGCAAAGATTCGAGTTCGAATCTGTCTATAGCCGAAAATCGCAACACACTCCCCCCTTGAAAGAGGCAAGCAACTATGCCGATCCACTGAACATCCGTGCGGACTTCGCTATTGATGTATAATAAAGAGTAACTTTAATTAAATTCTCTCATACACTGTTATATTAGTGGAGGCCTTTCCCTCGTTTATTTTGCTATCAGTAGTATACTAATGTGGGATTCCAGTACCAGTGGTAAAACGACAAGGAAAAATGTCTCAAAAATCAATTCTTCAATATTTTCGCTCACTACATTTCGCTCCAATATTAAAGAATAAAATAATTGAGATATTTACCCTTGCGATATACCACTAATACTGGAATCCCACATTAGTATACTACTAGGATTCCAGTACCAGTGGTAAAACGACAAGGGAAAATATCTCAAAAATCAATTCTTCAATATTTTCGTTCACTACATTTCGTTCCAATATTAAATACTAAATAAACTACTATAAAAATCGTTCTAGAAATGCAAAATAGTAGCGTAATCCCGGATAGTATACTACTTCTATGTGATAGAAAGTATAATATATATATATATATATATATATATATATATATATATATATATATATATATATATAATATTAATCCCTATTCATACAAGCTAAACCGATCAAAAGTATAAAATATATAAAATATTAATCCCTATTCATACAAGCTAAATCGATCAAAAGTCTCTAGAATACAATCGGTCTAATATGAATACCATCATCCATCACAACACCTTTTGTATATAACGGAGATAACCCTACTTTATTCTGTTCATGTGTTTTCATTTCTTTCTTATCAAACCGAAACCCTTTATTAAGTCCATTAATAACCTCACCTTTAAACAGACATTTCAAATATTTTTCCTTATTTATTATATTACTATTATAAGTTTTTGTTTTCTGAATACCTTTTGATGAAACCTTATCTTTATTTCCCCATACATAATATGTTTTACTACATAACGCTGCCATACCATCACCTTCATATTCTACTTTAAATAATCCAGGAGTTCTATTTGAATATTTATCTGTTACAAACCATTTATGTTTTTCCTTTTCAAACTCATCCCTTAATTCTGGTTTAATTAACTTCTCAAAATTATCTGTCAATGCCATATAAGCAGAATCTGTATCCATCTCTATATACTGGAAATCTGATCTATCAATATATTTATCTATACAATCATAATAAAACTGTAACATCCTTAACTTTGAATCATCATATATACTACTAGCAATTTGTATAGGCATAATCTGATTAACTTTTTTGGAGTTTTAGTTACTTCATACACTCCATTATATTCTTTTGCTCCGTAATAAAAGTCATCATTTTTAGCCCTGTTAAACTGTACTTCAGTACAATATTTCACCTTTTTGAACTTATTCTTATTCATACTCGTTCTTCCAAATCCAGCATTACCAACAAGTTTTGCGCCTTCAGCAATTATTGCATATTTTGTATCTCTATCTCCTTTTCTTCTTTCATCTGATACCCATTCCATAAATTCTTTCAGTTCTCTTCCTCTCTTAGCTTCAATAAATCCATGTAACTTAGTGACAACACATCCATGCTCTATTAACCATTTTAGTCTGGTAGATTTAATTAATATCTTTTCTGCCTTTAATATGGCCATAAGTTTTTTACTTTTTGTAGGTTTTCAATCTAATTTCTCAAGTAAAGCTTGTGTGTATTCTCCACATATAGTTTCATCATACTCCCTATTTTGAAATATTGGACACATCTCACTAAATAATTCCATTTATCTTCAGGTACTTCAATATCAACTTCTACAAATCCAAGAAACCCATCATACATAAGTCTTTCTTGAAGCCTCGACCAACCATGATTTCTTTCCCAACATAATATACCACAAGGCATTTCTTCACCTATACAATATAGATATAGAGCATTTGCATCATACCCAACTATTTTCTTAACTGCTTTCCCTACTTCGTTGTTGTAACCCCATTCCTTTTTAGCTATACTGTAATTTACTCTACTAATCTTCGTTTTATCTTTTTCATGATACCTATGAAATACAATGGATGCGCCACCAGTTATATTTTGTTTTAATTTATAAAAGCATCCTTATTTTTTCACTAAATAACCATATCATAGAATGATCCTTTTGCCATCTTAGTAATGCTTTACTTCTATAAAACTTTTTAAATAGTTTATCTGATCTAGCTTTATTGCAACTCATGCAGGCTGCAACACAGTTATCTTTCTCATGACCTTTTTTGCAATCAACTCTATCTAGAGACCAAGTACTCAAACATAAAGGTTCCCAACAATAATAACATCGATATTTTTCTCTTTGTAATATATATCTAACATCTTCAACTGCTACATTATTAGATGCATCTCTTTTCTTTTTTCCATCTTGTCTTCTATAATTATTTATTCTTCTCTCTATTTCATCATCATCTAGATTAAAACGATTCCATATTAGGTCTTCTGGTTTTGCTTCTAAAAAATATTCTTCAAACCCTACTATTTGCCACTGATACAGAATGTATTCAGCTAAACCAGGAAGTGAAAATGCATCTTTATACATATCTAGTTTAAATGTATAATATATTTCCCTTTGTTTTAAACATGCTTTTAACATTGGTCTAACATCTAAATTATTATACCATTTTAATAAATCTTTAACTAATTTTATATTATTTTCCTTACATATTTCCATAAGTTTATTAAAATCTTTTTCTTTCATCTTTTCATCTTTTAACGATGAATAGAAATCTTCTATTTTTAAATCCTTAACTAGATAATCCAGCTTATCATAACTATCAAACCATTCATATGGAAGCCATCCTTTATGTTTATCAATATCATAAGCATTAATAAATTTACTTAAACTAGTTCCTGCTGCACAATAGTTCATTTGATCTAGGAATATAAAATTATTCGTTTTTATAGCTTTATATCTATTCCCTTCCTTAATAACAAAAGGAGTTTTATCTCTAGCTAATATTTCATTTATGAATCCTTCATTAGTTAGTAAGTTAATATCATAAAACCCACTATTAAAACCTACAATAGGTATAGCAGAACAATATGATTATATCTTTTCCTTCCAAACGATCTAATAATGGTTTCATTTGAATAAACATTAGTTCTTTAGCCTTTGCTGCAACTTTATCAAAATATTCAAACATAAGTTTAGTTAAATCTCTTAGGCTTTGAGATAATATAAATTCTTCTTCTTCTTCCAAATTAAACCCTGGTACATTAGTTGCTATTGATACTGAAACTGGTATATGTCTAGTAATATATCTTAATTTGCTTTCTTTTTCTTTTGCAAGTGGAATAAATACCTTGTTTTGGTCATCATAAGCATAGTGTTTAACCAGTCTTCTAAATCTGGTGCTGTCTATTTTAATCATTTTCTTAGTTTCTGGATCTCTCACTATTACTCTCTCTACTAGTTGTCTCATTTTCTGAACAAGCGATTCCAAATCAAACGCCATCATATAAGGATATTTATAGTCTACATCTACATCATAATAATCAGATAACTCTACAATTATATTTCTTTTCTTTTCCCATAACTTTGGGTACTTATTAAATATATCTATTTGTTCTAAAGTACAAGTATCAATATGTCGTTGCATATCATAATTATCTCTAAACTTTCCGTTACATCTTCTGCATACAAATTTACTTCCTCCTAGTTTTTGTAAATCTGTGATGTATGAGAAATGATTTAGATAAAGATTTAAATATACTGGCATCCTATTTTCATCACAACAGAATGGTGATTTACGTACATACTCAATACTTTCATCATCATAGTAACTAACTATATTAATAGCATACTTATTATTTACTTCTTCATATTTATCTAACTCATTAATATAATCAAATCCTTTATAATCGAGTTTATATTTTCCATAAAAATTTGTAAATAATTCTTTAGCCTTTGATTTATAACGATCTCTTCTACAACCTTCTACTAAAGCCATACATGCCCAAAAACACATATTATTTTCCACTTCCGCTAATCCAACAATACTCATACAATTATTAATGTAGTCTGGTAATATAACATTACCACCTATCGGGAAATCTAATCTAGTTATATCCACAGCCATTGAATATAATCAAATTAACTCTACGTGTGAATCTTCAAGTTTATGTTCTAAATACTCAAAGATTTTATCTCCAGTTACACTTTCTTTTAATTGCTTAAGGTCATCTAGATTCTTAACTGTTACTAAGTTATTAAAATAGAAGTGATTTTTTCCAGGTGTATAGAGTCTTATCTCTCCATCCTTACTAGTTATATAACCAAAGCTAATATTTAATTTTATTGCATTATTTTCTTCATAATATATTTTATCAAAACTATCGTAAATTTTCTTCAAAGAATTTATGTAATTGAAATAGTATAATTTTAAATATTTACTTACATTTTCCTCTCCATAAATACTTCTTTCTTTAGCTATCATCTTTTGAATTTTTGCATCTGAATCTGATTCATTAAATATCCAATATGATCCATCTAATATTGCTTTATCTTCTTCTTCTTTGGAAATGAGTATATTTTTTTCTTTATCGTATATATAATTTTTTTTCAGTAAAGATTTAAATACTTCACCACCTACATTAATATTTCTTCTACTTTCAGGATTAAATACTTTACCGCTTATATCAATATTTCTTTTACTTTCTGTATTAATTCTCAATTTTGTCATACCCCTAGGAATAATGAACACATTCCTTGGTTGATAATAAATATATCCCATTTTTTCCAAAGTTTTAAATCTCTTACCATCTACTTGAATCTTCTTTTTAGTTAAAGGACTAGTAACTGTTATATTAGATTTTTGTTTATCATCTACATGTTCAAAACCAATAAATATATTTTTCACTCTATCATAAGCATATTTCTTACATAACTTTTTATGTATGCGACTAGCTACTTTTATTAATCTTTTCGTATCTGGATTTCGAACTTTTTGTATTAGATTTAGGTTTATCATCTACATGTTCAAAACCAATAAATATATTTTTCACTATCATAAGCTTATTTCTTACATAACTTTTTATGTATGCGACTATCTACTTTTATTAATCTTTTCGTATCTGGATTTCAAACTTTTAGTGCTTGAACCTTTTTCGTATCATTTGAAAATGTCGAAGCAAGACCCATAATATTATTAAATTCATCATTTGTTATTTTACGTCCTAATTCACCTTCAACCTTGTTCATAGTTAAATTATCAAATAACTTTAGCTTTTCTAACTCATCTTTTGTCAGCTTCATTTATTAGGTAAAAGATTATATAAAGGAATTTTTCTTTCGTTAAATAAATTACTAAATAAATGGAGGCAACTATTTTAGTTGAGATTTAAGCCGAAGAGTTAAAAAGTATGATACAGAGGAAGAGAGACAACAATCTAAAATAAGAGCTGTAAAGAAATATGCAACTAAAAAATATTACTGTGAAATTTGTGATAAAACCATGACCCTTCATAATTACTCTAGACATATTGAGTCCAATAAACATTTCCAAAATTCCATCGCTAATAAATGACTACATCTAATGTTACAATTAAATCTTATCTACCTCTAGAAAAGAGGGGAAGATCTAAATTACAACAGGTTATGACTTTAAAGACATATTAATCACCAATAGCTACCCAGTGACATTGATCTCCAGGTTTATAGTGACCTTCTACAAAATATTGAAAACTATCTTTTGTAATATTACACGGGTAAATATGCAGAGCCCAATCCTGACTATATCGAGTTGATCTCACTAACTGACAAATAACAACTGGAGGTTTTGTGAATTTATTAGGAGTAAATCCTGATCCACCGCTAAATCTTGGACCGAGTATATTTTGCTTTCCAAACTCTACGTTCATGTAATAGGTAAATATTTATTGAAATAATTGTAAGTGGAGTTCATACTTATAAATGGATGCGAAGTATTATTGGATATCGAAGAAGAGTAAGAAGCATTCCGATATATTTCCGGAGTCATTCCGATGCTTAATAATCGGACAATCAGGTTCCGGGAAAACGGCTTTACTTATGCGGATGCTACTTCAGGAAAATATGTTAGATTACAATAAACTATATGTATTTGGAAGATCATTCATCAACCGGAATATCAAATACTAAAAGCTGGCTTTGATAATAAATTACCAAAGTCTGATATAACAGAAATCCTAATGCATAATTCTATGATTAATGAACGCGATGAAAAGCCGGAAGTTATAGCGGCCGGACTTGCGCAAGAATTAGAAGATGAGGAGAAAGGAGATATATCTTGCGAATATTATGAAGATCCATCCGATATTCCAGATCCTAAAGAGTTTGATAAACAGGACAAGAATCTAATAATATTTGACGATATTATGACAGATAAGAATCAATCGGCACCTGGTGCATTCTTTACTAGAAGCAGACATAATAATATCGATTGCATATACATTTCTCAAAATTATTATCATTTACCAAGACATACAATTAGATCAAATTCTAATTTTCTAATATTATTCAATCTAGATCCCGGGGACACTGATCATTTGTATAGAGATTCTGGAGCAAGCGTTGATTTTAAAGATATTAATAAATTTAGACAGTTATGTGAACAAGTATGGTCTAAGAAATATGGAAATTTAGTTAAAGATAAATCTAAAACAAATATCAATGAAAAATATAGATTTCAATTAGAACTTGAAAATCCTGTACAAATAGTTGAAAGTATAATATCACAACCTATAGATAGAATACGTAGAGCTACAAAAACTTGTAGAGCTTGCAGCCTAACAATGTTAAGCTCTAGTCATGCCAAACATATTAAATCGAAGCGTCATGAAAAAGCTTTCATATAGTCTTTCACATAATAAATGGACGCACAACTTCTGAAGCTCGCAGATCTAACTATTGATCATTCCTACTTGGATACAAGCCGATAAATACTAAATTTGGTGATACTTATATTATCACATGTACAAACATCCTTATCAATGAAGAATTTGAAATGTTCGCAACTAAATTAATAGCTGCATACATTTCTCTATACTCCCCTAAAGATAAATTCTCATTCACCGTTAGAAAAAATTCTAAATACACATACGCTCAGATTTCTGGATATAATCCAAGTTCATCATATATTCGATTAAATTAACAATGGGAATTTTTTACTTTACTAAATGGAAATATATTGTCTAAAATGTAAAAGTAAAACTTCAACTTTAAACTTAATTGAATCTGTAACTAAAAATAATAAACCAATACTTAAAGGAAAATGTGAAATTTGTGGATCTAAAAAGAATAGATTTATATCCAAGTCAACAACTGGAGGGGATATAGTTTCATCTGTAATTTCTAAAATACCTATTGAATTTCATCTTAGAACTCTGAAGGGTAAAAAATATTCCTTCTGCGGTCCAAATACAAAGCTAGAAGAAAGATTAAATCCTGATGACACACCAAAAGAATGGTCAAAGCCTATAAATAAAGTTGATGAAGTTTGTTTAAAATATGATTTAGCTTATAGAGATTCTGATTTAGGAAAGGGAACTAGGCGTGAAGCAGATAAGAAGATGTTACAAGAACTTGATCATCTTAAAGATTTGAATTTTAATGAAAAATTAGGTAAAGCAGTTATCAAACCGATTATAGCTACAAAATATAAATTAGGTTTAGGAGTAATAAAAAAAACAAAATCGAGGAAGCCAAAGAATTACACAAACCTATAATAAAGAAATTTAAACGAAGAAAAGTTATAGTGTATAATATAGATGATATATGGTCAGCAGATTTAGTTGATATGAGACAAGACGCAAAGCAAAATAAAGGATTTAATTACATTCTCACAGTAATAGATGTATTCTCTAAATTTGGTTGGGCAATACCGATAAAAGCTAAGACAGGTAAACAAATGATTGAATTATTTCAACAATTATTTAAAGAAAGAAAACCTAAAAAATTATGGACTGATGCAGGAAAGGAATTTATTAACAAAGAATTTAAGAAATTCTGAACTGATAATGAAATAGAGTTATATCAAACGTTCAATGAAGGTAAGGCTGTTGTTATTGAAAGATTTAATCGCACTATTAAAGAAAAGATGTGGAGATATTTTACTGAAATAGGGAGTAATAAATATTTAGATGCTTTACTTAAACTGATTCATGAATATAATAATACAATTCATTCAACAATTAAAATGACTCCAACTGAAGGATCAAAGTTGGAAAATAAACACAAATTAATTACATCCCACAACCTACTGAAGAGAAACCAAAATTTAAAATAGGTGATAGAGTTAGAATTTATAAATATAAAAAATTATTTTCAAAAGGTTACGAAACAAATTGGACTGAAGAAATATTCACTGTATCTAAAATTATCAATACATCTCCAATAACCTATACAATTAAATATTTGAACGGTGAAGATATTATTGGATCTTTCTACAAGCAAGAATTGAATTTATCATCATTTAAAAAAATATATAGTTAATAAATGAGTTCATTAGTAAGGTTTAAAGAAGAGTTGATGAATGGAGAAAATCAAGAATTGCTCAAGAAGGTATCCACTCAAAATAGAAAATTAAGGCAAAGATTTGATGATGAAGTTATTGCTAAACAAAATGTACAAACACAGCTAAAAGAAATCTACAAACCTATTACAGATACACAACAGTTAACTATCAGTAAGCAGATTACAAGAACGGATGATTTGTTTCAACAAGTGTTAACAGATTTACAAGGTAAACATGATAGATCATCACGATTACTTGCAGATATAATTAGAGGTCTAGTGAGATGTAAAGAAGAAACTAGACGGCAAGGTTTAGATATTATAAGCTCAATATCTATCACTTTTTAATACCACATGTTTAAACCGTTAGGCAATTTAGACCATTTTCCGTGTAACCTGTCAAGTGAATGTCCGCAATTTTACTCTCAGATCATCGCGGCTGGGATTCGAACCCACGAGGGTTCAATTCACCTCAGGATCTGTCATCAAAATCTCCATGACGTTACCCCTACGCTATTAAGGCATTCTAGAGTGTCTATTTACGCTCCGGCGTTGGGCCATCCAGCTTGTTTTGTTACAATCTTTATTGACCGGATTTTGATTAGTTTTGAATACATAGAATGAAAAAGAAAATTTCTATGTATGCATATTGCAACAGTAAAAAAATGTACACACACAAAGTATAATGTAACTAGTTATTTATTTCTAATTATAATTATTTAGTTTCGTTGTTTGAATGTCGAAATAACGTAGTGGTTAGTGGTGCCGATAGCGTCATAAAGTTTTTAATTGTAGACCTTGAAGTTTATTGAACTCTTGATGGTCTGAGAGTAAAATATCGGGCATTGACTGGACTGGTTGCATAACATAGCATAACTACAATTAGACTGCTACAGTCATCAATGGCAACATAGAGCACTATTGAGACAAAAAGAAGCCGGCGAGCATAAGAAGGTCCAAAAACGGTGCAAATTTCAAAATCCAGATAATCAGTCCAAAGAATATATAGGTTACACGGAAAATGAAATAAATTGCCTACCGTTTTAAACATGCGGTATTAACCCATTAGTGCCCAAAGTTCAAATTTTTTCATAAGCAATAAATTTATTACAAATTTGTCATCATTTGGTGCTCAGAAATGATGCCCAGTTTAAAAATTAAACTTCCCGTTCACTGTTTTTGAAAAAAACGACGTCGCTTTTAAGGAACGCTGGGCACTTGCCTCACGAAAAATGTACTACATTCAACATGAAAGAACAATCAATATACAAAATGAAAATGATCTATTTCTTATATAATACGAGTTAAAATACAACTATTGCCTTAAATGTCTTAAAAATACTATTAAATAACTTTCTAAGACAATTGCTTAATCCAAAACCTTTAAAAACAATGCTAATAATCTTTTGCATTAAAATCGTTACAACTGTTTATGTTATCATGTTGAATAAGCTTATCCTAGCAATTAGATATCTAGAGTCCAGTATAGTCTCCTAGTTGATATGTAAGTCAATAAAAGTAGACTCATGAGAGTGTATGATAGTACTCGAAGCACTCCACATGCAACCCTACGTCACACTTTTTACACTTATAGTAGGACTTTTGTCCGCAAGCCTTGCAACGGCGCTGTGTGTTCTTTTCAATCCAGTGGTTTCGCCCATCGTAGCGAACCTCATCACTCGCGATCGCTGGACGACGTCCCTGGATGGATGACGTTCCATAACATCTGAGAAGATCGATGGCTAGCGTTCGTCGGAATGCGAGCAGACTGTCGGTGTATACCCCGATCTTGCGGCCAAGATACCAAGAGTTGACTACAGTAACGTCAATGAGGTAGACAACTATTGGCCACCACCACTTACGCTGACGAATCCGAGTGCGATATGCGATATGCAGACACCTGCTGATCCAGCTGGTCAACGCCACCCATTCCCGAGTTGTATACACCGAACATTGTTGGTCGAGTAACAGAGACCTTGCGCTTGTCTGCTTGAGACCATCTTTGAACCTGACCTTCTTCACATTTCCCGAAATTGCTTCCTAGTGTCACAACACTGTTATCACGCCAACGGATCATCAGTATTGCACCGCAGCTTCTGTAGTCATATGAACCTCTAGGTTCTCTTTTCATTGTCGCCACGGACTTCATGGAACAGTGCCCTGTTTGGTTTTCCCTAACGGTTTCAATGGCTTGAAACCCACTGACGCTCAAGTTTTTCAGCAAGCTATATGATGTAAAGAAGTTGTCAAATACAACTTTATGTCCCATGTTTGGTTGAATGTTTGCCTGTTCAAGCAGCCCAACATCACCACCAAGACCGTCCTTGTACTGAGTGGCCGATTTTCCCATGTAAATGTCAAATCCATACATGTAACCAGTCGATGAGCACAGCGCCCAGTTCTTGTAGCCAAAACGAATTGGCTTGCTTCTAATGCACTGTTTGGCATAGTGTCGCCCATAGTATGGAATCATACTTTCATCTACTGAGAGATACTCATCAATGGCGTTATTTTCACGGAATCGTTCTTGTAGCTTGCACATAAATGTTCTGATCTTAGCCAGGCGGTCATTCGCATCAAGTTTTGTGTTGTCTTGCAAGTGGAAGTTTTTCAAGATATCGTCAAAGCGATTTCTTCTCATTGACATGCTCAGCAGTTTTGGAACATCATCATCACTAGACCAGTACAGACGCCTGTGAGGTAATTTGCAGTAGCCAGAAAGCAGAAGTCCTCCAATAAATGTCATTATTTCATCCCCCGTAACCAGAAGATTGTTGTTGTGCTGACTTGCATACCGGTTTGTTTCTTCAACAATATCACTTATCATTTCGTCATCAAAGAAGCACTTGAACAGTTCTGCTGGAGTTTTAAAGTTAAAATCACTGCGTACCTTCACTGGATGAAATACTTGTTGTTGAGAATCGACATTTTTGCGTTTTTTCCATTTTGGTATTTCTTTGAGTGACTTACGCCTTCCTTTTATAGAGGGCCCCACACGTGCTTTACTGTCATCATCACTTTCGTTTTCACTGCTATGAGTGCTGGAAGTGTCTGGTTCTTCATCTACCGGAACATTCAAGGCTCTGGATCCTAACTGGCGTCGTCGACGAGTCACCTCACTGTCACCTCATCTGGGTCAACAGTTGCTGAATACTGCCTACAGGCAGTATTCAGCAACTGTTGACCCAGATGATCTCCGATTCCAAGATGTTCATCATATGATTTGTCGCTATCCTCGTCTGTTAAACCATCAACATCCGCTGGTAGTTGTAAGTAGATGTCAACAGGTGACTCGTCATCTGAGCCGTCGTCGAGCAATTGAAGAATTTGTGCCACGGTACTGAAATAACATAAATTATACGTTAATAATATTACTAATTTTAATGGTCAGAGTTGCCTTTTCTGAGATTTTAAAGCTCTAATAAGGTTTGAGTACATGCAAGAGCAGGAATATGGCAAAATTTTGCTTCAAAACTCTGATGAAATTATGAAATGTTTGGTGAGGCTAGTGCCCAGCGTCCCTTATAAGGGACACGTGAATTCAGGCAACTTTTTCCATGAACTAAATTAAACGAATTGAAACTACATTCAAATAGAAACAAAGATATACATGTAATAAACTAGTTTAGGCATAAAAAATTATAGGTACAATATAAATTAAATAAAATTTTAGATGTTTGCTTACAGCCCACTATGTCTGGCATCTTGTACACAAGGCTGATTTCAGGTCACGTTACCACACCTTAATTTTTTACATCAAGTTCTTCTTTTATTTTTTTATGATACCTGTGTCATTTCTACAACAAATAAGTCACTTTGTACAAAGCTACAATGGGAATTGTGTAGTATAATGGCATATAAGCTAGCGTCCCTTATAAGGGACACTGGGCTGTAATGGGTTAATAGTGATTGATGATGATAATATGGTTGATCCTTACAATATATTGTGTGTTATTTGTTTTTTATTATTATGTATATATACTTATGTAAATATCTATTATTGATGGATATCTATAATTGATTAGGCCTACTCTTGTGCGACCTAGCTTACCTTCACGCTCTAAGCTAGCTAATTGTTCTTACCAGCATGCTGCTCCGCAGATCTGTAATTCTCTACCATCCAATCTTAGGAAATCTTCGTTTGAATCACATCGGCCTTTCCTTTCCTGTGAGCAGTTCTATAGACAGTTGAAGACCTATCTTTTCCATTTCTCTTTTCCGTCTGGTGTCCATGAGTTGCGACCAGTGCCTAAGCCTCCTTTTCTTTGATTCCCTTATCTTTGGACGGATTTTGGAATTTGCGCAGTTTTTAGGACTTCTTTTTGCTTCCCGTTTTGATTTTGTCTCAATAGTGCTCGATGTATTCATTGATGACTGTAGCACTCTAATTGTTGTTATGGTAACACTCTATCGTTATTGTGTGGTTAAGTTAACATTCCCATTGTTAGTATTCGTGTGTTGTGTCGCTCTGGCTTGTAGGGCCTACTGAAGGAGCTGTCACTTGATCTAACTGTGTCTCATTTGTAAGATAAATTATAATTAATTATCGGAGATGTCAAACGTTAAACTAGCACTTCTTAAAGTATTACAGGTCATGTGCTCATGATCTTTCTCAACCGGGTGAGAAAATAGAAACTTTCACATTAAGATCAGGTATCACTGATCGTTGAAGAGATTTTAACAGCAGCGTCTCTGACTTCTAAGGATATAGTTAATAACTCTGAAAGCAATACTACGCAGTACACGTCAAGTGCCCAAGTTCAATGTTCTTGTGCGTAAGCTGCCTCACACACGGTCCAGTCAGTCTACGACGACATTGAATTTCACAACGCTAGTGACCTGCTTGACAAATTTCTCTTAAATATTTTATGTAATGTATTGCAGGTCATGCAGCCACTCTATGAGATGAATGAAATGTTGATTGGATTCTAACTCTTCATCTTGGTCACATCAAATTAGAGAGTGTGGCAAAAACTGAGAAGACCACAAGTAGAAGAAACCGTCTGTACACTCGAAAGAGAAAGGCTTCCGAAAATGTGGTATTTCCATAGTCAATATATCTACACTGTCTCATAAAAAAACGACATCCCTTAAAATAATTTGGAATAATTTCAGAAAGTATGCACTCATTCTTTTACCTTGTAACACCCTACTAGATAATCCAATTTGAGACATTCCTGCCAAATCTAGTCGCTATATATTGAAAATTGAATTGTTAAATTCGCGAGGTAACACTCAGCGACTTATTAGATAACATTGGAAGAGTATGCATACATGTATAGACAACATGTCTACACTGCCTAAATGATCTGATTTTTTTGTTGTTGTTTTGTTGACTCCGAAAAGAATAGTTTGATGAATATAATTACCAATTATTTTTTAAGATCATTGCATCTTATATTAAAAATGGCTAACCTCAGCCTCGCCACAAGTTTTCAGTCGATGTCGCCATTTATGAACTGCACGTTCAATGAGAGCTCTCTCTAGCACAAAACACTTCTTAATTCATTTATTTTAAAATTTCCATTTTGCATAGCAAATACACAATGCAATGTAAATAATTGAATAGCACATAATTTAAAACTCAGGGTTAACACAAGGCACTCCTTGTCTCCTTAATCAGTCCTTGTCGTAGATGTGCAGTTGTAGATGTGCAGCTTTAGGTATGCGTGCTTTGTGTACGCCTTATGACATCACACTCCAGATATTATACTTCACAAAACTATTTACTGTGTAGTGTGTGGACACACAGGCTATACATTTCTAATGTTTTTGAGTTTTTTTATCACCTTTTGTCATGAATAGTAACAGTAAATTTCTTCTTTTTTGATGTATTGGCCTATCTGACTATGACGGTTATGTAATATGATCTGAAGCAAAATAAACTAACTAGTTTCACTCTTATAATTATTCACTATTATTATTATTATTATTATATTTGTAGACCAGAGTTGCAGACACGAGTGAAGAGAAAATAAATACATAACAAGGCTCTGAACAATTTGTAGTATCACTGAACCAGTTACAACAGCTGCTGAAACTGAAACCAGCTCTCTACAGATCTAACATGAAGTATCAGCCTTAGAAGAAACGGCAGACTGATATTATACTAATGGCTATATAGGAATACCTTGAGCAGGAGTGTAGCCTGGATTTTGTAATGGGGAGGATCAGTTGAAAGTATATTGAACTGAAAAAGTAATGCTATGTAGGCTAGCAGTTACTGAACTTACAGTTGATATACAAATTACACAATAAGTTGATAAACTAACTAGATAAACTAGGTCCTGACAATTTAATGGCTGAAAATCTAATATATGCACACCCTATACTAGTCGTTCAGTTAACTAACTTATTTAAAAGCATTGCTGTCCAGGGTTATGTTCCTCAAGGGTTCAGTACAGGTTATATTATTCCGATAATTAAGGACAAACTTGGTGGTAAAAACGACGTCAACAACTATAGAGGTATCACATTAATTGCACTCATTTCTAAACTGTTTGAGTTGGTCATTCTTCATATATGTGAGGATTATCTTGTTACTAGCTACCTCCAATTTGGTTTCAAGGAAAACTTAGGTTGTAATCATGCAATTTTTATGATGACTGAAGTCGTTAAATAGTTTCTAGACAATGGTAATAGTGTGTTTATGGCTACACTTGACCTAAAGAAGGCATTTGATAAAGTTAACCACTTTAAATTATTCACTAGTCTTATATTGAAGGACATTCCTTTATGGATTATAATTGTGCTACATGACTGGTATTCTAAGTTAAATGTCTGTGTTCGTTGGAATGGACCCTATTCTCATAATACCTCTGTTAAAAGTGGCGTGAGACAAGGTAGTTCTCTATCGCCGGCTTTATTTAATATCTTTATTGATCCTTGCATTAGTGACTTAGAATCCTTCAATGTAGGTTGTACCATTGGTGCACAATTTGTTGGTATGATCTTATATGCTGATGATTTGCTTCTTATATCACCAACGGTGCACGGTCTACAAAAGATGCTAGATCAATGTTCAATTTCGTTTGATAAATTACTCCTAGAATTCAATATAGATAAATCTATGTGTGCTGCAATTGGGTTAGGGTCCAGCTGTGAAATTTCTCCAATGTCTCTAATGAAAAAACCACTAAAATGGGTCAAATGTTTTAAATACTTAGGTATTACTTTTACAGCAGGTAAAAATCTGATGGTTGATACCAATTTGATAATTGGAATATTTTACTCGAGTTGCAATAATATATTGAGTAAATCAGCTAATTTAACTGAGTTAATAATAATAATGATAAAGGTTTAACGTCCGTTTCCTCATTCAGGGATGATGTCAGGGACGTCCCCAACAGCACACATCACTACAGACCAATTCACCCAGACTAATCTGCAAAAGAAATGTGCTGAGGAGAAGTAAGGTCCTAAACGAAAGCCAGTCCGGTGAACAAAAAATGGTCAGGGTAGATTGATTATGTCTACGGTGGGAAAAGGTAAGTCTTAAGCTTGCTAGAGAATGTTGAAAGAGAAAAACAAGAGCGAAGATTAGCAGGTAAAGAGTTCCAGATTGTGGGTGCTGCGTAAGAAAAAGAACGTCTGCCCAATGATGTGAGAATATTTGGAACAGAGAGAAGATTGGCATCGGTGGAACGAAGTGAACGTGAGGGACGATAGGGAAGAAGAATTTCAGATAAGTAAGAAGGCTTGCCAAATCGCAGAGTTTTGAAAGTTAATATAGCTATTTTATATTTTATGCGTTGATTAACAGGGAGCCAGTGAAGTCTGCGAAGTAAAGAAAGAGAGCGAAATTGAAGTCGAGAGGACATGCAAACAACACGTGCAAGAGAATTTTGGACGTGCTGCAAACGATTGAGAGAAGAAGTAGGCAACCCATGTAATAATGAATTACAGTAGTCGAGCTGTGAATGAACTATAGAATTAGCAAGGATAGTGGCTGAATTTCTAGTAAGGGATGGACGTATTTGCCTAATCTGACGAATCTGAAAGAAAGAAGCGCGACAAACAGAAGAGATATGGGATTTAACTCAAGGTTTTCATCAAATATGACTCCAAGGTTTTTGGCGGATCGAGAAGGTGAAAGAGCAAGATTCTGAAAATTAACAGAATTATTAGTAATTTTATTTCTTTGCAAAGGAGTGCCTATTAAAAGGTATTCAGTTTTGGAGGGATTAACAGCAAGACGGTTAGCACAAAACCAGGAATAACCTTGTCTAGAATGGATGAGAGATGGGCCAGTTTCTGATCGGAATCATGATTAGAAAAGGAAATATACAGTTGAGTGTCGTCTGCATAGAAATGAAAATGTATGGAAGACTGAACAAGCAAGTAGCTAAGAGGAGTGATATATAAAGAGAAGAGCAATGGACCCAACACTGAACCTTGAGGAACACCGCGTAGGAGGGATAGTTCAGAAGAGCGATTTTGACCAATAACCGATTGTGTGCGACATGAGAGATATGATGTGAGAAGGAAAAAAGCAGAATCAGATATGCCAAAACAAGATTTAAGCCTATTTATTAGGATGCCATGGTCAATTGTATCAAAGGCAGCAGAGAGATCTAGAAGAACCAAGGCAGTAACCTGTTTACTACTCATGGCCAAGCTAAGATCATTATGTATACGAAGAAGAGCGGTTTCAGTAGAATGTAGTTTTCTATAGGGAGATTGATATGAGAGAGAGAAGGGAAAGAATCAAGATGAGTGCATAAACGGGTATAAATTACCTTTTCAAGAAGTTTAGAGATGAAGTTAAGATTGGAAATAGGACGGTAACTGGAAAGATCATCTTTTGGTAGAGAAGGCTTTTTTAGCAAAGGAGATACAACTGCTTGTTTGAAGGAGGTCGGGAAGATACCTTCTGAGAGTGAGAGGTTGATTAAGTAAGTAATAGGAGCAACTAAAACATCAATACAGGATTTCAGTAAGCGTGTAGGAATAACATCAAGGCAGCAAGATGAGTCGGTAGAGCGAAGAATAAAATTGCGTATTTCTTCCGGTTTAGCTGGTTCAAAACTAGAAAGTAGTGGTGGTTCAGGCATATTTACAGAAATGGAGTTGGAGGGTAGAGCTACAGAGTATGGCTATTTTGTCATCGAAAAAGTTGAGAAAAGAGGTAGCAAGAGATGTGGTGAGGTGGTAGATGGGAGTGACTTGGAATGGTGCGATCAAGCAGAGAGTTAAGTGCTCCCCATAATTTCTTAGGACAATTTTGATTCTGCGAGATTAAATTTTGATGGTACAAGCTTTTAGCAGAACTAATCATTTTATTTAATAATTTTCTTTGTTTCAGATACTTGGACTTAATGTCTGGATTTCAGAGTTGACAAGATTGCATCTCTTAGAGTCCCATTGTTTACCCATTTTAACCTATGCCACTGTTAGCATTTCACTTAGAAACGATCAAATTCATGATTTAAATGTTGCCTGGAACAGTGTTTATAGAAAGTTATTTAACTATCATAAATGGGAATCCGTTAAGCCAATTATGATAGGGTTGGGTAAGATGGATTTTAAGCATATTAGAGTTAAGCTTATGTTTAATTTCTTTAGAAACAGCCTACATAGAGTGAAAAATATCATTTTAAAACACTTTGTAACTAGACATGTGCTGAGGGAACTAGATAAACTGTGTGATTGTTTTAGATTGGTTTTAGATTGCCTATAAATTGTTCAATGGTTCTGGACAATAAAGTATCATATGGTAGAAGCGGGTATTTAATTTATAAAGCGTTTATTGATAGTGCTGTAATTAGTAGGAACTCTATTTAAGTTTCTTATAATTCATTTTTGATTGTTCTATGTTCATATGTGTATGTGTGTTTATATATGTGTATGTGATGCATCTCTTCCTGTCAGTTTTTGACGAATAAAGAAATGAATATAAACAAATAATTACACAATAATTTGTTTTACCAAATTTGTAGGCATATATCCGACATAACCTTTCGGCATTCACTGCAGGATTTTTTGGACGGTGTTCAGTGCAGAACTGTTTTTGGAAGACATTAATTAATTATTAAATTTGGATCTTTTCTTTTAACATAAATAAAACAAATGCTTCTCTTTATATAAACGTAACTTTAACTGTATATCGAATGTGTCATGACCGTTTAGCAACTCACATAATGTATATTATTAGGCCACTTCAAAGGCCGCTTTTGACAGTTGTATAATGCTATCTATTCTTTGTACTTCTTTCCGATCCCCAGAAAACTCCTTGCGGTGAGAGCACCAGATAGCTGATGGATAGGTGCCGCCTTCCCAGGGGCGGTTCCAGAAAATGTTTAAGGGGGGGCCTGAAATTTTTTTTGTAGAATTTACACATTTTTTGCTTACGCTGCCCCGCCTACTTCGAGACATGTGACGCAACCACAAAAAATGCTCTGGGTGGGCTCAATATGTTTTCACTACTGCGCTCGGATCGTAGAGTGAGCGTATATCTTACCCTCCCCCCCCCCACCACTCATATCGTGCTAAAGTGAGAGGAAAACCTAAAATTCCAAAAATCCTGCATTTGTTTTGGAAAAAATTAAGTTAATTTTTTCACCTCTGAAGAAACTCAGTGGATCTGTACGAATTGCAAAAGTGCCAAAATTTTGGCGGTAGGGGGGGGGGGGTAAGCCTCTCCCAGCCAAGGCTGTTTGCATCACTGCTCCAGGACAGAGTTCACATTTTTTACTAGCACCCTTTTTTCTCTTAAGTACAGTGGTTAAAGAGAAAAATGAGAGCTTTTGAAACTGACAACATTTTTCGGTCCCCCTTCCATTTACAGGGTTCCTAGTGTACAAAATATGGGCCTCTAGTCCCATATTTAAAAAGAATTTGATCTAGTGGAACTGAGTTCCCTCTCGTACCCCCCCCCCCCCCCCCCCCCCCCCCCACCCTAACCACTACTCTCACAAACATATACTGACACATAGAAATTGCCATAAAAACAATGAAAATATAGTTTGACTTTTTTCATCGCCGGACCCACTGCGCGTTCCTTAATAAAGCACGTTACTTTTGCACCATTTTTATGTCACTTTAAATTTAATTTCATTGACTTTCTTGCTGCGTTATAGTACTTTTTCTAAAGAAATGTTCAGGATCAAATTAAAGTATAACTGTAAACATTCAGTTACTAATCATGACACGATATCAGGCAGTCATGAATTAGGGTAGCAAATACTGTCACAGAATGAATAAACTTAATAGGCTAAATGCAATGAACATTCAATGAGAAACTTTTTAATATTATTGACAACAAATATAATAAACAGATTACAAATACCAAAAATATATTAAACATTGAGGATCTTGTCTATCAATTCTATTATTTCAATTTTTCTCATTAAGAGTTTGTCCCGGAATGATAGAATATTTTAACAATATTACATGCATATACATGTAAGCCTAGCCAGGAAAATTGACGGTGCCACTAATGTTCATATTGCCCACAAGTTGACAAGCTGAAAGATAGTTCAGTTGAGTAGCTGAAATAAATGAATTATTTAAACACAATCATATTTTTATATTATAATTTAAGGACGGCTGCACATAGTCTGGCCTGTATGCCATATTGCAGACGAGAAATTTGACAGCATACAGGCCATTAAGCCTCTCCACCACGTCAAGGTGTCAGCCTAGGGAGAGGTTCTTAACTAGTCTTAACTAGACCTTAACTATACACATGTCAAGGTGGCCACTTTCCATACCACATGAAATTACCTGACTTTTCCAGTGCGCCTCGACAATTTTAGTGCTATCATAGGATCGACGTAGATCTCAGACGACAATTAACAACTTATATAGCAGTGTCATGGCCGAACTCGGTCTTCAAGACTACTTTAAAGAAAGAGTTCAATAGTAATAATAAACTAAATAAGGTTACATCTAAATGACAACGTTAGAGATGATTTCAAAACATTATACACATTTCTAATTAGTTCCAACAAACAATTTTTGAGGTAATGACATAAATCTCTGATTGCTTTGTGCTCAATACTAACGTAGCCTGTTTTTCAACTCTACTGTATGTGTCTTTAACATTTTTAAATTAAAAAGTTAAGTAAGGCCAAATTAATCCTTTCCCGCCTTTTTCCATTTTCCCTGACCACTTTCAAATTCCCTGACTTTCCAGGTTTTCTAGATGAATGATCAACCTGATACATAGATACTAGGGATATCTGATTTGAATTTTTCAAATCAGACGAAACCGGATTTCAAACACAAATTCGGCCAGAACTGGAATCGGTAACATCACACAATCATACATTCCTATCTATATATATATAAAACAACGTCGTGTTCGTAATGGCACTTATAACTCAAAACGGCATTTTTTCAATTAATTATTTTCTAAAAGAAAACAAGTTTAGCCCACCCCCAACCCCCCAAAAATTAAAAAAAAATTCTTTACAGCCTAAAGCATTGTGTTAACTTTTTATTTACCCTAATCTATTTTACCTCACCCAACCCCCCCAACAAAAAAATTTTTTTTGCAAAACATTTTTTACAGCCAAAACATTTTTTCAATTATTTATTTTCTAAAAAAACCAAGTTTACCCCACCCCCATCCCCCTCCCCTAAAAAAAATAATTTTTTACAAAAAATTGTTTACAGCCTAAAACATTTTGTTAACTTTTTCTTTGCCCTAATCTATTTTACCTCACCTAAACCCCCCCCCAAAAAAAAATTTTTACAACCAAAAACATTTTTTCAATTATTTATTTTCTACAAGAAAACAAGTTTACCCCAACCCCCCCAAAAAGAATTTCTTTTACATAAAATTGTTTACAGCCTAAAACATTTTTTTAACTTTTTCTTTGCCCTAATCTATTTTACCTCACCTAAACCCCCCCCCAAAAAAAAAATTTTTACAGCCAAAAACATTTTTCAATTATTTATTTTCTACAAGAAAACAAGTTTACCCCAACCCCCCCAAAAAGAATTTTTTTTACATAAAATTGTTTACAGCCTAAAACATTTTTTTAATTTTTTCTTTACCCTAATCTATTTTACCTCACCCACCCCACTCCCCCCGCAAAAAAAAATTTACAAGATATTTTTTACAGCCTAAAACATTTTTTCAATTATTTATTTTCTAAAAGAAAACAAGTTTACCCACCCCCAACTCCCCCCCAAAATTTTTTTACAAAAAATTGTTTACAGCATAAAACATTTTGTTAACTTTTTCTTTACCCTAATCTATTTTACCTCACCCAACCCTACCCCCCCAGAAAAAAATTTTAATTTTAAATTTTAAAACAACCAAAAACTCTTCACATCCACCCCTACCCCTGTCCAAACCCCAAGTAAAATAATCAATTTCACCAGATCGAAATTTAAAAAACTAACTACAATAACAATAACAGACAACAACAACAATAGCAACTAAATAAAATAACAACAAAAACAACAACAAAAAAACAAGAGAGAGAGAGAGAGAGATATATAGAAAGATAGAGAGAGAGAGAAAGAGAGAGGGAGAGAGAGAGATAGAGAGATATATAGATAGATAGAGAGAGAGAGAGAGGGAGAGAGAGAGAGAGATATATATATATATATATATATATATATATAGAGAGAGAGAGAGAGAGAGATAGAGAGAGAGATAGATAGATAGATAGACAGACAGACAGATAGATGGATTTTGTTGATTGACGGTACGAAGTCCGCCGGGTCAGCTAGTATAATTATAAAAACAAGTTTTATATCGTTCTTTTTCATTTTTAATACATTTATATTTCCGTAAAAACTTCGAATAACATTGACATGGACACAAATTACATAAACTTTAAATAATCATGACTTTCCTCTAGAAAAAGCACTAGAGCGTCTCTGCTGTACTGTACAACAGATACCTTCTGCCCAACCAGGATGGCACAATGACAGAGCTCGACACACAGGGAGTCAATAACTTTCAGCAAAGAACTCACTCAGAGTGCCGTGTCTAAAAACATTAATGTAGGCCTACAATAATTTCAAAAGCAAAATGCAACATCAACATAAAATAGCATGATGTTGTTAACTACCAAGATCAATTGATTCAATTATATTAATAAAATTATTCAAATAGGGTTGACCATTATGGTTTTTCACGTAAATTTATACGCTGTGAGACAAACCTATGCTTACATATTTGTCCCTAACTTAACTGTATGGATTCGGTGTTCAGTTAACTCCATATGAATTGAGCATCTACGTTTGTGAACACATGTTATAACCAGTGGAATGGAACATGTTACAACCGGCAAAGTAGACTCTCTCATCCGCAGCTAAAAACATGCAGGCAATCTGACTTTCACCGTTTCCATCAACAACTATTTGGCTGGAGCCAGTGGCGAAGTCGGTAAGATACATGACCGCAGATCAGATGGTGCGGGGTTCAAATCCTGGGCTCGCCCGTCAATGATATCGCTTTCGAGTGAGGAAACTGACGTTAACCTTAGCTTTAGCTTTTTTTACCAGCTTTTACTATCATCACAAACAGTGACATTTCAAAATTGTTTAACTTCTATGTACTTACAGTGACTTTCCTGAATTGTTGATGGTAGATGTACCATCAACAATTCAGGAAAGTCACGAAGGACTTTCTGCAATGCTTCATCTTGGTAGTAGATACCTACAAGTTCGTTACTGTCAGGGTGAACAATGAATCTAGCCGTGCTGCCTGGTTGAGATTCTAGAATTCTAACAGCAGCAGTTAACTGATTGCCAACCGGCTCCTTACTGAAAATAAAAAATTAATTAATTATTAAGAACATGCCAGTGTACATCCATAAACTTTCACAAGAATTTACATAATGCAGAAATAAGTTATGTAATATTAACTATGAAAAATTATTAACCTATGACCCTGTGATTGGGGTGATCCATAATCTCCGTCAAAACGAGAGACTGGCCATCCTTAGAGATTACACATTTGAAATGTACCGGACACCCTTGCCGGAAAGTCCTAAAATGTGCATAACAATACCCAGAGGTACATCCTACAAAATAGAAAACGTATCAAACACACGCTAGAATAGCATATAAATAAAATAATTAACACCTCTAAATTAGTGTTAAGTACAGACTAGTGAAGATGCACAAGAATGGAGGACTCCTTTCATTATATGAATATAATCAATTTAATAGCATAATAGCTAAACTGAATATACAAAAGCTTTAGTTTTTACAACGGCAACAATGAAAATAGAAGTATCCATGCCGTGATCGTCTAATTCAGTTAATGAGCAAAATTTTTGTTCTGTAATCGATTCACCTTCAAAAGACAGCATTTGATATATCAAAAATACTAATGTTACAGCCATGTCTCAACAAATTAATTCTTAATAAGCTTGAATAAGTTGGATTAGTATCTATGTAACTAATTATTAATTAATTATACTAATTATAATAAATAGTATATAGTAATTCTAGTAAATACTTTGGAATGATTGTATGAATTTTGGAATTTGCACCGTTTTTGGACCTCCTTTATGCTCGCCGGCTTGATTTTGTCTCAATAGTGCTCGAAGTTGTCATTGATGACTGTAGCACTCTAATTGTTGTTATTTTATGTTAAATAATTATACATTAAATGTGTATATTGAATGTCTCAATAGCGTAGGGGTAACGCCATGAAGTTTTAAATGACAGATCCTGAGGTGAATTGAATCATCGTGGGTTCGAATCCCAGCCGCGCTGTCTGAGAGTAAAATCTCGGACATTCACTGGACTGGTTATACGGAAAATGGTCTAAATTGCCTAACGGATTAAACATGTGGTTTTAAAAGTGATAGATATCAACATAGTTGATTATTCACTATAATGCGTGTTTACTTTTATATAGCATGTTTTTTTATAGCAGCATTAGATTGTAACAATAATAAGCTAGCGCCTGCCCGCTGCTGGCTTCTATGCTCGCAGCTGGCAGCTGAGGCATTTCTTATTCCAAGTTCATTTTACACTCTTTGTTGACATTTTATCGTGTACAAAATAAACACTGGGAAATAAATTTCACCATGATAAATTCGTATGTGGTAACACGTATATGTACGGTATGAGAAAAAAAGCCATAAATTTAAGCAGTTTTCTCTAACTACTGACTTTTCTGACTAATATATAGCTTTAAGTATCGCTATCTTGCGACAATTCAATCAGCTAATGGTATGTGTATCAACTTGCCCCTCGGCAGTATCAACTTACCCCGCTATGGGGCAGGATGATACAATTTTGGTTATGGTATTTGAAGTCAATTTACTGTTAGTTGTTTATTTGTATCAGAACGGTTATGCATTGAATATATCACTGAAATGTGTTGCTAAAATAATATATAGATTGGTTTGTTCATGGCCTAATATATTGTTCTGAAATTGGCAAAACGTTAAAATAGTATCAACTTGCCCCGATCTCCCCTATGCCAATTTGAATACAGTATTTAAAATCAGTATATTCTGTTGTAGATGAATAAAAATTCAATATACATTGCAACATATGGTTAACTTAACGCAATCAACTGAATTATTTGTGTGTATAATATTTCACCGTAAATATGACGTACGGGCCACCATGCTTTAATTGCACTGATAAATCATTACATTAAAATTTCTTTTAATGTCACCTCTTGTAGTCTGAAATTTAGTTATACCATATAAAAATATTTGAAGTACCTGTGATTTTGTAATGTTAAATATTTATTGGAACCAACTTGAACTGAATATATGCTGTTAAATACAGTAAGATTTGTAAAAACAGAAACTACTGTAAGTATTTGTATTGTTATTACTATCTTTATATAATGCCAAACATTCTGCATAATATTTTAATGCAGACTTCGAAAAATGGCTGAAAAAAGAGGTTCAATTCATTTCTGCTGAGGCTGGCGAAGGAGAAAGAACATTAAGAGTTCGGTTCGGTTCAGTTTGGCCAGAATCAGGGTTCGGGTTCGGCCAGAGTCAGGGTTCGGGTTCGGTTCGGCCAAAATTCCAGCTTTCAGGGTTCGGTTCGGGTACGGTTCGATTCCCATCTCTAATATTTATTAAACTAAACGAAGCCTTATAGGAGGCGTAGGCTTAGACAAATGGCTAGATTATTTATCATTATAACTTTCTCATTATAATTATTAGGCCAATAGGGAGTTACCTGGCCAAATCAGAATGGTCGCACTGACTGCTATTAATTCGTGCAATAAAAAGCTAACTCTTGCAAATATTAGCAAAATATGAGAATAAATCAAATCATACAGCAAGGCGCCATCAGTGTGACTATATCTGCAATGTTTGAAACCAGTGGCTGCTTTAAATGATTTAGTGCCGGGAGTTACTTTAATACCAGAGAATTAACTATAGGGTCTCTACTTCTCGGCAGTTATGCGGAAGTGAAGAATTTCACTGCTACGTACCGTATGGTCCGTATCTAAGGCTATAAATCCTCGTCGGAAGGGCTATTCAAAATAGTCCAAAACTAGAAAACTCACAAACATTAGCAAAGTAGGCCTACAGTACGTAGTAGGCCTATATCTTTGGCCTATGTGTATGTCTAAATTAGTTCTAAAAAGGCTCGGGGTCACCGTCTGAAAACAAAAAGCACTTGGGTTCGAGGGGCTAAATAAGTTGGAACCTCTGCTGGAGAATAGTAAATATATAGGCCTAGGCCCCTGTCAGGGAAAGTACCAATGAAGGTACTAACAGCCTAGACATATTAGGAAAATAAAAATATATGCAGAAAGAATATTTACAAAGTCCTGGACCAGGTTCAAATCTCAGATATCTCAGACTAATGACGGGAGAGCTAATGAAACATTCAATGTCTCAACTATTTAAATACTACGCTAAGAAGTATTCAGACAAACTACAGGAGTTACTAATTAATTAAAGGATTATCAATTTCTTAATTAATGTTATATTACATATAAAACAAAATATAATGTGCAAGAAACTATAACAAGTTAAACGACGTGAATGTATAATTAAATTACAGACAATTTAATAATAATTATAATAATAATAATTTAAATAAATAAATAAACATAAAGAAGATGTTCATAAATTCCTATATCGCCTTTTAAATAACACGGGGCGAAATACGTCAAAAGAAAACACGAAAGGGACGTTAAACAATACTTCCACACTGAAATGTATGTTGTCTGTGCTTAATACATGTATTATGCCATGCACCAGTGTATCAAATATAGAAAACTTCACCACAGCACAATTCCCCTAGTAACCGGTCTCTAAACTATCCCTCCACAAAATGAGTCGTCACTCATAAACTTAGCAAAAGGATTTGCCGCCTGTTTCTAAATCCCAAGAATTTAATTAATTAATCACACTAGCTCTGTTAAATCTTACCCAGGCTAGAGTCTCCGAGTCTTGCAACGGTTTTGCCGTTTTTTATAGATTGTAAACAAGAACCCCTGGAAACTATGTTAGCCACACCTGGTAATTTCACCAAGGTCTCACGTACCTTCTCTTAATAATTCCTGGTACTGAGCCTCACATAAATTTATATTAGAGTTTAGGCCTACACCAGTCAAGGGTGTTAGCTCTACCCTATCTCAATAGGGTTCAAAAAGAATACCTGAGCTACTCCACTACACAAACAGGCTTCCACACTGGAAAATAAATTGTCTCCAAACCTAACGAGACTAAAAGGAAGAAATTACCACTGGGTTCTTTTCTCTGATACACAATTAGGCAAACATACTACACATACTTACATATTCGAAAATATGGCTCAACACAGACAAAAGACTCCTAGTGCCTTCCCACGCTCGGTCATTATTAAATAAAATTCAGTTATTTCTTTTAATAAGGTTAACACTTAATAAATATCAAAATAATAGAAATAAAGTTTCAAACCTTAAAAAAACATTTCTAAGTTACATACTATCTTTCTAAAACCGAGCGAGGAAGTGATTTAAAATCCAAAGACGGCGTATTACCGCTAATAACAAATACAAGTAACGACACGGAAGGATACCACTAGAGGCATCCAGTAATACAGGTAAACAAACACGCACAAAGACACAGTCTAAATTACACCGCTAGCAAAATATAATCACAGTGCTACCAAGAGCCCTTTAAATGCCCTGTAGCTTCAAATATAAACAAAACATCCATAACAATATCAACAACAGCAACAACAATACTATTAGAGTGCTACTGTTGTCCATGACAACATTAAGCACTGTGATACCAAATCAAAGCCGATGAGCAGAGTGAGGGGTCCATAAACGGTGCGAGCCAAAATCCGGGTGGTCAGTCCAAGGAAGGGTACTAGCGGAATGTTTACGTGTTGATCTCAGTTCGTGGACGTTTGGTGGATATGAAAAGTCGAAAAGAAAAGATTTCAATCGCCTATGAAACTGTTCGTGGAATAGGAAAGGCTGATCAGGAATAGATGAGGGGGTGCGCAGAGTGGAAGGAAGAGAATTCCAGATCTGCGGGGCAGCATGCTGGTAGAAGCGCCTAGACAGCTTGCTACGTGAAGGAAGGCTTGGTCTCTCAAGAGTAACTAACTTAGAGGAACTTAGAGAGAACCAGGGACACCACGTTCAGTTTTGAAAGTTGCTGAGGTGTTCCAAATAGCACGAACTCAGTCTTGGATGGATTGAGTGCCAAGAAATTGGCAGACAGTCAGGAAGATATCTCCAGAAAGGATTGCTGTAGACAAGCCTTAATTTCAGGATAGGAGTGGGGGGTGAAGCATGTGTACAGCTGAGTGTCATCAGCGACAAGTTGATGGTCTAATGAATGTGAAGAGATCAAGGAGCTTAGTGGAGTAGTGTATAAATTAAAGAGGATAGGAACAAGTACAGAGCCCTGAGGCACACCGTACTTGAGGATGGAAGGCGGAGAGGAATACTCTTGAACTTTGACGCTAAGAGTACGGTCGGTGAGATATGAAGTAAACCTAGCAAGTGCAATGCCGTGGATACCAAACCACGAGGAAAGACGTTGTAGGAGAATTTGGTGATCGATGGTGTCAAAAGTAGCAGACAGATCGAGAGTACAAAGTCTAGTGACACGTTGAGTGCACATGGCGTTAGTAATGGTGTTACAGACAGAAAGAAGAACAGTTTCAGTAGAGCGATGTTGGGTGTAAGCAGATTGGTGATTGTTGAAGAGGTCGTTGGACTTAAGATAGGTGGAGAGTCTTTGAAAGACTAGTCTCTCTGTGAGTTTGGAAATGAATGGTAAATTGGATATGGGCCTGTAGTTGGAGAGTGATTCCTTGTCCAGCGAGGGTTTCTTTAGGAGTGGAGTGACAATAGCATTTTTAAATGACTGTGGAAAAGTGCCAGAGGACAAGGATAAATTAACAATTGTGGAAATTGAAGGTGCCAGAACATGGATACACTTCTTCAACAGAGAAGTAGGGATAGGGTCGAGACCACAGTGCTTGGGAGGAGAAGTCAACACTTGTTGCTTGATCTCCTCAATGGAAACAGGTGTGAAGCTATGGAGCTGCTCATCGGTTGATTTGGTTGGTTGAGGATAGTGAGGTGTGGAGCTAGAGATGAGAGGAATGATGGAGGACCGGAGTTGGTTGATTTTGTCAGAGAAGTGAAGAGCAAACCGTATCAAGCGGATAAAGCAGCTATCAATCCGCGCCAGGCAGCCCCCTATTTAAGGTATTTGTTATGTTTTGTATCTATCTACTTTGGACTGAATTTCTGGATTTTGGAATTTGAACCGTTTTTGGACCTTCATTTTTTGCTCGCCGGCTTGATTTTGTCTCAATAGTGCTCGATGTTGTCATTAATGTTATTATTGTTATTATTATTATCTACTTTTTCAATGTATATCTAGTAAAGTAAAAAAGTAAACACGCATTATACTGAATAATCAACTACGTTGACATCTATCACTTTTAAAACCACATGCTTAATCTGTTAGGCTATTTTAGTCCATTTTCCGTATAACCAGTCCAGTGAATGTCCGAGATTTTACTCTCAGATCAGCGCGGCCGCGATTCGAACCCGCAAGGGTTCAATTCACAGCAGGATCTGTCATTTAAAACTTCATGACGTTACCCCTACGCTATTTAGACATTCTTTAAACTAATGATTGAATTAGTTCTCATTGGCAAAAGTATGGGTAAATTTAACGGTTTTAATTATTGCATTGTAATTAATAAGAATTATTAGCCAATAAATTAGACTGTCATTAAGTACTTGTGCTTCAGTTGTAAATAAAAAGTTGTAGATAGAAATGTATCTAGATACATTTTTAGATTAGTAATAATAATAACAACAATTAGAGTGCTACTGTCATCAATGACAATTGTTGAGAACTTGAAATTTTACATATATAATTAATCTATTATTAATTATTATGGATATAATTTATGTCACAATCAAGCATTTGTGCTATTGGTCAGACAGTGGTCAAAGCTGCAGAGTAATTGAATCTGATTGGTCAGTTACCAAATGATCAAGCTTCACCTGTGGTAGAATACTGGCAGATTCTTGTAAGAGGGAGATTATTCAAGTTGTGGCGGCCGGACGGGCAAGTCCACACGGCGTAGGCCGAGGGCCGAAACCGGAGTTGAAGTCGGAGTATTGATATTTTAGGAATTGTGTGTTTAGATCGTATAGTAAATTTTAAGTTTTAGTGTTCGTACATATTAAATTGTAGTGCTGTTCTTATTGATTATTAAATTGTGAGATGCTATTTAAAAATCTGTGCCTTGACTTCGATAATCATCAGTAAGGATTAATCACAGAGAGCCTCACAACTATTTCAGATCGGAGTCCCACACGCCTCTGAGAAATACCATCTCATGTGTGCTAGTTAGAGCAGGCCTAGGCATTAAATTACAGTCACGGACCGAACAAACGTCCTGTGCTGTGCTCCAACAGCGAGTTGCGACACGAAGGCAGCATCAGCGACGCGAGTTCTTTTATACAACATCAAGCACTATTGAGACAAAATCAAGCCGGCGAGCAAAAATATTATAGTATTTGTATCTATATACAAGATAAACTATTTATTTAGTTATACCCCCATTAATCACTTCTTAAGTTGCATGCCCATCACTGGCAAGACATCAGCTACCGAGCTAAATGAATAAACGAACCGAAATCATTAGTTAGCATCATTGCGTAATTTCCAAAACATAACTGGCTTGCTCTTGTAAACTCTGTGGCGGATATAGAAATCTAAGGCGCTTTAAATTAATAAGGTAAACAAACAAATCGTTATTTGTTAAAAAAATGATGAATTTTTTTATTGGTTTGGAGAAAATTCGTATATTTAAGAATTGCATTGTCGTAATACAGCTACACTTCTGTACGAAATTGTTCAAAGATGCATTTTATGACACCTAATGCCTATATAATGAACCGATTACAGTTTTACCTGGTAAACACAGGTGAGCAGGTGGTAATCTGTTTTGTTTTAAATGTCAAATTTATGTTACGGATAATTGGGATCGGTAGATCTTGCACTAGGATATTGATGATTAGTTGTACATGATAAATTCGATCAAAGCGCCTTAGCCACGTCATTACAGCACCTTATCGTTTATAGTTAAAATATTCAAATGTTAGCTGATGCTGTACTATCCTTTAGAAACTTATTGATGTCTTTTGCTTGATACTGTTTTACATTGGAAAGTTGATAATTTTACCTTAAATTTGTAATTATTTTTTTTTTTTTTTTGTACTGTGAAAAATTAACTAAGTAAAACATTCCAAATCAATCATTGGGAATTGTTTTTACTATTCGTAATTGAATCATATCGAGATTCTATTGCCATGAATGGCTACGGAAGTGCATCTAATGGTTACTATGAGAATGGATTGACACCACATGAGGAAACATGGAATGATCGTGAAGGTATATTGGAACCTGCTTGGGCAAATCAACAGAAGAAGGTATTAATTCTTTTTATGAGGTAGTTGTGATTATGTTCTAAAACAATTATTGAAAGAATCGAGTAGTCATATATATCCTGCTTATGCTATATTATACTGTATTTATAATGCGAAGTCTTCTTAAGACAAGTATAATGAATGCTACCTAGAATAATACTCGTGTTGTGTCAGGGCCCGTGAAAATTAGAACCTAGGATTAGAACCTCAACCGTAAACTGCAAGTATCATAACAGGTGACTGAGCAAGAACTGAGGAGGAAGAGGGAAAGCAAATCAGAAGCCAGATAAGCTGTAGGCTGCATTAAGGTGTGGATAAGGTATAGCCTATTATGAATAGCTACCTCTCTAATTTATTGTGTTCTCGTTATGAATCGTGAAAGCTGAATGTGATTAAGAATATAATATTTATCTTGGACTAGCTATTTGGCAAAGCAATAGTGAGAGAGAATACTACCTCTCCCGTGCTGTGTCTGGGCCATTGAAGAATAGATCAACTGTAAGCTGCACTTGTCATAAGAGGTGAATGAGCAAGAACTGAGGACTGCAAAGGAAAACTACCTCAGACATCTTATTTTTCCTAACTTGCACAGTTGTCTGTGATAGGATTAATTGTTAATCAGTGTAATGCTCTTCGTTAACTTTGACTAATTTTGTGAATTGTTTTAGCAATTTCTAAAGTCAGTTCAATGTTTTTGTCATATAACATTGTGTTATTTGCTTTATATTACTGGAGATTGTGAATCTTTTATAAAATCTAGCATCATGAAAACTTGAATATTCTTTAAATTTTTGAGAAGAAATGAGTATTTAAGGAAAGAACTATTGATTTTTAAAATTCTGTGTAATACTATAAATGAGCATGTTTGCTGACTAGACATTTACCGCCTGGTGTAACTCGCACCTGCGTAAAGTTGGAGTCCAGATTGAGATTTTTGAGGAGGACTTCAGAGATGGTCTGAAGCTGATGCTACTGCTGGAGGTTATCTCTGGAGAAGAACTGGAAAAACCGGAGCGTGGACGAATGAGATTTCATAAGATATCCAATGTTAACAAGGCCTTCAAGTTCATTGAATCTAAAGGAGTTCATCTAGTATCTATTGGAGCTGAAGGTATTTTGCAAATTGTTACAGTATTTTGGTATTTAAAAAGTATTATTTTATGTTCAGGGAAGTTCACAGTGTATTGTTGATTAAGTAGATTTAAATTGTAATGTGTATACAAATTCCTCCTCTTTTCGCTATCAATTCGTTGATCTTTAGGAGTAGGGAGCACAAGTTCTATTGCTACCTCGAAGATCGAGAAAACCAAGAGTATATCTGATGCAGAATGGAACTCATTTGAACTTAATTGCGAGGCGATTGAAGGGGTAAAGTTCTTTATTTTTCTTGATTCTATATTGGCAGAGAATGGAGAGAGCTTCTCTTAAATTACAAGGAGAGTCGAATTAGGTAAAGCAGCTATGAATTAATTAGTGAAACTCTGGAGAGACAAAGTCCTCAGTGAGACAGTGCGAAGTCATAATAATGAACGTAATATCCTTAAGCTTCTCAGTGGTAACTTATGCTTCAGAAACTTGGAAGAAAATGAACAGAATAAGATTAAAGTCGCAAAACAACGGTCTTGTTGCTGGCTTCTATGAGTTCCACACTATTTTTCGGACATGTATTTAATGTCAGATATTAGCAAAGGAAAATCTCAAAATTTAATCGGATAAAAGAAGCTGTGTGTACTTATTAATACTGTAGGATTGTAGGAGTTGAGATTGATTGTATGCCTTTGAAAATTTTTACTTTAGTTATAGACTTATAGCATCCTGTTGATAAAATAAGTAGCCAACTCACCTGGTGTCTCTATCAAGTATAGACTACTTAGTGAAACTTATTCAAGAGTATTGAATAAACTTGTTTGTTGTATACATAGATTTGTTAAATTATTTTGCAAATGTACTGTTAATACATATTAGATCTACTCATTAGATCTACAAATTTTTGCTTTTATTTTCTCTCAGATGTATGCATTTTATTGAAAATCATATTCAATTGATACTTTTTTGTTATTTAAGAATAGAAAGTTAAATCTGCTTTAACTTCTTTTAATTTTGAGTTTATTTTGAAATCAAATTCAGAAATAGTCGACGGCAATGTCAAGATGACTCTAGGAATGATCTGGACAATAATTCTGCGCTTTGCTATTCAAGATATCGCTGTAGAAGGTTTGTGATATGTTCATTATTATAACAATACATTTGTTGTATTTGTTTGTAGTCAACACTTTCGAGTGAAAGACGCTTGTTGAATCTTCGTTAATCATTAGATTGTTAGACTGGGCCAGTGGTGATGTAGATAAGATATTCGACAGTGGCGATTTTGGTAAGATATTCGACCATGAATCAGTATGTTCAATCCTGGGCTCATTCATCACTGACATCGCTTTAAAGCAAGGAAACTAATGCTAATGTTAGCTTTTAGCTTATATAAAGACTATGATCCATTTTATAATAATCTAGTAAAATTAAATTCAGACAAGATATCTCAATAAAAGCCTAGAAATTTTTTGCATGAAATTATACTAACTGCAAGAATAAATGAATTTGAATTCTTTAGGCGATGATCCAAATCCACAATTATTTTTTGTTTTTAATTTTTGTACATCAAAGGTAGTTTACTTAGATTTAATTATATTTAAATACTTGATTTCTATATTTAGATATGACGGCTAAGGAAGGCTTATTGCTGTGGTGTCAGAGGAAGACGGCTCCTTATAAGAACGTCAATGTTCAGAACTTCAATACAAGGTACATTATGATTCTGTGAAAATTGAATTCCATTTTGTATACATTTTACTTTAGTCCATTAATAGAGAAATCTAGTGGAAATTCAGTGAGATGTGAAAATAAATTAGAATTTAACTTCTGTTTCCTAACTCAAGGATAAGGTTAGAGATGCCTACGCAGCGATTGTCATTGGAAATTAGCTTGCTAAAATCCATTTGCATGAAATATATTAGATCCTACAGTGTCAAATGAGACGAAATATTTTTGAAGAACTTCTACTATAGCTAGCTAACTACCATAGGATATATATAAAATTAAAATGAATTAATGATTGTAATAAGAAATCAGACAATTTTACACAATTCTGCAGGCCTTAAAGACCTAAACAATGTAGAATACTGCGCTATCTCTTATGAAGTTGGAATAATTGATATCTTGTAGTGCAAATTTGCACTGCTTATAGCCTCTTTAGCTAAAAAGGTTATAAAAGTTTAAATCTTAATAGTGGTTTAAACCATGGATTGAGTCAAAAAATTTGAATATTCATATTTTTTCTTGATTCGAGGTGGTTTGGTGAGTTACTCCCTTGGTCTGGATGTTAATTTTTGTTTATGAAGTAAATTGATTAATCGATCATTTTGAAGGACAGCACTGTCTTTGGGTGATGGGTATAATTTTAGTAGGTGACCTTGAAATTAATAACCCTACCTCATTTCTTAATATATGTATTTTAGTCTGCAACAAAAGCTTTAGTTATCTCAGAGGTATACCTCATATGTAATATTTGTAAACATGGGTATACTCAGATCACACTGCCGTGATCGTGATAGTATCAATATAGTTTTGTTAATATGGTACAGATGAAGTTGTTTTATTGAATGCGGTGTGTTACAGTTTTCAGGATGGTCTGGCATTCTGTGCCCTAATTCATCGCCATAGACCGGACCTGATAGACTATCATCGTCTCTCCAAAGTTTGTTCTCATAAACATTTGATTATATTTAATTTTTCTATAGGTTTTGTTACTGTACCTCTAAATTGTACGTTTTCATCTTCAATTCTTTACTAATTGTTCATTAATACACTATTGAATACAATTGGGATAAATAATACATTACTTGCAATTAACAAATGCATTAATGAATTTGTTAATTAATAATTAATTAATTTGTTAATTAGCTATTGAGTGTGTTTTTTAACTCAAATAGTTTATTTGTGTTATAGTTATTTACTATCTGTGTAAAACGCTAGTTGATGATGCCTAGCAGATTATCATATTCTTTACGGAGCCACCGCCAGAAACTTAGTCCTAATTAAGCGACTTATGAAAGCTCTGGTTTGTGTCGATTTTATAGAATGTTACCAGTCATTTTTCTTCTTTTTTTCGACTCTCGACATCTAGAGAGCAAACTATATTTATTTTCAAAACACTCAAATATGCAATAACACACACTAGGCTGTCAAAGAGATTGTAAAAGCCTATCTAGTTGACCACCCATCATGCCTTCAAAAAAATACAAACTAAAAAAATATGCGCACTAAAAATGAAAGAATTGTCTATGTCTTCATTATATCTTCTGTATCAGTCAGTACTATCCACTGGCTCTAGCAGTCCATTTTTCTCTCCAGTGAAGAGATTGATGACTTGATTTGCCTACCAAAGCCAAGTTTGACGTCAGTTTCCTGCTCGAATAGCCTGTCAGTTACAGGAAGTACACTGCAATTGAACTCTGCACCTGCTGATCTGCTGTCAAGCAACTTACCATCAAGCCGGCGCAGCTCTGCTGCGTCCCATAGGATTTGCTTCCTGGATAACAATTGTGTTTATTTTAATATATACAGTATATATATCATTGACTGGCAGGATCGGCCTCTAGAAAACCTAAACACTGCATTCACTGTCGCTGAACGATATCTAGATATACCGCGCATGTTGGATGTCGAAGGTTAGCTGTTGAACTTGAATTTGTTAACAGAAAAATTTATGTTAATTTTAAAATTTATTATTTAATTGCTCTATTTGTCAGGTATTCAAGATGCTAATGGATTAATTAACATAATGCACTACATTAAATTAAAATTAAGCCAGTTAAGAAGCTAATTTATTATGGTATATAATTAATAATGGATATGAAATAACAATTTAGTTATGTTAATTCATTATTGCTTGTCATTATAATAGTAGTTATGATAATTATATCACTTCTTGTGTCATAAAATAATTTAAAATGCTAATTAATTAGTGATTATAATCTTTTAATTAATTGGTTTATTGATTTATATTTTTGTTTATTATTTCTAGACATACTTATGTATAAATTACAAAAATAACATTACTAATTAGTTGACTTAATTAATCTTCTTAACTGGGTCAGTTATTTATGCAGATATTTAACTGTTAATTAATTATTCTAGTTAATTAGCATAAATAACTACTTTTCTTAGTTAGATGCATTAATTTGACGATATAGATAACAAGAGAATTTAACGGTATAAATTTGAATTAATATATTTCATTATTCTTCGTAAATGGGTTGTTATTCTAATTAATTATATTTATTAACTTAAATAACTATGTTAATGTGCTACATTAGTTAATTTCCTTGCTTGTAATAATTAGTGATGTTAGCACTTGTATATTAAAATAGTTAATTTACTGTGTTAACGAGTAATATAAATCAGCTGTATTTATGACCTGCGGTAATAAACTTTGATTATATACTAGTAATGTGCTGATTAATGATGTTTATTTCGTTAATTAAATATGTTCCTTTTATTTATTAATCACTATATAGCATAATTAACATCCAAGGATAATTAATTTTATTAGTTAAAATAAGTCAACATATTTAATTAAACACTTTATTTGAGCTTTTTAAAATCTTATCGTTACAACTGCTTGCGTAGATATGCTGCGTAGTTCTAAGCCTGATGACCGTTCTGTGATGGCGTACATATCGTCCTACTATCACAAGTTCTCCGGTGCTCAACAGGTGTCACTAGCTGCTCAGCGTATCGGTCACGTTCTTAACATCAACAAGAACAATGAGTCGCTGGTCAACGACTATGAGCGTTTGTCGTCTGATGTGAGTGTTCGTCTGTTCATCAATTCTTATATTGAACTAATAATTTGTTATATGTTTTAGAAAAATCCCTTAGAGAAAGTTGTGATATTGATTGTTCTGTCGATAATTGGTTAGATTCAGTGTTATTTAGAACTTATTAAATGGTTGATTTGTTAGTGAATTTGCTGAATAGGCAAGAGGTCGGGAGTTTGAATCGCGACTTGAAAGTCTTAATGTCTGTGTGACACAGAAATGGCCAGTAAACTGGACTTGACAGCCCATTTTCTGGATAAATATAAAAATATTTAGATGTAGCGCTATGTAGTGCTCAATTTGAACTATACAGTGTTGCACAGTATAAGTAGTCCATGGATGCAAATTCCAAACATCTCTTACTTTATATTAAAATATATGAAACGATTATTTGATTTTGTAGAGAGGATTTGAGACAGTTTATTCGTATCCCAACCCTGGTTATACTGGGATTCAAGGATGATGATGATGATGAAACGAATATTTGTATGTTTTGCGCGTGTTTCTGATTTCTCATTTATCTGAAATTGATGTAGCTGTTGGAGTGGATAGCGAGAACGAAGCCCTTGTTAGAATCGAGACAGAGCGAGAAGACGATGAGTGCCGCTCAGACAAGACTTGAAGAGTTTCGTGAGTACAGACGCAGACAGCAGCCACCGAGACTTGATGAGAAGGCTCTCATCGAAACAACTTTCTATTCGCTACAGGCCAGGCTGCGCCTCAGCAATAGACCCGCCTATCAGCCAACCAATGGGCGACTTGTTACTGTAAGCATCACGGATTAAATAGCTTTTTGAAAGTTAAATAAAGGTTTTATTGGGATAAAATGATTGTTTGTTTTATAGATACTTTAATAGTTTGAAATACAATTTTGATAGAATTTCAGTGTCACTTGAATGACTGGTAGATATCATTATTCATAATAAACTTGTTAACTTGTATATATTATTAAGTTTTAACTTCAGAGCTTTAGACTTTTTTTACCAGCCTTTTTATATTTATATTTAGATAATTGTTTTGGATTCTTTTTGTTGCTTTCTAACACATGAGAGATTCTAATAAATATTTCTATTACTTTTTATTGATATTGTTATTGATAGATCACAATATTTGTTGAATATAAATCTTTTATTTGAACACATAATTAATTAATCTTACATGCTTTGTTTTATGACTTCAGATGTTACTCATTTTTATTAATCATTTCATTTAATTAAGTTCTAGCAATTAATTTTATATCTTTTAAAAATTTGCGTTGCAATTTTCTGTCTCTCGTTATCGTCCGCTCTAGACTAGTTTTTTCTGTTTTTGTCTTTTATGTATTTTTGCTATTGCTGCTTGCAATATTTGAATTTGTTTTGGTAGGATATAAATGCAGCCTGGAAGGGATTAGAGAATGCTGAGAAAGGTTTTGAAGATTGGGTACTTCATGAACTGCAGAGGTAAACAGATTTGATCAATAAATACAATAATTAATAAATCATGATCAATAAATCCCCATATTTGTGCTCGGTTGTGGTTGGACCACTGCAGAATACGGCAACCGCAAACAATCTGCTGCATGTACGTAAGAGGCAACTAAAGGCAGGTGCTGAGGATGGCAAGAGGGGACCCACCTCACCAAGTAATATTTTCCCCCAGGATTAAATGGTAACTAATCCACCTAACTGAGGAAGGCAACCGGAAACCACCTCAGAAGCCATATTTTTCCCAAGCTATAGGCTACATGAGGTATGGATAAGGCATAGACTTTGTGAAGGGATTAACTTGTTGATCTAAGGAGTGCTCCTATGGAGCGAGAAAACAGACTTTGAGTATGAATATGTACCTTGAACCTACCACTAGGCAGTGCACTGAAGAGAGAAGAAGAGTGAAATAAATAGTGTTGTATGATGGAATCTTTTATATGTGGTAGCTTTTATTGGCGTGTTAAAATATATGCTTTGAATTCTATTGTTGATTTACAATTCTAATGTAGATTTACAATTCTATTGTGGATTTACAATTCTAATGTAGATTTACAATTCTATTGTGGATTTACAATTCTAATGTAGATTTACAATTCTATTGTGGATTTACAATTCTAATGTAGATTTACAATTCTATTGTGGATTTACAATTCTAATGTAGAATTACAATTCTATTATAGATTTATAGTTATAAGGTAGAGACTTATAGTTCTAATATAGACTTAATTTCTTGACTTAGGAATTTACATCCTAATTTAAACGTAAAGTTTTACTGACCATTGTAATATAGACTTACAGTTGTAATATAGACATAATAGTTCTAATAGAGGCTTATATTTCTAATGTAGACTTCTGGTTTTAATGTATAGTATAATTAGAGTACTGCAGTATATTTACAGTTCTGATATGGACTTACAGTTCTTAACTATATTTACAGCTCTAAGATGGATATATGGTTCTCAAGTAGATGTACTGGGTGAGATAATAAAGTAAATAGTAACACAAACTATATGTAAACAAGATCCCCCATGAATAATGATATATCAAAAGGAATGTTATAGACGATTTAAAGATCCACTCGTATGTGGACATGAGTAGGAAAACGGAAGATAGAGAAGAGTGGAGGTATTATATCCCATAGACCTGCCAGTAGGCAGTGTACTAAGAGAGATAGAGAGAGAGAGAGAGAGATTATGAGACCATAGATATCTGCAGATGTCTAAGGCCCTGCCCATTCACTGTGTTATCTATTACATTTAATGTTGCCTTGATAAAATGGTAACCAAGCAAATATTACTATTTTCAACAGGTTGTCTCACTTGGATCACCTGGTGAGGAAGTTTCGGCACAAGTGTGACGTGTTTGAGGGGTGGGTGAAGGACAAAGAAGCTTTGCTGGCCAGTGATGACTATAAGAGATGTAGGCTGGATGAAATCAGGGTGAGTTATACGACATATTATTAAACTGCAATGATAATAATAATAATAAAGGTTTAACGTCAATTTCCTCAACCAGGGATGATGTCAGGGACGTCCACACAGCACACATCACTTCAGAGCAATTCACCCAGACCAATCCGCAAAAGATATGTGCTGAGGAGAAGTAAGGTACTAAACGAAAGCCAGTCTGGTGGTCATTCATAATGACATTGTATATTAGTATGAAGTGATTATTTCTGAGATTTCATTGTTTAATCGACTATACTCTGAAGTGAATTCTGATATTCTTGATTTAAGCCTATAACATTGAGCCTAATTGATCTATTTAGCTTAATGAGCCTATTTTAGAAATCTTTTTAAGCAATTCAAATGCTCTGTAATGATATAATTTCAACCACAGAAGATGTTAGAGACGATAGTATGTAATCAACATCAGTTTTAGATGGGACGAAATGACAGTGAACAGTTACGTGCAATAGATGAACAAAAATTATTAACTAATTCGAAACAATTCAGTCGTTATACATAGTTATCCTTAGCTCTGAACTCTGTAAGCTTTTGTTATTTATCATCTACCAATTAGAAACTGATATTTTGTCAGGCTCTGAGACGCAAGCACGAAGCATTTGAGAGCGACCTGTGTGCTCATCAGGACAGGGTGGAGCAGATAGCAGCCATTGCTCAAGAACTCAAGTAAGTAGTCCATTCATTCTATCAGCCAAGTAGTAAATTGCACTAAGTATAACCTCATATTCTGTGCCATAGATCTAAACATATATGTTTTGACCTATGTCCATCTATCTCTCTCTCTTAGAGCACTGCCTACTGGCAGGTCCATGGCATATAACGCCTCCACTCTTCTCTGTCTTCCGCTTTCCTCTTTATTTCCACATATGTGTTAATCTTTAAATCATCTAACATACCTAATCTTGGCCTGCCCCTGCCTCTTTTCCCTTCCATTCTACCTTTATGACCTCTATTAATAGATCTTCCCCCCTTGGTGTTTGTCCTATCCATCTCTTCTCCCTATTTCTTAATACATTTATCTATCTATCAAGCAGTAAATCTCTGATAGATTGGGGTAGATGGGAGCTACGGCTTCAAAGCGCCTAGTTTTAATTAAATATTTTATTGAATCATGATCCACTGGAATAATATTAACTTACATTTAGCGATGAATATTAGTATCCATTAATAAAGACTACTGTGATATCCAACATATTGCTAATGTTACGTGTTCCTTTAAAGCATTTTGCTGATTCATTGGTAAATCTTAACTGATGAATTTTGGTTAAGGTCAAATGCGGCTCGCTGTTCAAGATTCGCCTTCAATGCTGAAAATGATTTAAGTCTTTTGTAGTTGGGTTAGTATTACTCTTCCATTTATGATGTTGCAAATGTCAATGTAGTATTCTAACAACTTAATAACTATTGTGCATTCTACAAAATGTTCACTGTCGAAAAAGATCTGGCACGGATTAATTGATTAATTGATGGTTGATTGGTTGATGATTGATTGATTGTTCAGCATCTTGGGTTACTACGATGCCGATTCTTCCAATGCTCGCTGTCAGAAGATCTGTGATCAGTGGGACTTACTGGGAGAGTTAACTCCAAAACGTTCTGCTGCTCTAGAGGTTATATACTAAACGTTCTGCTGCTCTAGAGGTTATATACTCAACGTTCTGATGCTCTAGAGGTTATATACTAAACTTTCTGCTGCTCTAGAGGTTATATACTAAACGTTCTGCTGCTCTAGAGGTTATATACTAAACGTTCTGCTGCTCCAGAGGTTATATACTAAACGTTCTGCTGCTCTAGAGGTTATATACTAAACGTTATGAAAATAAAACCATTTTCTGCTGCACATCACATACATCTGATAGAAAATGTGTTTATATCTTTGATACTGAATATGAGGTCTTACTTATTGCAATTTACTACCTGAATGATAGCTTACCCTAGATTTAGATTCATGTATCTATTATGTATTCCAATTTGTGCAAAATAATGAATATATTATATACATAAATAAGTGATTATTTAATTAAACTTTTTATTTAAAATATCTCTATTTATTCAATTTAGACAATTATTTAAGTAATTGGTATGTACTATGTTTATTCTTTTATCTATCAGATGACAGATCTTGGGCATAATTTGCTATAATTAAAACTGTGCAAGTAATGTATCGTAGGTGTTTACCGTTATTACTTAATTATTTTAAAATGTAGAGAAAATGGTAGGAAAATTAAGCTGAACAATGATCAGAATAGTGCTGTTATACTTGTATGTAATTTTTGCGCTGTGTTTAATACTTTTTCGCAGGAGAGTGAAAGAATTACGGAGAGAATTGATCAGCTGCATTTGGAATTTGCTAAGAGAGCTACAGTATGTACGCATGTAGCTGAGTAATAAAATTCCGTTTGTCTCAGGCGTTCTGGACATGAGAATACTTGTTAAAATCAGTTAAAATGTAAACCAATGAAACGTATGGATAAAGTAATATTCCGTCTAAATGTCATTTAGCTAGAGAATTTTATACAGTTGAATCTTCCTGTCTCACTTTCTAATTCTAACCAATTTTATTGATACAGAAGTGATTTTAACCCTGTAGAATGGACCTATAGTTGAAGTATCAAGTTGACTCATACATTCTGATACTGTTGCAGCACAGCAAACACTAAAAGTAAAAATGAAATAAATGTAAGTTTTCTATGTTGTGTATTAATGCTCATTTCCTCGAAGTTCATGTTATGTTATTATCTCTTATCTGTTGATTTCATTGGTTACCATAATTTTGCTTTAATAGCGCTTAGTAAATTTCTGAGCTTGCATTAAATTCAACAAATTGTTTTCCTAAGTAAATTATTGTTATTATTGCCACTATAGCAGACATGGACCCTAAGGAAGGAAGATATTAGGAAACTGGAGGCATTGGAAATGTGGATTTGGAGAAGAATGGAGAATTAGCTGGACTCAAAAAGGTTGCAAATGAGGAAGTCCTGGAGAGAGTTGGCACAGATAGACAGTTGATAAATGTATTAAGAAATAGGAAGAAGAGATGGATAGGACACATTCTAAGGGGGGAAGGTCTATTAAAAGAGGTCATAGAAGGTAGAATGGAAGGAAAAAGAGGCAGGGGCAGGCCGAGATTAGGTATGTTAGATGATTTAAAGACCCACTCATATATGGAAATGAAGAGGAAGGCGGAAGACAGAGAAGAGTGGAGGCGTTATGTATCATGGACCTGCCAGTAAGCAGTGCACTAAGAGAGAGAGCAGATATAACGTTGCAATATACATTTATGAACGTTACAGTTATTCAATAACTGGGTGGAAGCGACTAAGGAAGATCTCGATGACATCTTCATTGTTCATTCTATTGAAGAAGTGCAGGTACGCAGACTATTACTCTAATTATACGATTAAAACTTAAAGTGTTTCTTAATTTCTAGATTATCTTTTGTTATAATGCCATATTCATTGTGTCTGATTTTATCATGCCAACAGGCAATAGTATATAACTTAATCTTGAGATTATTTCTGTCATGGATTTATTTACTGTTTTTTGAGAGGCAAATAAGCTCTTCGGCGTATGAAGCTTTCTATTCATTGTACGCATTTACAGCTAGATTTTGGCGGAGTAGAACTACTTGCAGTTCTGTATTCCGCTCGGGACGTCCCGGACGTCGCCTGAAGAACAGGACGTTAAATCTTCATTGTACTGTAAACACTGCTTCTAATAACTGTGCTGCAATAATAATAATAATAATAAAGGTTCAACGTCCTTTTCATCGTCCAAGGATGATGGCAGGAACTTCCCTACATCACACATCACTACAGATCAATTCACCCAGACCAATCTGCAAAAGAAATGTGCTGGGAGAACGAGAATGCAATGTTTCGAGTATGTGAATAATTAATTTTTCCAGGGACTTCTCGATGCCCACGAGGTCTTCAAGGAGACGCTGGGAGAGGCGGACGAGGAACACTTGAACGTGCTCGGGTTCATTGGTGAGGTGGAGAGGATCTGTCAGCAGTACAGTCTCGATGTCTCTCTTCTCAGAGTCAATCCTTACACGCAGCTTAGTGGAAACGTTAGCTGTTTCTCGCTCTTTAATTTAATAAAAATTTAGTTTAGAAATATTATTGCTGATTATATTGATAAATATAACTAAGCTAATCTGAAGCTAAACTGGATGATGCTGATTATGATTATCATGATGATGATGATGATAATTAGTAATTTAATGTTATTAAATTAAATTAATTTGATATATTATATTATTAAATTTCATTTACTAAATATCGTTGGCTAATATTTTTAGTTAATATATTGTAAGCTGGTGTTTAATTGAATTGAAACAAATTTAATTTGTTATTAAATAAAGCCTTGAGCTAAGCAATAGGATTTAGTTGCCTAAAGAACTTTTATCTGAGAATTTCTGTCTAACATATAAATTGTATTATATATTGTACATGATCTGCATGAGATGGGTGGTAAATGAAAGAAGGGTGTAGAATTAATTAGATAATTAATTAATACATGCTGTGCAGGTGATAGGTGGTAAATGGAAAGAGGTGCAGAATTAATTAGGGAATTAATACATGATATGCAGGAGATAGGTGGTTCCCCTTGTTGTGTTCAGGTTTCTTGAAGAATAGACCAACCGTGTAAATATGCACATGTCGTAGAAGGCAACATAAAAACCTACGTCAGAAAGGGCATTCGGTTGGTGAGCGCCTAGGATCCAGAAATTGCTACAAAAACTTAAACAAATGGAAAATAGTCTATTCGTATCCCAACCCTGGTTAAACTGAGATTTAAAGGAGGATGGTGATGATAATGTGTAGGAGATAGGTGGTAAATGGAAGGAGGTGCAGAAGCAGATACCTATTCGGGAGAAAGCCTTGGCTGAGGAAATGTCTCGTCAACAAACCAACGAGAAACTGCGCCTGGAGTTTGCTGAGCGAGCTAACGTTGTAGGACCGTGGCTAGAGGAGAAGTTGGACCACGTGGCAAGGTCGATGTACGGTAGGGATGTGGCAGAGAGACAGCTCGCTCATCTCAAGATACTGCAGAGTGAGGTCAACAGGTATCGGAGGAACATCGAGGAGCTCGAGTCGGTTAATCAGCGGGTCCAAGAAGCGATGGTATTCGAGAACGTTCACACGCAGTACACCATGGAGGTTAGAGATTAATTTTGTAGCGCAATGTAGTGATTTGTTATGTGTTAGGAATATTTTTTGTGTAATGTTTTTATTGTATGCAATTATTTAATTAAATTAATCGCAATATTTGTTTGCTGAACTCATGGACGAGGTTATGTTTTCTCTTTTGCTGAGTATTCTATATTTAGAATTCTGTATCTAGTTATAAATCTTTCCAATGGGTAACTTCTTCTCTGATAACTTTAGCAAAATAGATTTATTTATGTAATTTTCAATTACATATTGGAATTTTGATTAGCTTATATGTAATTATATTTCTTTTTGGTATTTGTATAACATAAAGAAAGTTACATACTGTATATGTAATTTATGGGTTTTTTTATATAACATTTTTACAGAATTACATTTTTATATATATTTTAAATATTTTTGCAGTATGGCCTACATATAATTCCTACATTGCATTGTTGGTGTTGTATTTATGTGTTTTACAGACTCTGAGAGTGGGTTGGGAGCAACTATTAACAACAATTTCTCGTAACATAAACGAACTGGAAAATGAAGTGAGCATAAGTTGATAATCGTTTTGAAAGTTACAAAATATGTAAAGAAGTTTCACTTCTCTATAGTTTGCTATGTTTCCTTACGCCATCTTTACTGTTTTTATGCTTGTTTATGCACGGTTACTTAGAAGGTAACTTATGCCTGCATAATATAGATATAATGTATTGTTAACTAAGTAATTCTTTGTTTTTTATTGAATTGTATATGAAATTTCTATATAAAATTTGAATTCAGAGTATTTTCATTAAACCATCACTCGTACCGCACTAGAAGAAACGTTGCCGGAAACAGATATACACTTCCTATTAATCGTATCAGTTTAAGGGATACAGCCTTTCTTAACTCTTATGGTATTTGATGATTTTGATTTTCTCAGTCAAATTTTCGAGCTATGATGGATGGTTTGTAGTATATCTAACATTTTTTTATATTTATTATGGAATTCTTTTGACGGCTTTACGTGCAGTCCTATGTACTTTTGTTTTTAATATAACTTACACTTGTATTCTCTATGAGGTTATTATGATAATGAGAGTACGTAGAAATTTAATATATGAGTATTTTCATTAATTCATTATTTTCAACTAATTATCCATCTGGGCCATTTTTTATTAGTTACACATTGTAATTGTTATACTATTATATTTTTAACAATCTGCGGTTGTCAGATTGTGATGAAGTAACGGTATAGATTATATTGTAACCTAAGAAGGAATTTCTTTTTGTATGTTGTCGTAGCTATTTTAGATTAGGAATTCTCGTGATTTCTATTTAATATGCTAGTTGTAATATTTTTTATATTCATATATTCATTTCCCCGTGTTGTGTCGGGGTTGTTTGAAGAAATGACCAACCGGTGACGGCTAGTGTCGTAGAAGGCGACTAAAGCACTAAGATCCATACCAACTTCAGAAAAGGCATTCGGTTTGTGAGCCCTTGGCTCAAGAAATTTCTACAAAAATTTTAATGAATGGAAAAGTCGCAAATGGGGATTGACTGATGATATGATGCAGGGAGGCAATGATGATATGATATGCTGAGGCAATGATGGAGGAAGCCATGGAAGACTTGGAAGAAGGAATAAAAGTAGGAGGGAATTTGTTACAAGATGTACGATTTGCAGATGACCAAGGAATGGTAGCGGGCAGCGAGATTGGATTGCAGAAGATAATGGATAGGCTGAATGATACGGCCCTAAGATATGGCATGAAGATTAATATAAAAAAGACCAAGGTTATGAGAGTGTCCAATAATAAAGGTGAAGTTAATATCACAATAAATGGTACGAAATTGGAACAGGTAAGGAGTTTCAAATATTTGGGTCATACTATAACCGATGATGGGAAATGTGAGACGGAAATATGCAGTAGGATTGCACAAGCAAAAGCGGCCTTTGGTAGTAGAAAAGAACTATTAACAAAAAGTCTAAAGAAAGACACAAAGATAAAGATAGTGAAAACTTTGGTTTGGACCACGCTATTGTATGGATGTGAAACATGGACCTTAAGGAAGGAAGATATTAGGAAACTGGAGGCATTGGAAATGTGGATTTGAAGAAGAATGGAGAGGATTAGCTGGACTCAAAAGGTTACAAATGAGGAAGTCCTGGAGAGAGTTGGCACAGATAGACAGTTGATAAATGTATTAAGAAATAGTAAGAAGAGATGGCTAGGACACATTCTAAGGGGGGAAGGTCTATTAAAAGAGGTCATAGAAGGTAGAATGGAAGGAAAAAGAGGCAGGGGCAGCCGAGATTAGGTATGGTAGATGATTTAAAGACCCACTCATATGTGGAAATGAAGAGGAAGGCAGAAGACAGAGAAGAGTGGAGGCGTTATGTACCATGGACCTGCCAGTAGGCAGTGCACTAAGAGAGAGATGATGCAGGGCAGAAAGGATTTGAGACAGTCTGTTCGTGTCCCGACCCTTGTAAAACTGGGATTCAAGGGAAAATGATGATGTTGATGATGAATGATACATTCATTTCAGATTCTAACCCGAGATTCTAAAGGAATCAGTCAGGATCAGATGGAAGACTATAGAAGGTCGTTTCAGCACTTTGATAGATCTCACAACAGAAGACTGGAGCCAAAAGAGTTCAGAGCCTGCCTTGTATCACTAGGCTATGCTCTCAGAGATGATAAACAGGTATTCGTCGTTGTAAGACCAAGTTTAACGTCAGTTTCCTGCTCGAATGGCACGTCAGTGACGGGGAGATGGATTTGAACCTTGCGCTGACTGATCCGCTGTGGAACAATTTTCCAACAAGCCATTGGCTCAGGCCATGTGCATTCAGCTGCATTCTACAGTGAATCGTAGTGGTAACAGAGTGAAAAAAGTTAACTAAAACACTCAAGTCTCGACTATTCTGTTTTATGTACATTGTTATTTAAAATTAATTTTTAAAATTAATTTGTGAGAAACTTGTGCTAGAATAAAAGTTTTCACATGAGTGGCCACTAACCTTGTGGACAGTCATTTGTTTAGTAAAGTTGGTTGTGCCTCTTAGAAATTCCTATAATGCATATAGTGTATAAATTTATGGTTATCGAGTGAAGAAAAACTCAGTATGGAACAATTTGCTGTTTGAATTGTTAACTACAACTTTTTGTTTGGGCTTCTGACGGAATTGGTTTAATTCTACCAGTCATGTGCTTTTTGCGGCCAGTAAACGATAAGCATTTTAAATTAATTTTTTTAATTTTTAAAATACCATTCTCTTAATACATGAAGATATACATAATAAATGTAATGCGAATGTATTGAGCATTGCCAGCCCTCAATATAAGCACATACCCCTCCCCACTCTCCCACCACTTCCCCAATACGCTTTTGTTTATTATGTGAGCAGAGCTGCAACTGCATTTTATAAAAGGACTAAATCAGTGGACTAAATTAGTTTTATTGAAGTGTATTTTACATTTGTAGAACTTGCAGTGTTTATTTAAACACTGCAAGTCTCCGATCTAAAAGTATAAAGCTAAGATTTTGATCGAGCACTTGAAGAGGCTATGTTGTCGTTGCAGGGTGAGATGGAATTTAAGCGGATACTGGAGCATGTAGACCCTAATCACATGGGCTACATCACGTTCGATTCATTTCTTGATTTTCTGACAAAAGAGAACTCTGAGTGCGACACAGCTGATCAAGTCATTCAGTCGTTCAAAGTCCTGGCCGGTGATCAGGTAGAATTGTGATCAATGCTTTTTATTGTTATCGAGTGCAGAAAACCTCACAATGGACCAATTTGCTGTTTGAATTGTGAACTACAACTTATTTTGTTTGGGCTTCTGACGGAATTGGTTTTATTCTACTGGTCATGTGCTTTCTCCGGCCAATAAATATGTATGTAATGTATAAATTTCTATGATTACCACATGAAGAGGAAAGCGGAAGACAGAGAAGAGTGGAGGCGTTATATACCATGGGCCTGCCAGTAGGTAGTGCACAAAGAGAGAAAACATAACATATGTTTGTTTTTTCCTATGGTTATGTTTATTCCTGAAGTTTATGTATTCCGATAAACTAAATTGCTTTTGCTTAAATTTTTATCCATTAAATTTTATTTAACTGTTGCTGTTAAATTTCTGCGAATGACTGTTAGTGTTATTGTGTAATTCTCTTTCCAGCCGTTCATCACTGCGGAAGCTCTGAGAGCAGAACTTCCTCCTGATCAGGCCGAGTACTGCATTCAGCACATGATTCCGTACCGAGGAGCAGTCGTGGGGCAGGATGGTAGGAGCTCTGCCGCTCCATCTGGGGCTCTGGACTACATGTTCTTCGCTGCGGCTCTCTATGGAGAAAGTGATCTGTAGATCATCTGTAGGTGGGGAGAAAGTGATCTTGCGTTTATGAAGAAAATGATGTGTTGGTGCAGAGAAAATAATCTTGTCTCTCCTTGGTAAGAGATTTCTACGTAGTCTGTAGGTGTGGAGAAAATGATCTTGTACCTGTGAAAAATTTTATCTGTGGCTATATAGAAGTCCTTCATAACGGAAATGTAATTTATGTAAGTCTGCGTCTGTATATGCTATGTTTTGTTAAAATGCAGTTAGTTTTATTTCATTCCAATAGTTTCGTTCTATCCACTAAAGGAAATATATTTTCCCAGCGCGTGGCTGTTCTAAAATTTGCATTATTTTCTTACCCTTGATATTTACTAGTTTTAATCATAGATGATATTCTCTGCCTTTTAATGAGTTGCAAAATGTACTTAAAATTTACTTTACACCTCTATTTGTCCCTAGCTGATATTAAACTGAACTGAGTTTCAAATTACCACAGATATGATCTTGTTTGTTGCGTGCTTAGTTAGCATTACTGTATTTTATACTGAGGCAAATGAATTTTAACATTTTGTTGTATTTTTGTCGTGTCCATCAAAATACTGATAAAACTATTTTAAATTAATGTAGTTTGCATTAAATAATTCTACTTCGCCGATCTGCGCATCCAATCGCCAGATTAATTTAATCTTTTAAAATTTTTGTCAATTACTTGCTGACTTCAAAGCTGCTTCTAGATTTAATTATTTTATTGTGATGACCTCTTTTTTCTGCTGCCTTCAATCGTTTAGTGCTCAACTTTAGAATCGATTTTAGTAAAAACTAACAAGAATTTTCATTATCTCTCTCATTCCACTTCTTAATCTTATATTTAGAACGATTTTCGTAACTAATAGTTCATTGAAAAGTTCCAGGTTAACCGCCATCGTGAAGTTGTTCTAGATTATTGCAATTTAATCATAGTAAATCATCATCATCCTCCCTTGAATCCCAGTTTAACTAGGGTCGGGATACGAATAGACAGTCTCAAATCCTCTTTGTCCTACACCACACTACCAACCAATCCCCTATTCGAGACTTTCCCATTCGTTTGAATTTTTATAGCAATTGCTGGAGCCGAGGCGCTCACCAACCGAATGCCCTTTCTGACGTCGGTATGGATCTTAGTGCTTTAGTCGCCTTCTACGACACGTGCAGTCACCGGTTGGTCAATTCTTCAAACAACCCGGACACAACATGGGGAAAAATTTAATCATAGTAAATACTGTGATTAAATGTTGTGTATCTTGCTTTTTAAAACTATAAATGTATATTTAAGATGATTTAGTGTTGAATATTTTAAGATGCCTGTCGTAGTTCAGCTTAGCATTATAAAGGTATTTCTGTTATTAGTAGATATTTGTAAAATTTCTTAATTGCTTTGTAATAGATTAAATACATACTTGGGTAAAATATATCATGTTTATTATGTGGTATTTAAGTATAAATGGGTAAAATTTCTTATGCTTAGTAGGTGATATATTTATTACAACGTTCCTAAACTGGCCGAGTGATTGCATGACCTAGCTTATAGCTGATAGGCCACTCGTCTCGTTTCCTGTAGCTACTGGTACCTTACTGTTACTTTGTTATTTGCTTAGAGCGTTGCTCTAGAAAATGATTGACTAATTAATTGACTGTCGCTGCTAATTTGAATAATAAACTGAGTGCTGTTTTCATATCTGCTGTATGTTTCTACAACTGCTTAAATGTGATTGGATTAACAAACATGTTTAGGACTGCGTGTTTTGAAATATTTTGATATATTTTGCTCAATGTCTCGTAATTTTCTCTTGGTGCTACTTAAGATTTGGAAATTAAAAGCTTGCTTTCCTTCGTCGCTTGGAAATTAATTGTATTTATTACTACACGTTGTTACACTGGTTGATGGGCTATTTAACATCTTATACTGAATTTCATATTTCTTTTATAAAAGTGCGATGTAACATTTCTTCAGTTGTAAATATCAAAATGTCATTTTAGTTTATATCAAATTTCTGGATATTAATTTCAAATGACTGCTGTTTGTGTATAGTGGAAATCGTCTGTGTACGGTCCTTCACAAACATCTTTGGTGAATTACAAGAGATTGTAACAATTTCCTGCAAAGTGATATTAGCCTAGATCTTGATATTGTACTTTTGTGCTTATACTTTAATTTTTCTAATTAATGGCGCTTGACTGATTGTTAGTAGTTTCTGTACATCTTCCCACCCTTGTTGGAAATGTCATTGAAAGATGAAGTGTGCAGCATCTTTCGTCTGCAAACGTTTGTTTTAATTAAACAGCTTAAAGTATGGATCTTAAAGATTTCGTTTCTTTTAAAATTATTTTAAATTATAAATCAACTTTAAAAGTCAGTTTACTTATGCTAAAAAAATCGAAGTTTTGAGCTTTGCTGCAATACTAATGTGTTCATAGACTGTTTAAACTGCGTTGTATACTTTTTACCAACTTGTGTGTGATTTTTACGATTGGTAAGCTATTGCATATTATCAGTATCGTGATATGAATGCTTGTATTAAATTCAATGTCTCTAAAGCTTTCTATAAGATGTTTGTACGTATCTAATGTAATAGTCGATAGTAAGCGCTGATCTGAGAGTAAAATCTCGGACATTCACTGGACTGGTTATACGGAAAATGGTCTAAATTGCCTAATGGATTAAACATGTGGTTTTAAAAGTGATAGATATCAACACAGTTGATTATTCACTATAATGCGAGTTTACTTTTACTTAACTTTTTTAAATCGATGAAAATTATTTTTAAGCTATGATAAAGAAGTGAAGGTTTCTCAAACATTTCATTTATCCCATTAGTTGCTATAGGTTTCATTTGAGTAATTTCTGTTTTTAATTCTTTTGTCAAGTAACTGTTATTGATTGCTCTATGGCTATATGGATAGGACAGTGTAGGCAGAAATAAGCTATTTGACGGAACGAGCGTAAATTGCAATATTTTTTGCCAAGTGATTCACGGAGTTAGCCGAAAGCCTTGAACATGCGTTGAATCATTTGAATTATTCTAGTATTTTTAAAGCATTTTCTTTATGCATTTAACGCTCAACTTATCGGCTTTGTGCAATATTTGTGAAATACATCAACGCTTGTGAAGTGCATGAGAAAAATTGTGAAATGTTTAAACAGGTCTGCATTTGAGATTATTTAGTGGTAAAATTTATTGACAGATGCACTTGAAACATTCTGCTTTTGACGCTGAGTTAAATAGTGTTCCGTATATCAATGCAATATGTGTACATTCCTTAGTTCAACATTCCTGCTGTTCTTTTGTGTGATATATAAAACTAGATTTAACGTCCATTTCAGAATCTCAAGGACACTGCCAGAAACGGTTCTGTTAGGAATCGAACGTCTGGTCTCCAGTTGATCAGAAAAGTGAGCTATCAACTCGTCCTATAGGCTTGCTATATGACTGAGCCAGTGGCGATGTCGATATGATATTCGACTGCGGATCAGTATGTGTGGTTTCTAATCCTGGGCTCGCCTGTCACTGATATCGCTTTCGAGAGATGAAATTGACATTAACTTTTTCTTTCTTTTTTACTAGTGTGCTTATTCCGTAATAACCCACTGTTTCCAAAAAGGTATAAGAATATTTGCTTCGGTACTACTGGTATTTATATATATACATACATACATATATATATATATATATATATATATATATATATATATATATATACATACATATATATATATATATGTATATTATATATATATTATATGTATATATATCTATATATATATTATATATATATATATATATATATATATATATATATATATATATATATACATGTATATATATACTTCCTGTATATATATGGTACCATAGTATATCCACTTGGTACATTCCTCATTATAGGGGCAAACTTTAACTTATCAGTATTTATTGTATTCATATCTGCGCTTGTATTGTATTCATTCTTATACAAATACATGTACATTGATAGTAAGTTCTCTATTGTATAGTCGCGGTTGTCTAATTTAACTTAAATAATTGCTATTCGCAATTCATATTTTATATTGCTATTTAGCTTTAGTAATAATTAGTATATTATGTAGACTAACTACTAATATTATCTTTTATTCAAACTTACTAATAATTACTATCAAAATAGCTCTTAGTAGCGCCGTATGCCATTGATTCACTTATTGTTGATTTTCATGTACTATCAATGTCTCTCTTGTATTCTATAAGTAGACCTACTCATAATTGTGATTATTAGTCTAATAATACGTGTGTATTGTGGTATTCATACTCAGTCTACTTTCGCGCTCTAAAGGCGAGCACTAATGTATCAACTAGTGAATCTCTTCAACAATGAGAATATGCATTATCCATACCGTCTCTTAATTGTAGTCTATAGTTAAGGAAAAATAAGGTTTCTGAGGTGGTTTCCAATCTGAGTATAACTAGTTACCTTAGACCTGCCACTTCTCTTAGCACTAGGTAAAGTGAGATTGTAATATACTGTAAAATATTTTTTCCTAATTTCATCCGTGTTAGTAGCTATGAATTTAAGCTGTGCAATATTTACATTCGTCACCGGCTGTGTAGATTCATTCAGTATCATTTGCCCGTGTAGATTTTATCTTTATGAATTAAGTATTGTAGTTAGGTTCATGTCAAGCTTAAATGATATAATTAACCTGATTGAGTGTGCATGGCTCGAACAATTATATCGATTCAGCAGCCGATTTCTGTGAAGTTTGAAATCATAATTTTTAATTTAACGTTCATTTAGTACTCCGGAAGCGATTATCTTAGGTATTGCGATGGATCTGGATTATAAAAGTATTAAATTATCTATATGAAATAATATTTACTTCTATTTGTAATAATTCAGTTTTATGCTACCGGTTTCAAGTAACTACTTACTCTGAAACGATATTGAAAACTGTTTTAATTGTAATCCTTAACGATAAACGATATTGAAATATAGCAGGCCTAGTAATAATAGTAGCTTTAGGGTAGCGTCGTGGTCCTTGTCATTAAGGACACTGTCTTCAGTTCTCTTTCAAGGTATTCCTGTCTCTGCAATTGTTGCTCTCCTGACTTCAGTATTATTATTTATTCGCTGACTTTATATATCTTTAATTGAATGTCAACTTATCAGCCCAGTATGTTCAGTGAGCAGCCTGTAATACATGTAGATACCTGATTAACATTGATTAAGGTTTGTTATTATGAATTGATTCCTTAATTAAGCTAACGAGGAAATAACTTCAGTCCGCTATCTATATCTATCAAGTAAGCGAAATCGGATACCACTTGAGTATTTTTTGTATTCGATCCTATCGCAAATGTTCTGCGGATGCAGAAGAGTGTTTTGGGTTGGAAAGAACTTTTTAGGTGTTGTGAATATCTCAGCCCAGCTTAAGTTGAACATAATTAATGATAGAAAGATAATTAAAAACAAAGATGATTAAAAAGTTTAATTCTGCAATAATAGCAGCCGTCGTCTAACCATGGACGGTTAAATAAATCAAATATAAATCACAACCGTCCAAAACATTGGCCTACGAACATATCTAAACATAAGAATATAGCGTAATTATACTGTAATTTAACACACAAAAAACTAAGTCTATATACAAAAATTAACGTCCACATGTTTGCTTTTCAAAGTTTGCAATTTACTATTTACGTTAAGATTCTGCTAATTAATTGACTTAAAGTGGACGCAAAACTGGTAACGAGAGGTGACGGATTTCCAAGACTGTGGTATGAAGTTGACCCCACGCAAGTATGCAGACATTCGTCAACCGCGGTTGTTACACAAGTTTTATGTCATCACCGTATAAGGCAAGATGGGGAATTAGGGATCCAATCTACCAATTATTAGTAGAGTCTACAAATATGTATTATATGGGATCCCGAATAAAGGTGTCTGTTATGGCAGAGGTCTAGATTAGAGTTAAATTAGGTGATTGCAGTTAAGGTAGTGATCGTAAATTTTGTGACAAGTTAATGTGATGTTTGTGGTTATGGGACATTGTTGGTAGTTAGGGACCATAGTTAGAACTCTTAAAAGGTTTATAGTATGCATAATCGATTGAGATAAGCAATAACTATTTATCTTTAACAATTAACCAATTTCGATTAAGTAATTGAGGGTTTCCTTGTCCAGTTGCCTATCAGATATTTTACAATAAAAAGACAGGATTGAAAAGCTGAGGAGTGTAACTAATATTCTAAGTCATTGATTCGACACTCAGTGATTACAGAAATCTTATCCTACTACCTGCTTTAATTCACCAACTCGTTATAAAAATATACAAATGTTCGTTATTGGTCAAAATATTCCAATGCATAAATACGGCTAAAGCATAACGTCTAAACAACAAAACGTCTCATGTACAGATTGATATCCAATAGAAATTCAACTATATGATAAATCAATTACAATGTAACACGAAAACGACTGCTTCATAAATATCGTTTGTGAACAAACTCTCTACAGGAGGATTTAAATTATCTAAATATTAGGCCTGAATGATTAATATAAATATTTATTATTGAATGTTTATATTTGTAAGCAAATTCTCTGCCGGAGCATTTTATATTATCAATAAAAAATGAGTAGTATAAATATTAAGTTATTTATTATATGAAATATTTATTGATTTATATGCATGTAGATGTACCTTACATTTTGTCTCATACTGACGACAAAACACTAGCCACAGGTGCTGTTTCACAACTACACTAAGCGGAAACGTATCAATCGTGCACGATCTGCTAACTTCTCAATCTTCTGAATCGATCACCAACTGATCGTTAATTTTTACTAATTAATTAATTAATTAATTTACTAATTAATTTGCAAATTCATCGGTGAAGGAATGCAGGCCTCAGCGCATCATCTGATCAATACTAATTCAGAAAGGCTACACCGGAAATCAAACCCTGAAAACCTTTTAGGTTTTGTTAATAATAACTAGCCTTTTATACCTGAAGCTAGAACGAAAAGTTTCTCACCCTTGGTTTAACACTTATATTTCGTATAGGCCCCCAATATTAATTGAAGACAGCTATATTGAATTAGATATTGGATGGTGGTGGGTATATAGATATTTGTAGTCATATTTAAACTCATATATTTACATATCAATTACGCTTACTATCAAGATCAGACCCGCGACTCGTTCTTAAATTTCTTCTGCCTATCAACTTTTAAGAGATTCTAATAATCTGTCCATTCGACTTCAATTCTCACTCACTGTGTAGTTGTAAAAGCAGGCAGGCCAATCAAATTATTAAAATTATAATTTTTATATACAATTTTCATACTTAACAAGAAACGTTTCATAGAAAAACAATTCAATCACAATTCCAATTACAAACAAAACCAGAATTCATATCAATAGCCTAAATACCTCAAGTGCTTCTTCAAGTTGCTTTTTGATATTCCGAGCAACTTTGCATTTGTAATTTTTCATAAGCCTGCTTATTTTATTCCCTCGTATATTCGGAGCAACTTTGCATTTGTAATTTTTCATAAGCCTGCTTATTTTATTCTCTCGAACTCTTTCTCTAAGTATCAAAGACATCTAATAAAATATCGTCATATCACAACCCGTCTTTAGAAGGCGAAATCGAACCCAAAGTCCAGACCGCCCCCATCGAACCCCCCCACGTCCATGCTATCGAAGGCTCCTCCATCGTAGACCATGTCGTAGCCTGCCTCCACGGCGCAGTCGTAGGCTGCGGCCTCATAGCCACAGTCCAGGGCCCCGTCGTACTGTCCCTCCGCTGCCCCGTAGCACGCGTCCTCGGCGAGGTGGGCCCCGGCCCCGATGCAGGAAGGATCGGCGTGGAAGTGAGCTAGGGGGCTGAAGTCGTAGTACCCCCACCCGGGACATCCCCACCCCCCTCCCCAACCCCATGTCCACCCCCACGCGCAGGCATCTGCCACTACTGCGCTCTCGTCACCTGGAAAAACAGCGAGTGGAAGCTAAGTAATAAATAGAGATTTATCTATGTTTTATGTCGCTAAGTAATACATATGAATTTCTCTTTAATTAACGTTATATCACAGATTTGTTTAAGTTAATTATAATTGGCTGGAGCCAGTGGCGAAGTCGGTAAGATACTCGACCGCGGATCAGTATGTGCGGGATTCAAATCCTTGGCTCGCCCGTCACTGACATCGCTTTCGAGTGAGGAAACTGACGTTAACCTGAGCATTACCAGCTTTTAGTATTATATCACAGAATTGTTTAAATTAATTATAATGTAAAATTAAATGTAAAATGAGTCATGACTTAAAATCGTTAAATATTATTACCTAAAAACTTGCTAAAAATCGTTAAATATTATTACCTAAAAACTTGCTAAAAATCGTTAAATATTATTACCTAAGAACTTGCTAAAAATCGTTAAATATTATTACCTAAAAACTTGCTAAAAATCGTTAAATATTATTACCTAAAAACTTGCTAAAAATCGTTAAATATTATTACCTAAAAACTTGCTATCTTTATACTGGATGCTACTTCAAAGGTGTTCCAGTTAGTGCCATCATGTTTCCCGATGATATAATAATGTAGAATTGCATCTATTTCTGAAATGCAGAATATGTTAAATATTTATAGTATGGAGTATATCGAGAATTTTAAGTTTAAGTACTTACCTGCAGCAGAAGCTCCGCTACTTTTTCTGCCTGTAGTCCTGCGTCCAACTGAATTTTTTTCTTCTTTATCCCGATATGATTCGGCTTCCTTTCGGGCCTGTTTTCTTTTCTCTGCGCGCAATATTAAGCCTATTATTTACAAAGACGTTCAGCAATCAAGCAGTAGTTTTTATAGCCCTATCTTATCGCTGAAGTGTCACAAATGTCTAAAAACCAGATACATAGCGTATGAATTACACGCAGGCCTATATCTCTTAGTTTGGAATCATCTCAGTTGTGCTAATGTCTAGCAAATGTTAGAAAGTAGAAATAGCTCAACTGGGTAGAACGTTGTAGAGTATTAATTAATTAATAGTAAAATTAATTACAATAATTATAACTAGTACTAAATTAACGAGAATGATAACTAGCACTTAATTACAAAGAATTATAACTAGTACTTAACAAGAATTATAACTAGTACTTAACAAGAATTATAACTAGTACTTAACAAGAATTATAACTAGTACTTAACAAGAATTATAACTAGTACTTAACAAGAATTATAACTAGTACTTAACAAGAATTATAACTAGTACTTAACAAGAATTATAACTAGTACTTAACAAGAATTATAACTAGTACTTATCAAGAATTATAACTAGTACTTAATTAACAAGAATTATAACTAGTACTTAACAAGAATTATAACTAGTACTTAACAAGAATTATAACTAGTACTTAACAAGAATTATAGCTAGTACTTAACAAGAATTATAACTAGTACTTAACAAGAATTATAACTAGTACCTAACAAGAATTATAACTAGTACTTAACAAGAACTATAACTAGTACTTAACAAGAATTATAACTAGTACTTAACAAGAATTATAACTAGTACTTCATTAACAAGAATTATAACTAGTACTTAACAAGAATTATAACTAGTACTTCATTAACAAGAATTAAATTTAGTAATTATAAATCTTCCACCTGCAGGAGAACTCTTGTACGGTGGAGGCGGATCTGTTGGAAGCGAATCCTTTAACTCTTTCGTTGGTCCGGTAACTGGAGGCAACTGGAATAAAATACACAGTAACGCAATTCTCATCATATACCTGCTTGTAGGACTTGTAATACAGGATATATTGCTGAAATGTTTAGTCGAAAAAAGAATGAGAATGTGTAATGGAAAATGAAATAATGGAAAGCCGACACAGAATGACGATACGTCTTCTCTATAGAGAGATTATGTACTTTGGTGAGATTATGTACTGTGGTGAAGTCGGTAAGACACTCGACCGTTGATCAGTATGTGCGGGGTTCAAATCCTGGGCCTGCCCGTAACTGACATCGCTTTCGAGTGTGAAAACTGACGTTTACCTTAGCTTTACCAACTTCTACTTCTTTATACTGATCTTTTCATGTGCCCGCTTATAATATTTGAAGTGAAATCAAAAAGGAAAAGAAAAATCTAGATATTTAAACTGAAGTAAATTTGTTATTAGAATATAGAATGTATTAGTCAAGAACCAAATGGGTTAACAAACGTGTCGGGATATAAACCAAAGCGACAGATACTTTTAAAATAACATTTGTCTGAAGAATGCTACATGCATTTTTACTTTAAAATTATCAAAAGATCCAAATTATAACTAAAATGTAAAAAATAGTGTTAAAATATAAAAATAAGATAGTCAATACTTACAACTCGGCTTATCGCATGCATCCAGTCGCTGTAAAGAAAATATATTATAATTATTTACTTTACGTTATATACCTGTAGGGTAATGCTTCTACAGACAACAATTCAATAATATACCGTTTGAAATGTTAGGTTCAAATCGCATAAAAAGTATATCAGGGTAATGCAATAAAAGAAATAAACACATTCAGAAAAGTTTCAACATAGAAAAGTTCTAGGTTATATGCTATGTTCATTTGCAAATATATTTATTACAATTTCTTTTAAATCCTTTTATAAAACAATTAATAGATCTTGTTAAACTACTTTATATTTCAACGAAGTTATTTACCCGAATAGCTGAGAAGAAATTAAACATGTGCTTTAGTTGCAATAGAATCCCCGTGTTGTGTCCAGGTTACTTGAAGAATAGACCAACCGTGTAAATATGCACGTTTCGTAGAAGGCGACATAAAAACTAGATCCAAACCAACGTCAGAATGGGCATTGGGTTGGTTAGCGCCTAGGCTCCAGAAATTGCTACAAAAACTTAAACGAATGGAAAATAGTCTATTCGTACCCCGACTCTGTTTAAACTGAAATTTAAGGGAAATGATTATGATGATGATGATTTTAGTTGCAATACAAACTGAATCAGAAATATGCCAAGAAGCTCAGTTAATGAAATGGTAAATGAAATATTTAAGAATGAAATAAACTGATAAGCTATCTATAGAAATCGACATAGATAAATAAACTGTATGTATCAAAAAGCATAATATTTATTCAATATAAACTCCGTATCAGGTTTGAAACTTAGTTTTTATGATCTTTAATTTACATCTAAACAAACAATCAACACACTTATACATGTAAAGAAAAAGCAACTCACGTAGAAACATACAAGTATATACTAAGTACCGACTGCAAAAACAACATAGAGAACCAGGAACTAAGAAGCTTCGTACACCTTCTGATAAAGTACGAAGGTGTTCTATCCAGTTGAACACCGTAGAAATAAAAATAATAGAGTTTGAGTAATAAAAGAAACAGAGAGAAAGAGGGGGAGAGAGATATATGCTTTATTTATCTGTCTTCAACCGAACAACATACATATAGAATTTAATGATAAAAAAGATGATAAATTTTAGTAGCTGATTGGTTATCGTACTTGAGTTCGTGATCGCTGGAGCAGAGGAACCAGTAGACCACGGAGTCTCTTCCCGGAGCGCTGGGTATGGCTATGACGTGCCTCTCTGAGGCTGACCGGGGCAGCGGTGGACGACTAGGAATGCTTCTTGTGTAGGGACCAACGGCGAGATAGTCACATATGCTCTGCAAACAAAAGCAATAAATAGATAAAGCTGGATAGCGCTAATCTATCAAAAATAATTGATTTATTGATGGATGAATGATTAGATGTATAGGGCCTACTTATTTCGCGTTATGCTTTGTAATCTTCCTCCTTGATTAAGCTCAAATTTGAGATATGCAACCAGTGGCGGATCCAGGGGGGCCCAGGGGGCCCGGCCCCCCCCCCTTAGGTCCGTCGAAAAAAAATTAAAATATATTTTAATTGTTTCTATGGCAATTTATATACGTAAATATGTTAGTAATTGGTTAGGGGGCCCCAGGGAGGGGGGGGGGGGGGGGTACGAGAGGGAACTCAGTTCCAATAGCTCAATTTTTTCTAGGATATACTAGGAACCCGGTATAATGGAAGGGGGCCCGATAAATGTTGACCGTTTCATTAGCTCTCAATTTTCGCTTGAACATTAGAGGAAAAGGTTGTAAGTTAAAAATGTGAACTCTGCCCCGTGGCAGTGGTGCAAAACTGCCTTGGCTGGGTGGGGCTTAAGCCTCCCCCTACCGTCAAAATTAGGTCACTTTTGCAATTCGTCGAGATCCGCCTTCCTCCTGGATCCGTCTGGATTCCTGGATCCGCCCCTGTATGCAACGATCTTACTTAAATGTTTGTGGCCTACGGAAGGCTAGAATATTTGTTCTCTTGTTCCTGAAGCACGAGAACTTAGGGTGGTTTTGAGTGTCTCTAGAAACTGTATTCTTAATACGGTATTCATGCATTAACATGTAGACAGTGGTACAGCAATATTACAATAGTGTAGTCTTCCGAAGAAGCTTCACTTTTGCAATGCCCATCAAGTAAAATATGAGTTAAGTAGTTAGAGGACAATACTATTAGTTAAATGTTGTATATGTAAAGAAGGGTAGCTCAGAGAAGAGAGAAATGTTGGCTTAGGATCTACATGCAGTCACAACTTGCCGTGCATATTGCATGTTTTCCGAAAGGCGGAATTGAATAGATCTAGTGAATTCAGAACATGCTTACGTGTATGGCCTACATTATATGCGGCGTGAATTGGCCAGTCTTACAAAGGCTCGTAGTCTATCTCATATAATCAATGACAGTTAAATTGTGCTTAAAATCTTTTCGCTCTCTCTATCTTTTCCAACCCCAATAAACCATATAACTGTTGATTTCTGCTTAATATTTGTTTCAGCTTTGATTTAGTTTCAATTTTTTCAAACCTAACGCGGCACGGCTATACAGGCTGAGTCGGTGGCTTGTTTGCAAGTTGTTCGAGAACGGATCAGTAGGTGCAGGGTTCAATCCGGTGCTCTCCCCGTCACAGACATATTATTGAAGAATGAAACTGACGTTAAATTTCGCTTTCGCCTTTTTTATATACATGTAGCATTCAGACCTACAACCGGATGAACACTTAATATTCGGCAGGATTAGCGCACTTGGTTTAGTTGCGCGTCAATTATAATTATCGAAGTTAAGCTGCATCGACCTCGGTTAGTACTTTGTGGGTGACCACCTTGGAAGACCGAGTGTTGGTAAAAGCTTAGGAAGGAAAAAATCCCAGGGAAGGTTATTTTAAATCCGCGCCGGCTGCAATTGATGCGCCATCAAAAGGCAACGATTACTAATAACCATGGAGAGGAAGGAAGAAATGGGTCTTAAACAAGCATCTGTGCTTCCTAACCCAGTGTGCCGTTATGTTATGTTATGTTATTCTATTTTCTTAAATATTAACAAACTGTCTCATCAGATTTTCATCTGGTTTGCAGATGATGGAATCTACTCAGTCAAATGTTCATGATTATCAATTAAATGCTATTATAGGTATCGTGCTAATTTATAGGTAATTAGCAATCATTCACAAGCTGAGCGTAGAAGGATTAAATAAGGATTACGAATAAGAAGAGTTCAATTAAGTTAATCAAATATTTTACCAATAGGATCATTGTCAATATAAAGTGTACGTGCAAATATACACACATATATCTATTCACTATAATAGTATCGTATTTGCTTAATTGAAATTAAATAATAAATTAGAATTAATTAAATTATTAAAAATAAGAAGTATTTTAAAAGCCTCTCTCAATAGCAATTCCGTCTTTCAAAAGACTATCAATGACAGATGACTCAGAATTTGAACTTTCACAAATTGATCCGTCTTTGGAAGCTTAACCGACATACCACTTTGCTCACCTTAAAGCCACTTGCTCACCGATATGCCACTTTGCACACCGGTATACCACGTTGCTCACCTTTATGCCACTTTGACAACTGATATTACCACTTCGCACTTCGATATACCATTTTGATCACCGATATACCACTTTGCAAACCGATATACCGCTTTGCTCACTGATATACCACTTTGCTCACTGATATACCACGTTGCTCACCGATATACCACTTTATTCACCGATATACCACTTTACTCACCGATATACCACTTTGCACACCTATATACCACTTTGCACACCTATATAACCGCTTTGCACACCTATATTACCACTTTGCACACCGATATTACCACTTGGTTCATCGTTAATATCACTTTGCTCAGCCACATTTTGAAACTTGTACTGTAATAAGCTGCTTACAGTGAGGTATATACAGCCTTCAAGTTTGGAACTGCACTGATCCCTGAACCACAGCAAGTGACTGTCCTGAGTCAGCTCCACATAGACATCCTTGAAGCCCTTCGAGAGGAACCCCTCTACAAGTATCAACAATAAACACCATGTCTTAATAGTGTAGGGGTAACGTCATGAAGTTTTAAATGACAGATCCTGAAGTGAATTGAATCCTCGTGGGTTCGAATCCCAGCCGAGCTGATCTAGAGTACACTCTTGGACAATCACTGGACTGGTTATACGGAAAATGGTTTAGATTGCTTAACGGTTTAAACAAGTAGTATAAAAAGTGATATATATCAACATGGTTGATCATTTCACTGTAATGCGCGTTTGCTTTTCCAACACTCCTGCAACATGCTGTTTATAGACGTTGCTTACATTGGAAATATTTGCAAATGCCTCCATAAAATAGACAGTTATATGTTATACGCCTACGTAAGGATTAAGCCTTTGTAATAACAACATCCAGATTTCCGATTTTGCTAGCAAGAACGCGCAGAAATAGTAAAAATCTCCCAAAGCGGAATTAGCATTTTACTGACTTATGCCTTTTTATTGTTAAAGAAAGCCTAGATAGATGGAACAATTATATCTATGATATGAATTACTCAAACTAAGTTATAAATTTAGTAGTTTCTTACTTTTATATTTTCGTAAATATCCGGCTTTGATAATTTGAGATCCTTCTGAAATGGACACATTAAAATCATAAAACTGTTAATCAAACAATCAATCAATATTTCTATTATTGCAATATATTTTGTTGAATAAAATTCTATTTAACAAATCAGTGAGTTAACCAATCAATGAGTCATTTAATCAGTCAGTCAATAAATACATCGATCAATCATTCAGTCTATCACTCCAAGTTCACTCTGGAGGCAACTACAATCAATCATTGCTCCAATCATTCTATAAATCCATAAATAAGCTACATTTAGCTTATATCAGCCATTCAGTGAAATATCAGCCAATCATTAGCCTAATAAAGTCAATCTGTTTATCACTCAAAACATTAAACCGCCAATTAAATGATTTTTTCGTTAGCACTTATATTCTCGATTCAGGATCCTGTTTGCAAGAGCATTTACAATGACATTTTAATGTTATAGATTTCTCATTTCATACATGGTACAAAATACTCTGTGCATTTTGAGCTACTATTTTGAGCTACTAAGCTACTATTGCCTATTCTCTCTCTCTCTCTTTCTCTCTCATTCACTCTCTTTCGCTTTTCAAAATACACCTCTAAGTGATGCCTTGCTTCTAAACATACTATTACCAAGATGACTTTTTATTGCATCACAGTAGTTTTAAATACAATAACCTTTATTATATGCAGCAACTCTTTACTTAAGCTGAAACAGAGAAGGTGTGTTTTATTTGACGCCCCTGACATTGCCTCATGTCAAGGAACCGGACGTTAAATTCTTATTGATTGATCGAATGATTAGGACTTCATTGAGAATAAGTAGTGCTAAGTTATCTTCTAACATTTCTTTCTCTTCTTTCCTATAACGATACACAATAAGTTCCTTCACTTTTTGTCTGAGATCCATAATTTAGTAAATAACGTAGTAATTAAAATATAGGCCTACTGCTGTATTTCATCTGCCCTAAAGGTAGTTCATTAGAGGGAAGAAATGTCTAGAAACTGTTTAATCCTGCCTGTTCTGCCTCTTTAAAAATGACATTATCCAGAACATCATCTATAAACTCGGCAATTTTCATCATAAGAGTTAAAAATGTTATCGCAGATTAAATTACGTCATAACGTCAGCATACTTGCATAGTTCTCATTTATGTTGCAATTTTATCTTAGTAAAAAGCCATAGACATTACACTTACGTTATAAAAATGTAATGATTAAATTTCTAGACATTTATTTTTGTAGATATTTTGAAATTGATACACCTAAATTGATGTTCGATATTATATAAAGAAATAACTTACTACAAGAGGGCGCTGGCCCACTGTCTGTCCCACAAGACGTCATTATCCAGCGTTCTGATAATTAAGTCTCGGGCCCTACTGTTAAAAAGAGCCTCCAGTATATTTGGATACAAAGAAAAATAATCCGTTTCAGTTGAACTTCAAAGAAGCTCTCTCAGTGCTTAATGACGATCGTTTAATTTACTTTAGTAAATTAAATTCGCTTAAAGAAATTAAAAAAGTAACAATCCCTTTCTGTTTAGTGAAGTTTCGATATTTTCTGCTCCACAATGAAAAGAATAATGCATTTTCTATGATATACATGTATATATAGGTATTTATGTGTTTCCTATCATCCACCTACAGCTTATCCAATCCTGTTACAGCCTCTAACGGCTCATTCATCAGCCGAATGCAGCTGCCCAACAGCTGTTTCAGCTGTCTAGCAGCTGTTCAGCAGCTGCGGAGCTGCTTGCCTCAAAGAACTAAAGCGGTGAATGAACCAGCTGCTACGCTTCTAAATCAACCCGCCAAGAAATAAAATTTAACGAATCCGTACGCTTAGAATTCATTTCGCAGAAAAATGGACAAGTTATTTTATATTTTTGAGGCAACACGAATGATGAATGATAAATAAATTAAAAGAAATCAAGTTAGAAATTTTACTTTTTAAAGTGAACATAATTTATAACTACATACATATTGTAACGACTCAAATTTGCACAAGCAGAGGCCTACTGTAAGCAACGACTCAATTGAGTTTTCTGATTAAATAGCATTTTTGCGGCATATTTAATGCTAGTTCAATTTTATATAGTAATTGTCAGTTCAATATTTCTATTTACATAGGCCTACAAATTTAGCCATTTTATACACAAAACGTTTTGATTTTAGTTGATGTGCTTGAAATGCAGACCTTTAGATTGTTCAGATAAATATGAAACCAACATACATATGCATTATAAATATGAAATTCATAGCAAAAAAAGATTACAGCATCTGGAGTTAAGCCACTGAAGTTAAATAACCGCATAGACAGATGTGTCAGAACAAATCCTCGCAGCATCTCTTGGAGAGGAAATTTCCACGAAGATCAAATTGTGGACAGAAAGTTTAAGCTTCGGGTTTTCAATATTTAATTGAATTCTGATAGCAAATACAACTTCTGAGTTCTTTGCGAATAAGAAATAATAAGTAAACGTATTAGTAAAAGCTTTATTATGGGATACTTGTAACGTATAACTTATCATATTCTCTGCAATTTTAACTTATACAAATATTTAAAATTTGAGTTAAAATTTTCACAATGAAACTAAAAAATTTGTAAATTGATGACCCGAAAATTTGATGCATTTCATGAGTTCAGATTGCGCATTTAAAGCGATAAATGGCATGGAAAGTACATGCATGTAGAAGAAACACTCATGGTTAATTAATTACAAATCTAGATTACAGTCTACAAAAGAGATTACATGATGGCATTTTGTGATGGCATTAATGTGATGCAGCTTTTATTGCAGACTATTTTAAATAGCAGACTGTGAAATTAATTATATGCATTGGATCCTATTATATGGACTAGAATCTGAGAGTGAGTGAGTGAGTGAGTGAGTGAGTGATTGAGTGAGTGAGTGAGTGAGTGAGTGAGTGAGTGTGAGTGAGTGAGTGAGTGAGTGAGTGAGTGAGTGAGTGAGTGAGTGAGTGAGTGAGTGAGTGAGTGAGTGAGTGAGTGAGTGAGTGAGTGAGTGAGTGAGTGAGTGAGTGAGTGAGGGAGTGAGTGAGTGAGTGAGTGAGTGAGTGAGTGAGTGAGTGAGTGAGTGAGTGAGTGAGTGAGTGAGTGAGTGAGTGAGTGAGTGAGTGAGTGAGTGAGTGAGTGAGTGAGTGAGTGAGTGAGTGAGTGAGTGAGTGAGTGAGTGAGTGAGTTGATCATGAAAACCCCACTGCATCAGCAGCAGAGACTGAGCTTGTTCAGGAGTTTTCCACTCCATGAGAACGGAAGCTGCAGATATTGTAAGGAAAAAAATCGGAAAGAGAAAACAAGCAGAGAATCATTATGAATCTTGAAAGCAGGTCAACGGAGAGGAGATCATGGAATAACGGTTCGCTGGAATGCCCATTTTTAAGCAAATGCATTGAAAGAAAGAAAGAACTTACCTTTTCCCACCATAGGCATAATCAATCTACCTTGACCATTTTTTGATCACCGGACTGGCTTTCGTTTAAAACCTTACTTCTCCTCAGCACATTTCTTTCGCAGATTGGTCTGGGTGAAATGATCTGTAGTGATGTGTGCTGTTGGGGACGTCCCTGACATCATCCTTGGATGAGGAAACGGACGTTAAACCTTTATTATTATTATTATTAAAGACTCGACTGAGTCATATTTACAATAAGTCATATAATGAGCTGATAATAACATTTTACTGAAGACTCAGAAAAATTTAAATAAATTAAGGTTTATGGAGGAGCGGAGTAATTCTTCCTTAATTATGAATGATTGCCGTTTGAAATTGCATTGCTTTTCCTAGTTCTCCGCCTTAAATCGCTTTTCGCTTGTCAGGACCAGAAATGGACCAGAAGGATCTAAGAGGCGATGATTTTCGTGATACATAGGTCGATGAACTTCTGCTTCACTGCACTCTGCAGTCTGGATCCAAATTTTTTAATTGCGAATATGGAAGACGCTTCTTCCAGTCAAGTAGTGACTCGTTGTAGTGGCAGAAAAACGTTTCCCGTGAACTGAAGAAAACATTCTGACGCTTGAACGGTAAACATTCGAGCAGAACCGAACGCTTACGTAATGCAAGGAGGTGAGTTTGTTGTCGGTACAACAAATCAAAGTGCTAATGGAATGTTTTTGAAGAGATATGAATTTGTCAGAATTATGGATTAACAATCTACAGATTTTGAAGACTTTTGTCAGAATCAGTTATCAATAGCTGCCTTAGAATCGAAATATGTGTGAGAACCACAAATATTGCGACACTAATAATTTATTAATAATGTCATTAATAATGACTCTAGTAATGTAGTAGTTATGTATTTTGCTACACAGGTCGGTGTGGGAATCACGTTGATCTGTTAGTAATGACATTTAATTAGCTAAATATATTCTTGCAGTATACCGTCTGATATCTCTCTTAGTGCACTGCCTACTGGCAGGTCCATGGTACATAACGCCTCCACTCTTCTCTGTCTTACGCCTTCCTCTTCATTTCCACATATGAGTGGGTCTTTAAATCATCTAACATACCTAATCTCGGCCTGCCCCTGCCTTTTTTCCTTCAATTCTACCTTCTATGACCTCTTTTAATAGACCTTTCCCCCTTAGAATGTGTCCTATCCATCTCTTCCTCCTATTTCTTAATACATTTATCAACTGTCTATCTATGCCAACTCTCTCCAGGACTTCCTCATTTGTAACCTTTTATGTCCAGCTAATCCTCTCCATTCTTCTCCAAATCCATATTTTCAATGCCTCCAGTTTCCTAATATCTTCCTTCCTTAGGGTCCATGACCGTCTGGTATAGGAAATAAATAAATTAAGCCATATATTTAAGTTAAAAAAAATTCGTTCGTATGGTTGCACACTGGATATAACGAAAGTGCGACAGAGATTCGTTGCTTAGTTTCAAATTCTATAGTTTTCGTTATTCCCTATTTCATTGGAAGCGTTGCCTATTGCTAGCGCATCATTGCTGCCGGAGCATTTTTAGGAGTAAACTTCTAACACCCTGGGATTTTCTATTCAAAGCTGTCAGCGCATTGTCTTCCAAAGCGGTCACCCATCCAAGTACTAATCGAGTCCGACGTTCATTCGTGGCTTTGCTCTGGAAAGGGGTGAGAGGCCAAAGTATCAGCCAATGAATATACTGAGAATTATTCTGTAGAAATGCGCACAAATAATATTTTATCAAGCATGAATGTTATAATGTGCTTTGCTCACTAAAGGAATAAATTTATAGAACAGAACAATAAAAATTCTTTATTACTCTGATCTATAATTAATAAATTCCTCGTGCTGTGCCTGTGCCACGTCTAAATAGATCAATAAGATGCATGTGAAGTAAAAGGTGACTGAGCAGGAACTGAGGACGACTATGAATAACATCCCAGAATAGTTATTCATTACCACATTATTATTATCCATAAATTATCCTTATGAAAGTGAGGTATCAGAATGAGATTCATGAAGCCTAAGGGCAAAAAAGTAAACACGCATTATAGTAAAATGATCAACTATGTTGATATCTCTCATTTTTAATGCCATATGTTAAATCCGTTAGGCAATTTAGTCCATTTACCGCATAACCAGTCCAGTGAAGGTCCGAGATTTTACTCTCAGATCAGCGCAGCTGGGATTCGAACCCGCGAGAGTTCACTTCACCTCAGGATGACAGGATCTATCATTTAAAACTTCATGACGTTTTCCCTACGCTATTGAGACAGTTTGGGCAGTTCTGAACTTCCTCCAGTGTTAGGATAGAGGAAGTCGGTAGTACATCAGAGTTATAAGAAGCGAGCAACAGCAACAGTTAGAAAAGTTCGTAGTATAATAAGATGGTCGACTATCAGACAAAGTTTTCAACCTACTCAGAAGTGGGTGGGGTTACACCGCGGTCAGTGACCCATGAAGCAACAAGAGCTGTTCCATTTCTCTAATTTGTATTCTTCAGATGTTTTTCTTTGACACCTTTTTGCCCTTTGAGAAAGTTACAAGAAATATTCGCGCTGTGTTTTTCTGCGTATCCAATCATCTTAGAAAAAGCTATGTAAAAAAACAATCAAAGCAAAACAATTGTGCATTATTCTTTCGATATGAATTGGTAATTATTTTATGCGATATTAATTTTAAACAATTACGCCACCTAGGCTATTAAATACATTACATGTAATTGACAGTAGATGGATAGGAACAGTTACATCACGTTTTACCTGTGAAACAGTTATATCCCCGGTAACCTATGATACAGTTATATCACGGATAACCTATGATACAGTTATATCACGGGTAACCTATGATACAGTTATATCACGGGTAACCTATGATACAGTTATATCACTGGTAACCTATGATATAGTTATATCACGGGTAACCTATGATACAGTTATATCACGGTAACCTATGATACAGTTATATCACGGGTAACCTATGATACAGTTATATCACTGGTAACCTATGATATAGTTATATCACGGGTAACCTATGATACAGTTATATCACGGGTAACCTATGATACAGTTATATCACTGGTAACCTATGATATAGTTATATCACTGGTAACCTATGATACAGTTATATCACTGGTAACCTATGATGCAGTTATATCACTGGTAACATATGATACAGTTATATCACTGGTAGCCAATGATACAGTTATATCACTGGTAACCTATGATACAGCTATGTCACTGGTAACCTACTACACAGTTATATTACTGGTAACCAATGATACAGTTATATCACTGGTTACCAATGATAAAGTTATATCACGGGTAACTTGTGAAACAATAATATTTCGCGCAATCTGTGGAACAGTTATATCACGTGTTACCTGCGGAACAGTTTTATCAAGCACACTCTACCCGCTCTCGATCATCTAGGACCTCAAGATGGAATTAATTCCACCTATCTCCAGTAACACTGGCAGAGGAAACCAGCAGCGTAGATACACGTAGTCTTAGCAGTGGTCAACAACAGCAACAAGGTAGACTGAATCTTGTATTCGTGGAACGGTAGATTGAATTTAGAGACTATCGTGGTCTTACGTAACAATATTTGTCATCCCACTTTCAGCGGTGTAACCATTGCCTGAGGTTAGATCACCCGAGATATTGTCGTGTATTACAAAGTACAACTGAGGAAATGTACATGTATGTTGTGTCGTTCATGCAACAAAACAGACGTAATAATGTGTAATATTGTGTGGTTCATACAACAAAAGGTGTAATATTGTGTGGGTCATACAACAAAAGGTGTAATATTGTGTGGTTCATACAACAAAAGGTGTAATATTGTGTGGATCATATAACAAAATAGATGTAAAATTGTGTAGTTCATACTACAAAACGGATGTAATGATGTGTAATTAAAATAGCAAAGGAAATGCAATGCTGTGTAATTTATACAACAGAGAAGAAATAATGTTGTGTACTTCATGCAACAAAACAGTGGTAATATTATGTAATTCATACAACAAAACAGATGTAATGTTATCTAATTCTTACAACAAAAGAGAAGTAATCTTGCCTAATTCACAATCGTTAGCACGCAACCATAAACTCAACAAATCTATTAGACTACATAAAGGCTAACGCCTCATTTGACGTCAGTTTCATTTGGTTTTTATTTCATTTTAGAATGTCTAAATGGCGTAGGGGTAACGTCATGAAGTTTTAAATGACTGATCCTTTGGTGAATTGAACCCTCGCGGGTTCGAATCCCAGCCGCGCTGAGCTGAGATTAAAGTCTCGGACATTCACTGGACTGGTTATACGGAAAATGGACTAATTTGCCTAACGGTTTATACATGTGGTATTAAAAAGTGATAGATATCAATTCAGTTGATCATTTCACTATAATGCGTCTTTTTTTGGTGAAAGCACCTCGGCCACGGGATAATTTCAATTAAAGAATAGCTGTTGAACTGATTAAAACACGATTAACCATACTAATAGCATATGCAAATTAACAATTTATTACATGAGAATTTTTAATTATTGAAAGAATATCATTGCTGAAATGGGTCGTTTCTGAAGCTACACGTATTTATGGTAAGGAAAAGAACGAGACACTGAGCCTTTTTGAGTTGCACTATAATAACATCTTTAAAATTAATTATTTAGCATTAACTCATTAATTATGTGCAAAACGATCTAATTGATGTCAAGATATCTAATTAAGAAACAAAAAATCGGCCATCATTGTTTTCTGCCTAAATTAAAATAATAGCTAAATACAAATAACAGCTAAATACAAATAACAGCTAAACACAAATAACAGTTTCTTTTCGAGACCAAATTCAAACTAACCTGTTAAAACAAAAGTCTCTTTGAAGAAGGTAATGAAAACCAACCTTAGAACTCATATTTTAGTAAGCTAACTGTAACATTGAGTTTCTTTAAGGACATGGCTTTAAATTTTATCGCATAAATTGATCTGATTCATGCATTTGCTGCATTTGCAGCTGGAGCCAGTGGCGATGCCGGTAATATATTCGACTGTGGATCATTTTGTGCGGTGTTCAAATTTTGGGCTCACCCGTCACCGATTCACTTCCGATAGATGAAACTGACGTTAGCATTAGCCTTACAGTTTTAATGCAGCTTTACATTGGACTCGAATGCATGCAATGAGCAGAATATGCAGTTTAGACTCGCCATCTTGACATAACACTAGAGAAAATAACCGCGGCTAATTGAGCCATAAAACTCTTTGACGAACGAAGATTTTTCTCGTCTGATCTAATCTCTGCACGAATCACTCCCTGGCACCTACATTTACACGTAGATCAGGCTAGTTTCCAGGAATTGTTGTTGTTCTAATAGTTCTACGGTATAGGGTGAAGACTTATGAATGAATGAGATATATACCAGACTAGTCAGAACTTAATAAAAAATTCAGTAAGGTACACAAAGTAGGCGAAAAGTACAGAAAGGTTTCATGAAATGAGAGTATTAGTCCGCTTGAAAAGATTTAAGAAAAATAACGCCATGTGCAGACTTAATTCGAAGTGAAAAATTCGAAACAGGAAGTTTGAAATATTGAATCTCATTTAACTTCCATATAATATTCAGTGGCAGATGAAACATTTGTAAAAGTTTATATCGTTCTGTGTGTAACATTTCCATGCATTTGAGTTACTTAACGTGCTTTGTATTTGATAAAAGTGATCATAGAACAATGCATCAGCTTCTATAGACTACTTGACTAAAATAGACACACTATTATCGTATCTATTATGTTATCTAAATTCAGCATTCGATTAGTCCACAATAGTCTCAGTAGAATAACATTATCATCTTTCTTTGTTGTTCTTGCTGCAAGGGTGCTTTTTGCTTTGTTATTGAAGCGCGTTCTTCTTCTTTCACTAAAGAAAGAAAAATATTGAACATTTTGAATAATTGTACAATTTGCTAAAGTAGCCTGCTGACGCGACCAATTCAGTGCTATTATCAACACCTTTGTGAACCAAATTAAATATAATTGTTAAATAGATGACATATTGAAGATTTTACAGGTTTTCTGCCGAGTTTGCGTCGTATTTACGTCAATTTTATCGCCTCAAAATAAATCGATGATGGATTAATATGAGTCTCTAACAGTGAATCTATTGAACTAAAGTCGGCCATCGTACGAGTTTACGTATGAGCTACTGCTTCAGCCATTAGAAACGTTACGATCATTGTTTCGCGTAATAAAACGGTACTATAATAATAAGAAATAAGTTCTCTATCGCTTGGCAATGGCAAATCAAACACATTTCAAATCAGATATTCCTCTCGTGTCCATACTATAGAGCTCCTTTGATCTTACACATATAGGCTATATTGATTCATTTGCATGGGTTATGTTCATTGCTCCTAGACAGTATAACTGTTGGCTCGGATTTTTATCTTGACTGCTAATGGCGTATTCCGATGGGCTTCCTCAGTTTCTGCTTTAGTCAGCTGACACATAAGAAATAAATGCAGTTGTCGCATGGTCGAACAAGTGCAGTTGTCGCAGGGTTTATTCCAAAATTAGCCAATATAGTCTAGGGTTGTATAGCGCCCCTGAATTACTGCAAGCCTGTAAGGATTTAAAGATATAATGCTAAGTTTAAAGTCTGCTTCAGTATCGTTAATACTACTGTCAAACAGGCAGAGACGGACTGACTGACAATCGAAATATATCACCCTGCTTAGCAGGCAAATTTGCTATCCATTCGGCCATTCAAGAGTTACACAAATTCCGAAAAATCTACACTTGGATGCACGCAACCATGAATTTACAATCAAGCAGAGATGAATATTCTGAATAAAATAAATCTGGAAGGCTTCGCAGGCTACAGTACAGTGGAAGCATATTGCATTGAAGCTTTCCAACTTCGTGAACAACTGTGACGATATATACCTGTAACTATTAATTCTGATATTGTACGCTTAGTACCAGCTTGCGATGCCAACTTATAATGAGCTGTCATTTCTACAATATCATATCATATATCATATCAGTAATTGGCAACTTGGAGTGCCTCTTGGCTTTAATTGCTGCTTACTGCTAACAGCTAAAAATTTATGCAAACCTAGACTTCTGCCATTTAGGCAAACCTATAACTTTATATTTGTAACCTAGAAATGAGTCCAGTAAACCTGAAGTCTGACAAGATTCAGGGAGAATACGAACACCGAGAGCTCAGTGAATATCTACCCGTCACTGAAATAGGTTTGGAGTGAGGAAACTGGCGTTAACATTTGCTTTTTACATTAGCTGTTACCTAACTCTTTGCTAACTAATTGATGGGTTTTTTGTATACCTGAAATATTTACTGTAGTGTTCGACGTAGTTCAGTGTGTAACAAATATGGTTTTAACTGCTCTATGAATATACATGTGTGCCAAATGTGGAACGATTGCTAAATTTCAATTTTTCAATTTTCTGATAGGTATAAATCTAGGCTTTTATGTTTAACTACTCATGAATGGTACAGCAAAAGTTTGAATAATATTTATTACTTCATATTACTTAGAGTTTTAATTATTGATTTTAAAAAGTAAAAAAATAAATTGTTGTAGTTCATTAAAAAAAATTTTGAAAAACCGGTTATTCAATCTTGACAAAATTCAAAGACAATGAGTTTATATTAGCAAATAAACTTCTGAAAACATATTAAAGACTAGTTGATATAGTCTAGTCCAATATAGCAAAGAAAGAAAGGATATTTGCTATACAGTTGAGACTAAATTACGTGCGTTAGCTGTGTTTCTCAAATTATTACATGATCTTAGTCTTAGTAAAGACAAAGACCAATGCCTCAAGGCCTAGATCGAGACCAGGAAAACAAGTCTAAAGAATAAGACCAAGGCCTCAAGTCTACAAGACTATGACCAAGATTCCAATTCTTAAGACCAAGACCATGCACAAGTCTCAAGACCAAGACAAAGACCTCAAGTCTTATGACCATGACTGCAAGACTCAAGACCAAGATTAAGATTTGAAAGTGGCCTCGAGTGGTCTCAAAACCCTGACCTGGTCTCAAGGATAACAACACTGATAGTCATATTAGTGAAGGAATTAAAAATAGGAGAAATATCATTTTAAAATTTTAGTTCGCACAATACCTGAATATATTCTTAAGTTTCTTACAAGAGACTTAAACTGCTCTTTAACTCAAATTAACTGTGATAGATCTTATTGAAACTAGCATTTTATTTAATTTTCTAATTTCATCCTACTTGTTCTAAAAATTAAAAGAAGAGTTTTTAAGAGTAGAAAGTACCGCTTTCAACAAAAGTAGTTTAGTTTCAAGCAGTAAGGAGAAGTTTGCCTATTTCTGCAGTAGGCATATAACATCGTATATAATTACATGGAGGTTAATATACAGTAAGAAAACTTCTTTTGAAAATGTGATGAAAATGACATTAAAATTTAAAATCTTTTTAAAACGATATAATTTTAAACTACATGTAGATCTCAGAGTGATGTCCACTTCAATATTTCTACAACAATCCATGACCCCTGATGAAAGTGCATGTGCCACTCAAATCAATTCCCCCCACTCTTGCCGCCCCCCCTCCCGCAAATCTCCCACACTTGTCCTGTAATCCGGCCAGACGGTCAGTTTTCTTTTCTCTTCTTCTGGAATTGATATAACTCAGAGTCAGCAAACAAGCAGAGCTGCTGGATGCATGGCCTCTTAAATCGATCCGCAGCAGCCTTTCTTCCACTGATGTTTACACAGGCTCCTGAACGCTTGCGACAGTATCCTCCTCAGTTTCTTTCCTAGACTGATCCGGTGGTGTGCTAGGTTAGGTTTCACGATGCGGAGCAATAAGGACAGGGTTCAAATTAATGCTCGCCCGACGATAAACACAGAATTAAAAGCTGTCGCTAACTATACAAGTACGTTAAACTAATGCTATTTTAAATATTTTAAATGGATAATAAGGAAACAATAAATAAATAAACAAAACAAAAATTAATCAAAGCATTTAATCAATCAATTCACTCCTTAATATGAGTCAACAAAGAACGCTCTTGTAATGAGCAATTTTAAATGCTGTCAGATAAGAAATTGAAATTCAATTGGTCAAATTTAACCATGGACTTTCTTGTTTTCAAATATTATTGGTTTTGCCTTTTATCTGAAATCGAGAGCGAATACCGCTCGATCCCTCGCCCCTAGTTTTTCGTCACAAAAATGAATGTTCCTGGCATAGATGAAAAAAACGTTTTTTTACGTTTTTTATTTTTTATAAAATAAACAACGTAAAAAAACGTAAACCATGGTTTGACGTGGACTGCACATAAATATTGAGAAATTGCCGTTAGTTTCGTGCCATAAACATCACTATATAAAAGGTAATTCATTACATTTTTATTTTCCTAGTTAGGCAGATGTTCTAATTTTTAGAATGTCTCAATAGCGTAATGGTTAGAGGTGTAGATAACGTCATGAAGTTTTAAATGACAGATGCTGAGGTGAATTTAACCCTCGTGGGTTCGAATCCCAGCCGCGCTGATCTGCGAGTAAAATCTCGGACATTCACTGGACTGGCTACACGGAAAATGAACAAAATTGCCTAACGGTTTAAACATGTGGTATTAAAAGTGACAGATGTCAACATAGTTGATCATTTCACTATAATGTGTGTTATTATTATTATTATTTAAGACATTGCCTATTCTTAATTACTTACGGATTGAAATTTTCATGTATTGATAATTATAAACAACTGACTGTGTGACTGTATGTGACCTGAAAGTATTTGTTTATATTTGTATGGAGTCTATGGACATACTTTAGAATTTTAGAACTTTAGATCAAGTCTAGTTGTAATAAAATTGTTTAGTGTTATGGAGTGAATGCATGGTAATATAGATGTTATGTAAGCTACGTGTACGCTACTAACGTTTTTTCAACGTTTTTGACGTTTTTTATTTTTTGGGGAAAAAACGCGTTTTTAACGTTTTTATTTTTTTAAGAACGTTTTTTTCATCTATGGTTCCTGGTATCGATCAGGGCTTTTTCTAAGGCAGGCACTGTTTTCGATACTTCTAATGTAGGCCTAATATATAATGTGATTCAAGTCTATATTTGAAGATGTTTTCTGATGCCTTCTTCCAAAATGAAAAGATAAAAAAATTTTATCGGGTTCTTGTCAAAGAGGTGCAGATTTTGAATGCAGTAGTTTTAAAATACCAGAAATCATTACAGATATTACTCATTCGAGCTGATAATATCGAGCTACTTTGAAATACCTACAACCTGTTTAACATGGACGTATTATTTTCAATGCAATTTGATGCTACTGTGAGTGAGGAACTATCTCGAAAACTTTAAAAGCTTGAATGTGACTATGGAGAAGTTAAGATTTAGAACGAACTCGATAGAATGTGTGTTTACGGAGTGCGTGGTTTTCTAACAGATGCAATAGAAGTTAAGGAAGAATGGAGGGGAAGGGAGTTTGAGGAAGACTGAGACTTCTGAGGTTAGATGACATGATAGAGGATTTGCATGAGGATATGAAAAGTAAAGCAGAGTAAATAAATATGTAATGAAATCATAAACAATACGAACCTGCAATTTGACAGTGAGATAGATAGAGATAGAGAGAGATAGAGAGAGAAAGGGGGGAGGGAGAGAAAGAGAGAGGGAGAGAGAGAGATGAGGGAGAGAGAGGGAGAGGGAAAGAGTAGAAAAGAGTTTCTGCATGGTCTACATCAAGAATACTTTCAAAGGAAGCCGCACCCTTAGCTGCTGCATCATTAGCCTACTGCGTATTGGAAGCCAAGCTGCTTCGACTACTTGCTACTCCGCAGCTGCATCATCCGTGTCTTCCATTCACTAAATACTTAACACACTACACACAAACAGCTGAGCAATAGCAGAGTACCCCCACGAAAGCAAAATAATTTTATAGTCGTGTAAGGAAAATGTGTTATCAACTTAGCATACAATTAAATTAGGCGTCCGAAACTATGTATTGATTGATTGATTAAACTGAAGTCTCTAGCGTTTTATTCTAGAGTGTTTATTACAATTTAAAATTAATTTTTTTGACAATAGAGAGCGCAAAATGGTAACATTGTTAATTAGTCTTTGGATATGCTTTCTGGATTTTTGAATTTTCACCGATCTGAATCTTCTTTTTGTTCACCGGCTTGAATTTGTCTCAATAGAGCTCAATGTTGTCATGGAAGACAGTAACACTTTAATTGTTGTTATAGTCATTGTTGTTAACAACGTTAAGTGTCAATTCTAAGTTTTGAGAGTAGTCTTCACTTCCCCTTCAGTTTCGTTGCTGCAGGACTGCAGGATTAGGTCAGTCTCTCCGAAAGTGGATTTGATTGGCCGCACGATCATGTTGCGACCAATCAGAGACGTGTTATAAGAGTGGAAAAATTGTTGACCTTGACGTGACGATATCGTGATGTAAGACAGTTGACGTGTAATTTTTACCCCATGAAATAGGCTACAAAGGTTAACAGGGTGAACTACTAGTTGAAGGGCACTAAATTCTTAAAGGCATTAAATTCTTAAAGGCATTAAATTCTTAAAGGCATTAAGGGCTTAAAGGCATTAAAGGCTTAAAGTCTTAACTCTTGTATTATTGTCTTAAAAGGCATTAAAGTCTTAACTCTTAAGTACCTCTCCAAAATACTTGATTAGTCTTATATGCTACTTTCAAAAATGGTTAAGTGGGCATGTAATTTAATTTGACGCATTGTTCAATTGATTTAAAATCCACTTTCAGGTGGTTTCATAGGAGGCCGTGTTGGCATGGACATGGACTGAACAGTAATTGTGATATATTAATTTCATTCACTGAAATAAACTCTAAGTTTTATTCACAGCTCACCGCATCATTTCGATGAAAAACCATCAACAACAACATCATTAGAGTGCTACAGTTGTCCACGACAATACTGCGCACTATAAACCAAATCAAAACCGTTGAGTAGTGTGTGGAGTGACTGGGGTCCAATAAACGGTGCGAATCAAAAACCGAAACACCAGTTCTAGAAGGAGAATTAACGAAGCTAAAGAGGATTAAATGTTGATGTTAGAACATACATGTATATGGTTTAAACTTAGCTTTTTAAACCTAAATTTCTTTACTATTTGAAATCGTGCGCCGAGTCATGATCCCCGTCCTAAGGTTCAGAGAATTGAGGTTACTAATAATCTGTTGTGTTCCTCGGTTAGAAACCACCCCAGAAGCCATGCTTAGTGAAGGGATTAACTTATTCATCTAAAGAGTGCTTATGGAGCGAGAAAGCAGACTTTGATTATGACTATGTACCTTGAACCTGCCACTTGGCTGTGCACTGAAGAGAGAGAGAAAGAGAGAGAGAAGAGAATAATCTGTTGTGTGTTGACGAGAATGTTGTTGTTGTTCTAGGACTTGTCGTTACGCCCACACCTTCGCCCTCAGATTCCACAACCCTCGACAGTCAGGCAGATTAGCTGCTGACAATTCGATCAGAGAGATTATCGATCTCTAGTCGTCCGTCAATCAGCATCAGTCGTTCACAATCAAAACTTCCACTAATCTCTGAATAGGCAACTCGACACGTTAACGCCTCTGTGTCAGTGCTTGGAGGGTTTCAGATCATTTACGTAAATATATGCGAAGGTTCCGTTTAAGTGTCAGGAGCCTTAGGTCTACCCTTGTAAGTTACAGGAGCCTTAGGTCTACCCTTGTAAGTGACAGGAGCCTTAGGTCTACCCTTATAAGTGTCAGGAGACTTATGTCTACGCTTGTAAGTGCCAGGAGCCTTAGGACTACCCTTGTAAGTGCCAGGAGCTTTAGGTCTACCCGTGTAAGTACCAGGAGCCTTAGGTCTACCCTTTTTACGACATTGCATTTTCGGCCTTACTTTTATGATTTTATGATTTTATTGTGCAAGTTGAAAATTAATTAAATAAATAAAATATCAATGTCTTTGAAAAGTATTATATATGGGCATTTGAGAGATTGAGAGAGAAAGAGATAGAGAGAGATAGAGAGATTACCCGTGATTTGTCCAGATTGCTGAGAAATAGACCAAACTTAGACTACACGTGTTGAAAGGCGACAAAGCACTAATATACTAACCAACGTCAGACGTCAGAAAGGACATTTGTTTGGCAAGCGCCTATTTTGCTACAAATTTGCCAGAATTCACAACAAATGCGCCTATTTTGCCAGGATTTGCTATACATTTTCTAGAACGAACGGAAAAGAAGGTAAATTTTCTATCCCGATCCTAGCTAAACTGGGATTCAAGGGAAGATGATGAAATTAATGATGATGATGATGATGATGATGCTGATGATATGAGAGATACTGGTTTATGAGTAAATGTGGAAAGTAAATAAACAAGTAAAAGCAGTAAAGTTATTAGTATAAGTAAATAGCAAGTAGACAATTTCTAAATATCAGAACCGTTAGAAAGAAGAACTGGATGGGTCATGTCATGAAAGGAAATGGTTTAACAAAAGAATTAATTGAAATAAGAATTGAAGGAAAGAAGGTTAGAGGCTTGGCATACTAGGCTTGGCATACTGGATAATTTGAATATTTTATAACTAATTCGAATGTCGGTATGAAGAGAAAAGCAGGATAGAAATATGTGGAGGAGTTATATGCCATGGACCTGCCAATAGGCAGTACACTATAAGAGATAGAAATAATAGTTTACAGGATGTCCACACAACGTTAAAAATGACGCAATTTGCTTAGTTGGAAAAATAAAAAAAACCTAAGGAGCTTTATACGCTGTGAAATTAGGGGGAAACAGACATGGTTGCTATTGAGGGAGAAGGACGCCCCTGACAGCTTTTGGTGTTGTGTTTGCTAATTTTAAAATTCATTATTATCCAAAACATTGTATATACAGATTTTACAAGTTGTCAAACACGTGGCTCTAGAATATTCAGTAATTCCAGTATTAAACAGTTTAAACTCCGTCAAAAAATCTCTGATATTATATTTTAGCGGCATGCAATGAAATTCGCACGCTTTTAGGATACACTTAACATTCAAGAATATTCATATGGGATAACTGTTACTGCGGCGCTAAACATTTGAACTTTACGGTAGTTGGTGTGTCTGAACAATAATTAAATTGAAATTCGGAATCTTAACCCGTCTCACACTATACGTATAATAATAACAACAATTAGAGTGCTACAGTCATCAATGACAACATCAAGCACTATCAAGCACTATTGAGACAGAAAAAATCAAACCGGCGAGCAAAATGAAACTAAATCTGCTAAACTATTCAGTTTTATTAGTCTCACTAAATGCGATAAAACCAAGCAAATCAATTAAACTGTTCAATTTTCGTAATTCTTACTGAATGTCTTAAACCTAATCAAATCTGTTAAATTGTCGGCTTTGTGAGAATATACGTGTGGAAGAAAACGTTACCAGTAGCACTGTTAGTATTCATGACGAATCTTGTACATTGTCAGGCGTTCACCTCACACGCCCACACACGACTAGTTGGTTTGTTTATCCGATCATGCTCCAGGTCCTTCCATCCACATCTCTCGGTCCTCCCATCCGACAAATCATCGCCTACCGGAAGTCACTCAGCCAATAAAACATTCTTCGTGGAACACGCACGATCCGGGGAAAACAGCGACGTAAGAGAGAAGAGGAAGTAAAGCAGTGAATAAGATCTAGAAATAGCCGAGTCATGCGAGATAGAATTGAAGCTAAGCAAAAGAAATGGATGCAGATGGAACGCTGTGGTGGTAGCTGGCATTTAATTGAAATGTATAAAAAGTATATTTACATTAGGGTTTACATTAGGGTTTGAAAAAAGATTTTGAAAAAATGCCTTTGTAACGTTATTTTATTGTTTGTCAAAGGATTGCTCGCCTTGAGCGAGAGAGTAAACGTTAAGTAGGAATAATATATACTGTCATTGGGCAGAACACTATATATATATATATATATATATATATATATATATATATATAAGATATATAAGATACGACACATCTAGACAACATGTGTAAGATGTGACACACTCAATTACTTGTATAAGATGTGACACACAAGACTATATGTGTAAGACGTGACACACTAGACTACATGTGTAAGACGTGACACACTAGACTACATGTGTAAGATGTGACACACTAGATCACATGTGTAAGATGTGAGACACAGATCACATGTGTAAGACGTGACACACTAGACTACATGTGTAAGACGTGACACACTAGACTACATGTGTAAGATGTGACACACTAGATCATGTGTAAGATGTGACACACTGACTACATGTGTAAGATGTGAGACACAGATCACATGTGTAAGATGTGACGACTACATGAGAAGATGTGACACACACTAGACTACATGTGTAAGACGTGACACACTAGACTACATGTGTAAGATGTGACACACTAGACTACATGTGTAAGATGTGACACACTAGACTACATGTGTAAGATGTGAGACACAGATCACATGTGTAAGATGTGACACACTAGACTACATGAGAAGATGTGACACATTAGACTACAACTCTCATTATTCCGACACTGGCAGCACTAACATCTGAAGAAGGAAGACAATCGGTGAAGAAAAGACGTTCAACTTTTAGAGCAATTTATTCTTTTTTAGTTCTTGGTTCTTAATATTTTATGCCTATTCGCTGATGCGTCACAAAGAAATTATTGACACAACGACAGCGTAATTACCATAGAGTACAAACAAGTGTCAAACAAGAGTACAATATAACTATATTTTGTTTCATTAATAAAAACGACAAAACTGTCATTGCTTTACTAGCATTACATGCAAAATAAAATACAATTGTCTCTAAAAGGGACGAATTAAAGAATACACAGCAATAGCACAGTACAAGATATCTCAAACACTATCTGCTACGCAAAGCGACAACGCTGCTAAGTCTACTATCGAAGGAATTCGTTAAAGTTTATAACGCTAGTATTACATGCAGTAATTGTTTGCATTACTACGTATTGCAAACAACTGCGCAATAAAATAACTCCAAGATAAACGTTGCATATTAAATGACATAGAGCGAATTATAGTCCATAAGAATATTAATAGTAAAACTTAACTAGTAATATTGGAAAAACCACTGTATGAAATTTTAGCATTATACGTCATGTACGTCTTCAAAAAACTATATTACAGTAAAACGATCATCAATGCTGAAATGTATTACTTCTACTCATCTAATTGTAATCATCTATTTGTCAATCCTAGGAATGTCTGATATTTTACTCTTAAAATCAACTCGCTTGGGAGACGAACCCACAACAGTTCAGTGAATGTCGGATCGGACAATTGGAATTTCCTGACGCTATCTGTCACTCTACACCAGTGCTCTATTGTGCATTGCTATATATGATGCGAAACATTTGCAAAGTAGGCTGAAACCTCTGGTTAAAATTATCTGAAATAAGATATGGCGAAAAGTTATTAATTTTAACTGAATGAGGAACGGCTGGTTAATTACACAGTATGTTAAGTGTGTAGAAATAATACACCTAACATTTAGAAAAAAAAGTGTTTCATGAAATGTACCAGTTATATATATATATATATATATATATATATATATATATATATATATATATATATATATATATATATATATATACATATATATATATATATATATATTTATATATAATACAGTTAGTGTAGATTACCGTGAGTTCAATTGCCAGTTCAATACAGAGAAAACATAAAGAAAACACACACAAACATTAGTATAGTAGACACGTTGAAAGGATAGAAGCATATCAGAGACTAAACTGAACCTACACGTACACATATGCATAGCATAACTGGGTTCACACAACTCAAGTAAACAATTGATACAGTTTATCATACAGGGGCATGATTTAAATATCACTACATATAACAGATTTATATCAAAGAGCACACACAGCGATAGCATTTCATATCACACCGATGCTCAAAATGACATATTTGAATATTTAACATAAAATTAAAAATTCATCCTCGACGTCAAACTACGCGTGTGACTCATATTTACACAACAAAAATGTACATTCAACAACAACACACAATCAAAGAGCTACTGTTGTCCATGAAAACATTGAACACCAACACCACACTAACTAAATATCTCAACATAAACACACACAACACAGCCTCAATTATAGCTGGCGACATAGTAGTGAATTTTTTTAAAGTTAATACTAGACTTTATTCTGATATAAACTGATTTAAATATGTATGAATACCTAATATCAGAAATCTAATCGGGTGTAACGGCTTAAAACCAGCACAAACAAAGAGCACGTGTTGTCTGTCGATCATGAAGGCTTCAGGCCACCTCTAGTTCCTTGCTTAATAAACTTCATTGGCTTCCTGTGGTTCAAAGAATTAAGTATAAATTGCTCTGTTAAATTTAAAAACATTTCTCTTTGGTAAACCTTCCTACCTTTCTGATCTCCTAATCCAATATCAACCTTATCGTAAGCTTCGTTCTTCCGATGCCAAACTGCTCAAAATTCCTAATATTCTCACTTCGTTAGGTAGACGTTCATTTTCTTTCTCCGCTCCTACTGTTTGGAACTCTCTGCCTCCTGATCTTCGCTCATGTTCTACTACTTCAACTTTCCGTTGTAGGTTGAAAACACATCTCTTCCCACCATAGTTTTTTTTATCTTGCCTGACTTTTTTTGATCACCAGACCGGCACCGTTTAAGATCTTTTTCTTTCTCTTGAGCACATGTTTTTTCATATCGTTTGGGGTGAATCGATCTGTAGTGATATGTGATGGGAGGACGTTCCTGACATCATCCTTGTATGAGGAAACGGACGTTAAACCTTTATTTATTTATAATTATTATAAGGTATGGACTATGTCTGGAAGGGATTAACTTGTTGGGATGATAGAGTAATTTATTGATCACAAAGGACTCGGCGTCAAAGTTAAACAGTAATCTCAACTAATTTCACTTTCAGCTCCAAGATTCTGTACTTTACTTCATTTTGATATGTTAGACTCTTTCAGTAAAAAACATTATAGGCCTGCAGTTGTTTACAATTTTCGTTCCTACAACACAGATATTAAGAGTGACGGTAAAATGCAGCAATATGGACATACAGACACATGATTACATACCTGATGCACAACTTAAAATGCACAATCAATTAGACTTACATAAAGCGAATTACAAACTGCAATAATTAACTAGAATTGGATAATATCGCTCACAATTTAGGCTAACATAGTAAATGTAGCACAAATATAGCCAAATGCAAACTAGTTATAGAGTACCAGTGATCGTAGACAGTATGACGTAACACAAATTGCAAACCAATCGGTAAAGCAAACACACCTCATTTAAAAGTGCAGACCAATCAGTAAAGCACATACGTCTTATTAAATGTGCAGACCAATCAGTAAAGCACATTTATCTCACTTAAAAGTGCAGAAGACCAATCAGAAACGCACACACATCTCAATTAAAAATGCAAACTAATCAGTAAAGTACACTAACTCAATTAGAAGTGCAGACCAATCAGTAAAGCACACACATATCACTTAAATGTGTAGACAAATCAGTAAAGCACATTTACCTCAGTTAAAAGTGCACACCAATCAGTAAAGCACATTTATCTCAATTAAAAGTGCACACCAATCAGTAAAGCACATACGTGAAAGAATACACCCTCAAACATCCACTCAGCAGGTAGGCTACAATACAAGCAGCCACAGCAAAAGTAACACTCAATAACAGAAAAATAAAGCAGAAAAGTATAAGCATGATAAGAACATCGTTATACAGCATTTTTACAAAAAAATCAACAATTACATACATGTATGTTGTGTAGTTAAACAAACTACCTAGATTGTCTTTCACTTAAGTTGTTTAGCAACAGTCAATACAGTAACTGAGTCGATACTCTCATATAATTATAATCGGCATAAAACATCTAACAGTAGTTCATCAGTGCATAGCGGCTCTACGTTTAAGTTCATTCAAGCAACATATTCGTAAAGGTATTATTCAAATTTGCATTATTTAAACTTGCATTACATCAGTATTTAAATTTTCATTATGTAAATATTTAAAATTGCATTATTGATAATTAAAAGGCTTCAGGAGTGATTTGCGAAGACGAGAGACTTTGAGAAGCCATTGAAGAGACGGAAGCATTTAGGTAGCACATTATGCTTATAATCCGTCGGAATTTATGCCACGTCTCAACCGCTAAGAGTTTCAGTATAAATCGGACGAATGGGATGCTTAAAAATGTTAAACACGTGTGACACGGATCTCCATCCAGGACGAGCTTATCCTAATCAGCTATAGACTGGGAATATTGCAGAAGCGATATGGCGTAACGGTTAAAGAGGTCGCCTCAGATGTAAGTGGCCTGCGTGCAAATCCAAGATCAGTTGATAGGACATCCACTTGGGCCGTGGAAGGTTAATCATGTATGGAAGCTTGCGGCCAATTGGCGCTATCAATGGCAAGGATATGATTAACAATGAAAGGAAGCAATAGTAACGAGTCAGGAATCTGTAAAGCAGTCTAGAAGACCAGTCACCAGTCATGACACTGCTACAGATATTGTTGAAGGTTATTACTATCGTTATTATTATTATTAGTATTAAGCACTAAGATCCAAACCAACGACAGAAAGAGCATTCGTTTGGTGAGTGCTTAGGCTCCAGAAAAAAGCTTCAAAATTTTCTAACAGCAAATGGAAAATTTTAATCACGACCCTATTTAGACTTGGACTCAAGGGAGGATGATGATGACTTTTATTATTACTAATATTATTATTGTTATTATAGGCTGCAAAAATGAGAACAAAATTCTCAATTAAACAAACAGGATAACGCACGAGAACTTTAAGCTTATTCCCTAATAGAATATAGACGCTTACATATCAAAAGTCATAGATTGATCTAAATAAATTCAACCGAGATAGTCATGAAATCGAACAAGCATTAGATACGAATTTAAATCAACTAAAATCAAAAAAATGCACAAAAATACAACCCACTTCTCACTATCAAACAGCCAAAGAGATGGACATGGCCAAAATTCGAAGTCTCAACCAACAGGTTTTAAAGAGAGGATAAAACTTACCAGAGGTCAACTTATCTTCCGGGGAAAGAAACACAATTTTAAAAAATGTGACATCATTTTTTTAGTCAAATTTTCCAATTATTTAAAGCTAAATTAGTAAATTTTTATTTTTAAAATACCTTTTTTCATCCGACTCAATTCGACTTAACTATTGTTTGTAAGATGATAATGAATTACTTTATAGATTATCGTTCATGACAATATAGAGCAGGAAGTGACGATAATGCAGAGATAGGGTGTGGGGCTAGACTGCTGATATGTCCTCGACTGACTCGCACGAGCTCATGCTCTCAACTAAAATACAATTAAATACAAAACAATGTATTATCAAATGTGCTAAATATATATCAGGCAATTGTATTTCGTTTTATTTGAATTAAAATGTTGTACTCCATTCGATGTCATCTATCAATCACAACCAATTAATCAATATTTTGTAATTTAATCATCATCATCGTCACTATATTCCCTTGAATGCCCGTTTAACGCTTTTGTTTAATGCCTGTTTGGTTTTTGGTTTGGGATTAGAAAATTTTGAAGCAATTTCTGAAGCCTAAGCGCTCATCGACCGAATGCCCTTCTGACGTTGGTTTGGATGTTAGTGCTTTATTGCCTTTTACGACACGTGAAGTCCATGGTTGGTCTATTATTCAGCAACCCGGACACAATATGGATAGTCATCAATCAATCAGCCATCAATCACAATAAATTAATTAATCAAATAAAAAATCACGATCAATTAATCAATTACATACAGTTAATGTAAAATAGAACTAAAATAGAAATAAAACAGAAAATACTGTGCAATACAGTGATATTGAAAATAATGTTCTTGAATATCAAAACATTTAAAGTCATTTTGGAATACTATCACATTTCCTGCTACTTACTAATTACAATAATTACTTAATTAAAAGAGCCAGCATATAATAGAAGTCCCGAGGAGAAGGAGTGCCACGGAAATCCAGTTCCTAGTGTCTGCGTGATATTTAAAAAGATGTCGAGAACAATGAATGTCAGTGAATTTCATTGGCATTCCATATATTGAAGAACTACAGACATGAAATCTTTCACACAGCGTTGTGTTTTCTAAAAATTCCATAATTAGCACTAAAGGCTTCCAATAAAAATGACATACTAAATGTCTTCAAATCTTAACTAAATACAATCTCGAATAAAACAATCAGAGATAGACACAATACACACAAATCTGCAGACACTAATAAAACAATTTCAGAACTTCATGAATAAATCAAAAGTTTTAATTTACCCTTCACCGACGAGGCGGGGGTGGATTGAGGCAGGGGGGCAGAGCCCTCAGGGGGGGTGGGCCCCCAGACCCTAACAGTGTTATCATCTGAGGCAGAGACGAGCATGCTGGGTATGACAGGGTTCCAGTCCACACAGTTCACCGTCCTCGTGTGTCCCTCCAACTGAACTATCGGCGATTCCCTATTGATGTGCCAGATGTACACCTTCTGATCTACTCGCGTTCAATCAATCAATAATGTAATCAATACACCAGATATACACCGTCTGATCAACTCATGTTCAATCAATCAATAATATAATCAATACACCAGATATACACCGTCTGATCAACTCATGTTCAATCAATCAATAATGTAATCAATACACCAGATATACACCTTCTGATCTACTCATGTTCAATCAATCAATAATATAATCAATACACCAGATATATATCATCTGATCTAATCATGTTCGTTCAATCAATCAATAATATAATAAATCCCAGATATATACCTTCTGATCTACACACGTACAATCTATTCATAATCAATCAGTCAACCAATCAATCAATCATTGAATTTTTATCAAAATTTAAAATACATAATAAAAGTAAATAATAATATCTACTTAATAATTCGGCACGAAGGGAACCACACACTGTTGAAATAGGAGACTATTCTTAAGTCTAACCACAAAAACTAAATCTTTGTTTAAAGTCAGTTTCCTATCTTGAGAACAGGTTAGTAAAACGGCTAGAACTGAATCTGAACCCTGCACGTACTGATCGACAGTGGGAAAACATACCAAAATACTGCAAATTCAGTATCCTCAGCTCTCTTTTAACTGAGATTCCTGACAATAATAACAACAACAACAACAACCTACCTTCACTTCCACTGGCCACAAAGCTCTGGTTGACTCCACCTAACCTCTGACAACAACAACAACAACAACAAAACCTACCTTCACTTCCACTAGCCACAAAGCTCTGGTTGACGCCACCGAACCTCTGACAACAACAACAACAACAAAAACAACAACAACAACCTACCTTCATTTCCACTAGTCACAAAGCTCTGGTTGACGCCACCGAACCTCTGACAACAACATCGACAGCAACAACAGTAGCAACAACAACAAAACAACAACAGCAACAACAATAACAACAACAACAACCTACCTTCACTTCCACTGGCCACAAAGCTTTGGTTGACGCCACCGAACCTCTGACAACAACAGCAACAACAACAACAAAAACAACAACAACAACCTACCTTCATTTCCACTAGCCACAAAGCTCTGGTTGACGCCACCGAACCTCTGACAACAACAACAACAACAACAACAACAACCTACCTTCACTTCCACTAGCGACAAAGCTCTGGTTGACTCCACCGAACCTCTGACAACAACAGCAACAACAACAACAAAAACAACAACAACAACCTACCTTCATTTCCACTAGCCACAAAGCTCTGGTTGACGCCACCGAACCTCTGACAACAACAACAACAACAACAACAACAACCTACCTTCACTTCCACTAGCGACAAAGCTCTGGTTGACTCCACCGAACCTCTGACAACAACAGCAACAACAACAACAAAAACAACAACAACAACCTACCTTCATTTCCACTAGCCACAAAGCTCTGGTTGACGCCACCGAACCTCTGACAACAACAACAACAACAACAACAACAACCTACCTTCACTTCCACTAGCGACAAAGCTCTGGTTGACTCCACCGAACCTCTGACAACAACAACAACCTACCTTCACTTCCACTAGCCACAAAGCTCTGGTTGATGCCACTGAACCTCTGACAACAACAACAACAACAACAACAACAACAATAACAACAATAACAATAACAGCAACAACAACTTACCTTCACTTCCACTAGCGACAAAGCTCTGGTTGACGCCACCAAAGCAAGAATAGATCATAAAGAAACCCTGAGTTACGCCGCGAAACTTTCGTATCAGACTTCTGCTGTTGAGGTCCCACAAATGAACACCCTGACGGCAATATCAATTGTTTAATGTGCGTTGTTTTTAATATAGAGTCAATATGAAGTCTGCAACATAAAATAGTGTCTTTTAGGATCGTTTACCTATACCGTTTGGGATCTTTTCCTTTCACTTCAGCAAATGTTTTTCAGAAAGTTTGGGAAGAATCGATTTGCAGTGATATGTGATAGGAGGACGTCCCTGACATCATCCTTGTATACGGAAACGGACGTTAACCTTTAAACCTTTATTATTACTATAATTTTCATAGTTCCATGGTTTTTACCAATAATGTAAGAGTAATCATCTCGAAAGTAACTGCCATTTTTTGTGTACATACACTCAATCTCTAACAAATCAGTCTCCTTACGAAAATCAGATAATTTCAAAACAGAACACGTGCATGTGTGTGTGTGTGTGTGTGTGTGTATTTGTGTGTGTGTGTGCGTATGTATGTATGTGTGTGTGCGCGAGTGTATGTGTGTGTGCGTATAATGATTATGTGGGTGCCGTTATGTAGTGCATAGCAAACTGATTACCATTACTGATGCACTTATTATTAATACAGCGAGTGAGAGATATCTAAATAGATGGTTAAAGATTAAGTGGCTAATTGATCGGTCGCTTATTCGATAGATTGATAGTAAACCTGCGCAGCAACGTTGAGCAATGCCTGATCGCCAGATCTACTAAGTGTGAATGACATGATGCCGTGATCTTCCTTGAAGCTGAACAGATTTACAATTAACAATATGACATGATGGAGTGATTTCATTAAAGATAAACAGATGCACACTTAATATCCGGCGTCCATCTTTGCTGAACAGGAACAGTTCAGGTTAGTTAAAACTGCACTTGTAATGTAATAGTCAACTAACGTAGATAACGACAAAGACAATATACAATAAACTAAGTAAAAAACATCAGTCTAAGAACATTTCTTAGACGAATAGATAGAATAGAATAGATTTAGAATAGATTTCAACGAATAGATTTCAACGAATAGATTTTCTAAGGATTCAGCAACTATAACAAAATAAAATAGACATCTGTATTAAAACCAAAATATTAAAGAATTAGATATCAGATTTTCCAGAACCAGGACTACAAACTAAATCCAGAACACTCCTTAACTACTAATCAAATCACAGAATAATTACAATAATACTAAAGGTTTAGAGTCCGTTTCCTCGTACAAGGATGATGTCAGGGACGTCAGAAAAGCAACTAGGCGCTAACATTCTGTCTAATATCAAGCAGAAAGTACATACTACGTGAAGTCGGTGAGATCCTCAAAGTTGTAAGCTCGTATTCTGTTGTGCGTATCAGCAGCAAGAACAAGCTTGCTGTCAGGCAGACAGGCCAGGCATTGAACCCTCACCCCGTGCCACGTCTCCACCATCCCGCCGTCCAGGTTCTGTCATACGTATACAATGTGTATATACACAGTGATACATACACATATAATGTGTATATACACACTGATACATACACATACATTGTTTATATACACAGTGATACATACACATACAATGTGTATATACACAGCGTTACATACACATACAATGTGTATATACACACTGATACATACACATACAATGTGTATATACATTGTGATACAAACACATACTATGTGTATATACATAGTGATACAAACACATACAATGTGTATATACACACTGATACATACCATACAATGTGTATATACACACTGATACGTACACATTCAATGTCATGAATATATACATCTATATACATAAATAAGTACATGCATACGTGTATACATACAAGGATACATACAAACTAACAAGCATACACAAACTGGAAAACACATGCACACACATCGTAACCTCTCCCTTGTAACGTCTGCCAGCATATACAAAAAGCAGGTTCTAACTAAAGGCACACATATACAGCTCAAAATATGTATAAAATATATATAAATTCGGAAAGTATTAATTAGAACTACTTTATCAAGCCTGGCAAAATCAATCAAGTTCTCAAAGTAATTAAAATTTTTAAAAAATGAAGCGGCGACAAGACATGAAACTTCGATACGTATGAAAACATTCATTTATTAGCATTCCACATTCAGACGAGCAATGAACATGTGTGATCTGCACTTACACACTGAAAGAATTGACCTCTGATACCAGCGGCTACGAATCTGCTGCCATCACTGAGCCAGGCAGCCGTGGTTAGGCTCTCGTCTGTCGCCTGCTGCATCTTCAAATGTTGCTCTCCAGTCTACATCAATCAATCGATAAATTAATCAATCAATCCATCAATCCTTCAATCAAACCATCAATTAATCGATTTATAACAATAATAAATAATTTATAACAATAATAAATAATAAAGGTTTAAAGTCCGATTCCTCATACAAGGATGATGTCAGGGACGTCATTAATAAATCGATCGATTAATCTATAGATCGATCAATACATTGATCAACCATCTTTTACATTAATCGCTTGATCATCCGTCATTTAAACCAATCGTTCAACCAATCAATCGCTCAGTCATAATCCATCAATCGATCAATTGCTCAATCAATTAATCAATCAATCAATCAAACCAAATTCGCACACCACACACATATGAACAATATTTTACTAAACAAATACATAAGGAACGAAACAATCAAACACTCATTCAACCCATCAATCACTGAACTGACTATATCTGACCTCCAGGTAGGACACGACACCTAGCTCTCACGTAGGAGTGTAAACAGAAGTAAAAACTTGCAGCACGTAGCAACCCACAAGACTTACGACAACGTTCCAAATGATGATCTCATTGGTCTCGGTGGGGCCACACGCTATGATATACTGACTGTCGGGACTCCACGACAGATATGACACACCATTCCTCGACCACGAGTATTGCTTGCGCAGCGTCAGCCGGTGAGTCTCCTACAGAAATGTACCAAGTTACAAATTAGTTATAAATTGGTTAGTTATGTAGTTATTGATATGTGATTCATATCAATTTAAATATCATCATCTTTCCTAGGATCACAAAAGCTTAACCAGGGTTTGGATACGGATAGACTTTCCGCAATCCTCTCTGTCCCACACCAATCACAATATGCCATACCATTCTATTCGTTTAAATAATTATTGAAGCAATTTCTTGAGCCCAGTCGCTCCGGAAATTTAAGCATAATATATCAATTACATCTATTAATTAAACTGGCGATACAAAGGTCTTATAATCAGATCTTCAATATAACGTAAAAATTAATTATTGACATTAACACAGGGTAATTTCTACAATGAAAGTCCAGTCATCTAGATGCTAGGCTTCAATAATTAAGCAGGAGACGAAACACTTGACTAGAAACTCATATTCATCCTAGTCAGACATTGTCCTAGTAAGGCCTTAAACTTAGTCCTAAAAGAGTTGCTACAATAAACTTAGTCCTGAAAGAGTTGCTACAATAAACTTAGTCCTGAAAGAGTATCTACATTAAACTTATTCATAAAAGAGTTAGAAAATACAATGTAGTCAGATAAGTAGTCAGATTAAACCTAGACTGTACCCAGAAGTCTGGCTGTGCCCAGACTGTACCTATGAGTTTGATTGTACCCAGGAGTTTGATTGTACCCAGGCGTCTGGTTGTACCCAGACAGATATCAAACAGTTCTACGTACCATATCGACATCGTATAAGCACATGGTTCTATCCTTAGAGCCCGTGGCAAGCATGGTGCCATCAGGAGAGAACTTGCAGTAGATGACTTCGTCCGTGTGATCTGTGAGTGTGTGAGTGGTAACACTCGGGAACTGATCCCTGCACAGCGTCATAGCGAGTGTTGAGTCACAATGAATCGTTGATTAAATTCTCTCATTGAATTACCCCAATATCAAATTCTCTCATTGAATTACCCCAATATCAAATTCTCTCATTGAATTACCCCAATATCAAATTCTCTCATTAAATTATCCCAATATCAAATTCTCTCATTGAATTATCCTAATATCAAATTCTCTCATTGATATTTCCCAATATTTTATTTAAATTGACAATCGGTATCAATGGTTGTCAATATTTGGTTCACGTTTATCTGAGAAACTGCATCGATGTAAAGCTGTTACATTTCAGAGCTTTTCTCATAAAAAATTTAAATAAAATATTGGAATAAAGCTACGATTAACGTCAGTATAATCACTCGAAAGCGTTGTCAGTGACGGGCGAGCCCAGGATTTGAACTCCACACATACTGATGTGCGGCCGAGTATCAAATGCAGATACTTAGGAAGATATATAGGAATGATTAAATGACACAATTTACCAATCAAAAAGCATCCAAGTTTTCTGAAAAGCTACTACAACTACTGTGATATTATATTGAACTCTTGACTAATATCAAAACATCTACAATGTTTATAAATTTTAACCAATCAATAAACTAATAACTAATCTGTCAATCGCTCGACAACTCTATCGATCATCATACTCTACACTATCCAGATGGATATGAGTCTATTACATATGTACGAGACTACCACAACATTTAAGACAAACATGATTAGTCAAGTAATCAGTCAATGAATCATTCAATTAATCCATCAACTTAACCAATTTCTTGATTCCAATCAATATTGAATTAAACTACTGTTGCAGACTACACAGAACTACCTGGTTAGACTCTCTACAGACAAGACTGATGAACATGCAGACATTATCTAGGAGCGTGGGTGCAGAAAAATTATATTATCAAACAAAAACCATCCAGAAGACAATCAATAGACTGTCCGGTAAATCATATATATACTTGTAGCAGACATGATTGGTTACAGGAGACACTTTATCTAGCTAGACGTGTGAATATACTATCTATAAAAAAACTATTCAGCAAGACACTCAATTAGACTGTCTAGCAAAGTGAGTGCTGTACAAACTTGCTGCAGACGTGATTGGTCAGCAGGGAGACGTTGTCTAGGGTGAGAGGGGCGGGGAAGTTGTGGAACTGACACTGCTGGGTCTGCAGCAGCAGAGCTTGCTGCAGCAGCTCCTGCAGTCTCCTCTGTGGTATCATCACATTGGTCGGCAGAAACACTGCAACAACAACAACAGTCAGAATACTAGTCCATGACAGCATTAGGCACTAGAAGAAACAATGCAACAACAACAACAGTCAGAATAGTAGTCCATGACAGCACTAAGAACTAGAAGGATAGTTTGCTAAAGGAAGTCATAGAAGGTAGAATGGAAGGAAAGAGAAGCAGACGTAGACCGAAAACATACATGGGCACACGGGCCTGACAGTTAGCAGTGCCCTAAGAGAGAGAGAGAGAGAGAGAGAGAGAGAGAGAGACAGAGCCTTCAGGAGTATCTAATACTCAGTCATTTAGAATACTTAAAACTACAATACCATGTTCAAGACATTCTATTTTATTTTTAGAAAAGGCGTTAGACTCGACGATTGAGATTACCCATAAAAACTTTAAAATCATATATTTGTAAACAAGTAATATAAACCTTATTCTGTAAATTGAATAATAATTTGAAGCAGCATCAACAGACCATAGTCACATGTTTAGCCTGTTCGGCTCCACATGGATAGCAACATACCCTGAAGATGTTCCAGCAGATGCAGTCTGGAAGCTGAACCTTTACCTGTCCACTTGGCAGCTGAACGCAAATCTTCTGAAGTGCTGCACATGAGGTATCTACAAAAATGTATACAAATATAAATTTACTTTACAAAAATGGGTACAAATTATAATTGTAGTAAAGAAATTAGGATAGTATAAAGATAAAGATGGAGAGCCTGTAAAACACTGCGGACCCACGCTGCTATATGCTAGAGTAATGTAATGTAATGTAATGTAGCTAGAGTAAAGGTGGAAGCTAAGGAATAGATGTGGAAACTTCAAGCGCTCAAAATGTGGCCAAGCTATTTATGTTTGAAAAAGAATAAAGAATATATACCCTGTTTCACGGATTGGCAAAATTAAAAAGGACGAAATGCAGAACAGAGTAAGTACAGATGGAGACTGATAAATATATTAAGAATAGAAAAAAGAACAGGACGGGACAAGTTAAGACGGTTTGCTAAAGGATGTAATGGAGGGAAGACTGAAAGGGAAGAGTTAGGGGAAGACCGAGACTTGAAATATTAAATAAATAATTAGATTTGTATGATTCTATAAAGGGAAGACAGAGGAAAGACATATGCAGAGATGTAATATACAGTGGACCTGCCATTAGGCAGTACACCAAGACAGACATATGTCTGTCAGAAGTCCACAACAAAATATACCAGCCAAACACGGGTAAAATATATTATTAACTTTTAGGACTTTTATCACAAATAATAATAGTCTAATAATAATAATTTAAAATTCCATCAAAATGGGAGAGCCTAGAAAAGTTATTAATGACATATTAACAGTCAACAATGAGATACTAGGATCTAAAGCTAACACAGCTAGTTACAGACCATAAAGAGCTGCAATGAAAATCACTCAGACAAACCGGATGTCAATTGGCTGGAGCCAGTGGCGAAGTTGGTTAAGATACTCGACCGCGGATCGGTAGGTTCGGGGTTCAAATCCCGGGGTCGCCCGTCACTGACTTCGCTTTCGAGTGAGGAAACTGACGTTAACCTTAGCTTTCAGTTTTTATAATCGTGTCACTGATAATAAAAATAAACAACATGAAATATTAAAACAAAATTCAAGAGAAAAGACTTACGTGCTGAGTCTATGGACTTGCTCTACGTTGTACTTGAGTGGAGTGACTTGATTACGCAGGCAGGTCAAAGCTTCCATCAACAGTCCATCTTCCAGAAGCTCCAGATACTTCTGCTCCAGCATCAAGAACTTCATCCTCTGCTAGCATCACAACGCATGCTCAAACATGTAAGTCTAACGTGTACGCAAGTATTGCATAATATAATATTATACAAATACAACTAGTGTAGCAAGCCTTCTAAGAATCAAGGGAGCTGTTATGATGTTACAGTGAAGCCTAGACCAATGCTGGTTTTATAATTATAACGACAATGCTCTCTCTCATAGTGCACTGCCTACTGGCAGGTCCATGGTACATAACGCCTCCACTCTTCTCTGCCTTCCGCCTTCCTCTTCATTTCCACATATAAGTGGGTCTTTAAATCATCTAGCATACCTAATCTCGGCCTTCCCCTGCCTCTTTTTTCTTCCATTCTAACTTCTATGACCTCTTTTAATAGACATTTTCCCCTTAGAATGTGTCCTATCCATCTCTTCTTCCTATTTCTTAATACATTTATCAACTGTCTATCTGTACCAACTTTCTCCAGAACTTCCTCATTTGTAACCGTTTGAGTACAACTAATCTTCTCCATTCTTCTCCAAATCCACATTTCCAATGCCTCCAGTTTCCTAATATCTTCCTTTCTTAAGGTCCATATTTCACATCCATACAATAGCGTGGTCCAAACCATTTGGACCAAAGTTTTCACTATCTTTATCTTTGTGTCTTTCTTTAGACTTTTTGTTAATAGTTCTTTTCTACTACCAAAGGCCGCTTTTGCTTGTGCAATCCTACTGCATATTTCTGTCTCACGTTTCCCATCATCAATTATAGTATGACGTAAATATTTGAAACTCCTTACCTGTTCCAATTTCGTACCATTTATTGTGATACTAACTTCACCTTTATTATTGGACACTCTCATAACCTTGGTCATTTTTATATTAATCTTCATGCCATATCTTAGGGCCGTATCATTCAGCCTATCCATTATCTTCTGCAATCCAATCTCGCTGCCCGCTACCATTCCTTGGTCATCTGCAAATCGTGCATCTTGTAACAAACTCCCTCTTACTTTTATTCCTTCTTCCAAGTCTTCAATGGCTTCCTCCATCATTGCCTCAGCGTAAATGTTAAACAGCAGCGGCGAAATGCTACAACCCTGTCTTACTCCACGTCCTATTTCACCTTCTTCAGAGTATATTTGTTGGATTTTGATTACTGCTCTTTGATTCATGTACAAGTTCAAAATTAGTCTTCTATCTCTCCAGTCAATTCCTATTCTTTTTAAGATATTCATCATCGTTATCCAATCAATCCTGTCAAAGGCCTACTCGAAGTCTACAAAGCATACAAAACGTCATTACCATATTCTAAGCTTCTTTCGCAAAGAACCCGCATTACTCCTATTGCATCTCTTGTGCCGCACCCTTTCCTAAAACCAAATTGAGTCTTGCTCAGTATCATCTCTGCTTTCGACTGAATGCGATTATTTACTATCTTTAATAAGATCTTCGATGCATGAGGTATTAAGCTGATTGTTCTGTAATCCGAACACTCGACAGCATTGGCTTTTTTGGGAATTGGAATCATCACTGCCTTGGTAAAGTCGCCTGACCAAATACCTGTACTGTACACTTCCATACATACTTCCATTAACTTTTTGGAGTGTTTCTCCTTCCAACATTTTCAAGAATTCTGCTGGGATTTCATCTATTCCGGCTGCCTTCCCCTTCTTCATAGTGTTAATTGCAGAATAAATTTCCTCCTTCATTAAATGGGGCCCCTTATATCGTCTTCTATGATATTCTCTTCTTCTATTTAAAATCCTCTTGAACTGGTTTCCCAGCCTTATCATACAATTTCTCTACATATTCTCTCCATCTTTCTTTTACTTCTTCCAGCTCTGTCTTCAATTCCCCATCTTTACCCCTTATACTAATGTTCTTTGCATCTCCTTTCTTTTTATTATCGGTTCTTGTTAATATCCTGACTTCCTGGTATAATAGATCCGACCTCCCTCTTCTATCATATTCTGCTAAATCATCACACTTTTCACTCCACCAATGATCTTTTGCTTGGTCTGTAATTCTTCTAACTTCACTGTTTAAGCTTCTATATTTCCTTCAGCCATGACTGGTGTCAATACTTTTCCATTTCCTCCTTTCATCCATTTTGTCTAGCATCTCGCTTGTGATCCAACGTTTTTAGCTGTATTTGCTTTAAGAAAGCCATAAACTTCTTTTGCACCCATTTTAATAGCTTCCTTTAGCTGACACCATCTTCCATTTACCCCTGTTCTTTCGTAGTCCTTCATTTCCTTAACTTTTCTTTCCACTGCTTCCTGAAACTGACTTCTTTTCTCGTTCAATCCGTTCAAATTCCATCTCTTACTGCTTTTCTTCTTAAGTATTTTCTTCTGCTGAAGCCCTACTTTTGCCATTACTAGATAGTAGTCTGAATTAATATCGCTCCTGGATAAGCCCTTGAATTCTTCACACTATTCCTATACCGTTGCCTTATCAGAATATAATCTATCTGGTATCTTCCCTCGTTTCCAATGCTTCCAGGTTTCTTCCATGTGTAACGCCTTCTCTTCTCATGTTTGAACCAAGTGTTGGACACCACTAATCTCATTCTATTGCAAAAGTCAACCAATTTCTGTCCTCTCTCATTTCATTTTGCAGATCCAGTAGATTTGGATACACACCAAATCTACTGGATCTGCTTTGATCCGCACTAACATCAATCTGTCACTGCACTGAAGAATCTTTGTTACTCGTTCACTTAAATTTCTATCCAATATTATTGCCACACCCTTCTCCCTTTTATCTCCTCCGGAGTATATAACCCTGTACCCATCACTTATAAAATCTCCAGTTCCCAACCACCTTACTTCACTCATCCCTAGGACATTTATTTTCCCTTTCTCCATTTCCCTCTTTACATTTTCTAACTTTCCCCTTTCACTCATAGTTCTCACATTCCATGTGCGCACACTTATTCTTTTAGGGCGCATGGAATGTCCTCCTGGTATATCTGTGGGGCACCCAAGGTGCTGTCTGGCCGTGAGATTCTTATCACCTCTCCCCATTTAAGGGGTGCACGGGACTGGGGGCGCTCATTTTTGTCGTGATATACCATTATTTTCTTGGGGGATGTGCTTTTTGACGAGGTGGGCTTCCTATGCCTTCCTCAGCTTTGACTGACATTTACCGAGCAGGGGGCATCAATCCCTGAGAAAACTATCCTGTTTACCCGAATCTATCCTGTTTACGACAATGCTAAAGAAAGATAAATCAGAAAATCAAACCTGCAGTCTCCTACCTAATCTGCAAATACACCAATGACTTAGCCACTACTAGCAGCATTTATCAAGCAGATCATCAGAGTTTTAAACCTTAACAGTGGCCGAAAACACAGTAAGTTTGACATTTCATAATTATATTTACTTCGCTTTATAAGAAGTAAACTGCTAATTTGGCTTACAAAGTAAGCTGATTGGTCGAACAGCATGAAGAACAGTGAGTCACTGGCTGATCGCTTTAATTTTGCTAGATCATCTTGAAGATAATTACCACACTACATAGTAAAAACAAATATAAGTGCTGACTATGCTGAGTGTTGTACAATCAACTGCATCAAGTACTTGTATTCAATGCAGAGCTGGATTTATTACAAATGGAATTTATATCCTAACCAGTAGCCAACAGATGCAACTTTAAACAACATTTCAATCTAATACTAGATAGGCATAATGCCAAGTTGAACAAAATATACATTTAGAAATATCTAATTGCAGTACACGAGTTCATAACTTAAAAATCAGAAAAATTGATTTAAACATAAAATATTTCGAACAATATATGCATCATACCTGAAAACAATATCCGTCAATTACTAGAGAAAATAAAATGGCTGCTTCTCTCCCAATTCCAAGCCCCTGACATTGGTTAATGCATACGGATGAAGACAACTTTAAACTAATTCAAACCCTTTACAAAATAATAAATAGTAATATTAATAATAATAACAATTAATAACCATTAAAGCTACATTATACTACCATTATACTGCCATTCAGAAGTTATAATAAATTGATCTTACCGTTACATCACTAGGAGAATTCAACAGAGATTGTAACTGTGATAAACCAACTTCAGCCTGCAATAATCACAGTTAAAAACAGTCTACAAAAAAGTAAACTAAATCAACCAAAGAAAAATGTATATATATATATATATATATATATATATATATATATATATTATATATATATATATATATATATAATATTTACATATAATATATTCAGCTGTGTGTATATTATATATATATATATATTATATATATAAATATATATATATATATATATATATATATATTATAATAGTAATATTAATATTTAAAGGTTTAACGTCCATTTTCTCATCCAAGGATGATGTCAAGATGTCATATATATATCTATATATATATATTAATATTATATATAATATATATATATATATATATATATATATATATATATATATAATATATATATAATATATATATATATATATATAATTATATAATATAAATACACACACACATACACACACACATATATATATATATATATATATATATATATATATATATACACATATATAAATACATATATAAATACATATATAAATACAACATATATAAATACATACAGTATAAAAATATATACATGACAGAAAGTTGCGAAGTCAAATAAGTTCATTAATGATCTTGTCACCACCAGCTTGTAAACGCCAGCCTAAACCGTCTACAAGACTTATATAATTTCTAATGCAGACCTACATTCTACACGAGATTCATGAGGACTAAATAGCAAATTTATAATCGCAGCAACATTCCACAGCTTTTAACTTCTTCAACATTTGGATAAGTCAGACTTTATGAGATCTTTACCTGCTCCCACTCTCCATTCATCACATGATTTCTGAATCGTGCTGCGACTGGATGCTCCAGAACACAGCCTGACTCCACGGCTAACTGATCCACCGTTCGACTAAACACCAGATTATTACTTACAAATTAATATTTATTCTAACATTGCTAACGTTAGATATAAGCTGAATTGCAGCTTCTTTTCCGACAAGAATTACAATCAACTACTACTAAAAACTAATCAAAATTTCATTTCTCTGTGAATGATTTAGCTTATATGGATAGGACTATAAATAGCCAAATTATAGCAGTTCAAAATACAGAAAAAATAACATGCGTTTTATTTTTCGCACCGAAATGGATCTAAGGTGGGGTCGAAATGACTGCCATAACTCCCCAACCGGTGAACCGATTGATTTTAAATTTTAAACCTAGCCTTGAGACATATTTTACTTTACACTGTTAAAATATCATTTAAATCTGAGAGGGTCGGTCACCTGGGAAGCATTGGACCAGTTGACATGGAATGACCCTATATACAACTAAACTTTTAATGGCAATTTATTCTTTGGAGCAGTATGTAACTTTAGGATGAAAATCAGTTTAATAAAATACAGCTACATAACTGTAAACATAAAGACTGTAATAACATAAAGCTACATTTATTTAGTACTTAGTATCGTTTATTGGTTCATCACAGCACAGATTATACAAACAATAGGAACGTGCATGCAGACAACTTTGAAGACAGATTGGCGGGATTCAAATCAGGAACAGTCAAATTTTATTTTGTATACACTGCAGCTAGGCATATCACATCATAACTGACATTTTCATAACATCATAATGCCGATTTAAATTTTGTTCTCATCAGCCACAACTGATATTGTCTTATGAGCTGCGGTAGCACGACTAAGCAGGAATTTTGCTAAAACTTCTGTCAACAAGCACAAAAATCACTACATATAAATAAAATTTGTAAACTGAAATGGTACATTTCCACCAATTTGATGCCATCACTTACTTCATTCCCAGAAGTCTGAGATGCTGCGCAATCAGTCTGATGATGTCCTGATCTGTCTGCGACATCGGACACTGACCTTGATTCTCAAGTCCCTGTTCTTGACCTAACAGAACGCCATTGACAGCGCCACCGTTGTGACAAGTGCCGTTAGGAACACCCGAGGCATACACTCCATCACCGTCCATCATGGCATCCTCACACCCAACGCTATTACCACTAACACTCTGATTTACCTGCATGCCTGCGTTACTGTCTAAATCAGAACGACGTTTTTTGTGCGGTGGACCACAAGGTGGATTATGATCAAGGTCCTCCTCGGGGTCAGATGATGACAACAATGATGCCAGAATGGTAAAGCAAAGACCCAAGCATCCGATTCAGATTCAAAACTTTTAAAGCACAATTACCTAAATCTTTTCTGCATAAATTAACAATGAAAGAATGAATATATAATATATTGAACAGATTTATTACATCTCTCTTTAGTAACACAGGCTGAGAACGACAAATTTTTAAGAATGCGAACAAAGCGACGTATCTTTGGCAATATAGGTTAAATCAAATAATAATACAACAAGTGAAAGATTGAGAATGAAAACAGATATTTTGTTTGGTGTCACGGTTAATGCTTACTGATCAACTATATCATATATGCTGTAGGATATATGATAACGCAAATTTACAGGACAAGAAAATTCAATAACTGTTGTTCAAATGCAATTAATGTATATTAATTACATTTGAACAACAGTTTCCCTATATCTCACTGCCCTATCTGTCTCTTTCTTTCTCCGTCTTTCCTTAAGTCCGCCGTGTATTCGAGACAAAGGCCACCATGGTTTTCTGCTGGGACCTATCCATATTATTGAAATTGTTTTTCGAGTAGTATAGTTAAATCAAATGATTTACAACATAAGGAAGTACAACCTACGTTAGCACTTGTCTACTCAACTATTTGGTTAGTAAATTTTTTTTGCATATTACTGAAATTGTAATAATATTTTTAGTATTTGCATAAATTCTACCGGTATCTTAAGGTAACTTTTTCTCCCGAAAATTTCCTTTTTTCAATAATCAAATGCACAAAAGTATGATCTGAGAATTATTTGAAGTGGAGAGCGTTGGCTGATCTTCTAAACCTAAAATATCTCTATAACATATCTTAAGTAGCTATATAGCTAAAATATGTGTAGCTATACATTGAGTGGTGAGACGTATTACAACATTTTATTATTGTGCCCCACCCCTGAAGTAATCCCACCCCATCACTCACTCTGTCAGTTGTTTCTTACAATAAAGCCTGCTAGACATATCATTCATATAATATTAACCTTGTAGTCTTGAATTAAAAAGTTCATTTATCAGAATTTACCAGAACTGCTATCATCTTTTGTTATTCCATTCTTTGATCAAACTTGGATAGCAGGGAAAAGGGAAGAAAGCTAAGGTCTTATTTCAATCCACAATCAAACATGATTACAACATCAAAATTATTTTTAAAACTATTCACTGACACCACATTGACAACCTCCTCACTTTGAGTTCAACCTATCAATCGCCCTATGAGAAAAAGAAAACTTTTCTAAGTCTGTCCTTACTCTAGGCTTGAACAACTTCAATTCAAAAAATCATCTGTGTTTTAATTGTGTCGAAGTTCAAGGTTTGTTTAGAGTTACAGTAGGATCAAGCTAACCTTAAGCCCTCCTCTAATGAAGCAATCATTATCATAACTCTAAGGCAGACCATAATATTCGTCAGGTACGAGTTTGAAAATCTGACATCATTGTCACGCTAATCTCTTCGTATTACTACGCCTATATCCGCAGACCAATTTATGCTTTAATTTTCAAACAATGAATACCTTTCAAATATATTTAATTTCTGAATATCATTCTAGAATATCTCCTAGACGATTCTAGGTAAATCTGTCATCTCTTCTAAATAAGTTAATAATGCAAGACTACAGTGACGATACGGAATTTTTGCTTAACTGTATTGCAACTAATCTCAAACGTATTCCCACAACGAAACTATACAAGACAAAACCTTTCGTAAATATGGCTTAACAAGTTACGCCATTTCATATTTACAATGACAAATGAATATATCTCAAATACAAAAAAGTCATATAGGCATATTTAAGCGTTTTTCTATCGATTTATTACATATTTTTACAATATTTTACTCAAAAATTCGCAATAAATCTTTTGTCTCCAGCGATCAGCTGTTATTTTGTTGTTGGTTATAACGTCACGTGACTGGTGCACTTTTAAAAACTTTGCATATTTTTGCATTTTGAGATTGTCCTTGACCATTTTGTGTAATTTTTAACGTTGTCAAATGATATTCTCTACCAATGACTGGAAGCTCATGGAGCTATGGCAGCGGCTATTAATTTTGGAAAATCAAGCTCTGACTTAATTTTTATAAGCCTGGACTTATTTAGCTTGCTGTAGCTATAAATAGTTCTTGGCTTAATATATTGATCGGCTTTGTATAAAAAGTAATCATCAACTATGTTGATATCTATCATTATTTTTTTAATCACACGTTTAAACTGTTAGGCAACTTAGTTCATTTTCCATGTAACCAGTCCAGTGAAAATCCGAGATTTTACTCTAAGATCAGCGCAGCTGGAATTCGAACCAATTGTATGTCTTAATAGCGTAGGGATAACGTCATGAAGTTATAAATGACAGATCCTCAGGTGAATTGAACCCTCGTGGGTTCGAATCTCAGCCGCGCTGATCTGAGAGTAAATTCTCGGACATTCACTGGACTGGTTTCACGGAAAATGGAATAAATTGCCTAACGGTTTAAACATGTGGTATTAAAAAGTGATAGATATCAACTTAGTTGATCATTTCACTATAATGCGTGTTTACTTTTTTACCCACGAGAAGTTGTATTTAGACAGGACTTTGTCATAGTGCCAATGACCGTGCAGTGGCGATTCTGAGGGGTGGCCTGGGCTGGCCACCCCAGTGGCCACCCCAAAAATGATCAACAAAAAATAGTGATTTTATTGCTGATTACCATAACATAAGAGTGCTGGATCAGGAGCATCAGATGCTCATTTAAGACGATGCTTGTTTAAGATGCTTGATTAAAGTGTGACGCACTTTAATAACGACAATCGAACTGTGAATTTAAACCACACCGTCAGAGCCCGACATCAGTGATATGATATATTACTTACGCGCAGACTCGCACTCTGCCTGAGTCCACTCATTATACAGAAGGGCTGCTGAGCTAGAACTTAGAAGTTTTTTTTGTAGACCTTCATAATGAGCTCTAATAGCTTAGTCGAATGTTGCAATTCAAAGAAGCTGAGATCGAATAGAGCAGACTCTCACACACTTATCAATCTACTTGATTTAAAATTGTTTTTTGGAACCAATTGCAGAAGCGTTACATGAGACTTTAAGATTAGCAAAGATTTCAGCAGTCCTCCTGCAAGTTTTGCTAGTGCAAAAGGAGCTTTTCTACGAAGCTCATAAACATAAAATAACAACAATTAGAGTGCTATTGTAGCCAATGACAACATCGAGCACGATTGAGACAAATCACAGCAGGTGTGCAAAAAGAAGGTCTAAAACGGTGCAAATGACAAAATCCAAAAAATCAGTCCTAAGTTAAAGGAAATTAAAGAAAAGGAGGCTTGCGCTCTGGTCGCAACTCCTAGTCAATGGATGGAAAAGAGAGACGGAAAAGATGGGTCTTTAACTGCCTATGAAACTGCTAATAAGAAAGCGGAGGCCGATGTGATTCAAACGAAGACTTCCAAACAGTAGATGAAAAAGAATTCCTTATCTGCGCTGCAGCATAGGTGTAGGCTGATTAATTCAAGTAAAAGTTTAATTGAGACACCGGTAGAACAACAAATCCGTTGTAGTAGTTTCAGTGCATATTGTCTAATAGTTTTACGATGCTGTTTCCATCGAATTATAAAGCTGTTTGATTTTACTAAAAACTTCCGCAATCAACTCTCCAACTCTAGTAAAACATCCTAACCTTATATAGCTGAGTGCAAAGTCTCCCGGTATGAATCTGAAAGCTGTTTAGACTTGAATTTGTTACACTGTAATTGAATCCATATAATGCATATTAAGGTCAACGACGTTAACTTAAAGTCTACCTTAGGTCGATTTCAAAGAATGTGATGAGAAAATGAACTCATTTATTAACAAGTAATTAATGGCTCTCGCTATCTGGCTGGAGAGTCTTCGAGTCGGTAGATTGTTCATTCTACTTCTCATTCAGTTTTGGGCTTCATCTGAATGAACCATAATCGATAGATTGTTTTCAAAGTTTTAGCAATACAGCTAAGATATCATTTTCTTTATTTCTAGCATTTAGGTCTAAAGTACGCAATGACAAAATAGATGTAATTCACATATTAAGTAGCTATTTAATGAAGGTTTCGTTCAATTTATGTTTGTTGTATGTCATGCTTTGGAATAATTGCAAATGTTTCCTTTTAATGCGAATTTAAAATGTTGAAGTGTACAAATTTCTACGTTAATTGTTTTAGCTATTTGTTTAGTATCATTTACAAAACATCATAGTTGTATGTGGCCAGGGACTACATGCACCCAAGATTTTTGGATGCTTATTTAGACAGATGTGATGATGATGATGTTATATAATAGAAAAGATTTATTAATGGTAAATTCCAATGAGAAAAATAATCCCCTATATTTATTATAAGATGCTCAGAAAATTTAAGGTTTCATGGCTATAATTTTAAAAAATTCCTACTTCGGGGAGGGGGTTTAATAGCGCCCTCCCCGAAAAAAATACCTCATATGTGCCCCTCTAAATTTTGCTTTGACACCCCTCTGGCCACCCCATTTTGCATAAGCCAGAACCGCCCCTGCGACCGTGACATCCCATGCGGCACATTTACCATTGCACCAAGGCACTAAAGATATGCCGCCCGGGCGAATGCCATCTGACCTAGGTTTACCTTTACCTTCATCAGTTTATGCCGAACAATACGGATTAATTATGATTATTTTCCCGCTAAAATGAAAACAATTAAATTTTAATGCAATAATTTGAAGGCTCTTTGGTTAAATATTTCTGAAGATATTTGATCAGACTATAAAATCTCGGATATACCTAGAACAGGTAGATGAAGATTGATTAAACCACTACAGCCTAAATTAGGAGTTGATTTAAGGCATAATATCACGTGAAGATGTGTGTTTGTTTTATTTATATTGTGTAAACAATTAGACATCTTATTAGACAGTGTGTGATATGGTCGATCAACTCACGGCAACTTTTAAATCACTGATGATCATGTTCGTTATCCATTTTGCTGAACAATAGACCCAACGTTGTCTGCACTTGTAGTAAAAGGCGACAAAGCACCTTGAAACGTCAGGAAGGATGTTTGATTGGCGATAGCCTACACTGTAGAAATTGCTGCACAATTTTCTAATCCTGACCCTAGTTAAACTGGGGTTCAAGGGAAGATGATGACGAAGTTAGCACTACTCAATAGAACTAAAGTCAATAAAGTTTTCAATCATTTTACAATTACTGAGTAGTGATGCGAGTTTGTTGTCCCACTAAGATCAATATCCTGTAATTTTAATCGTTAAAACTTTCAAAAAACATTTTATTTCAGAACACACTAATTCTATTTTATCTCAATGAAGAGGCCCACTCTAAGTAGCCGATTGATTAACCAGTAATCCAGTGTATTTTAATTTCTAAATAATGAGGCGCGCGGCAGGCCAAAGCTATTATATAATTAATAACACTATACACTATATTATAATGAAATATTTTTATTATATATTTTGATAGAATATGTAGCTAATGTAATTATACTCGAAGTGAGCGTGAACGTCTTGATATATATTTTACGAGCACATCTACATGTGATTTTGGTATTGCATAAGGTAATTAAGACGATAGTCTTTATCCATTACTTAAAACTATGCAATGCTTTAATCATCATATCATCATCTTCCCTTAAATCCTAGTTTAACTAGGTTCGGGATACGAATAGACTTTCTCAAGTCATCCTTGTCGCACACCACATCATCTCACATCCCCATGCAATGCTTTAATAAATATCGTTAAAGTAAATATGGTCGTACAGTGATGAATTTTATTATGAATCGACTACACATCATAAGTCGATAGCTACAGCAGAGAGAGCAATTAATGTTCACTGAATCAATATAATCGAAAGTTCTACAGCTAGAACAGCAGTCCTTAATCAATCTAAAGTTCGTAGAATGGTTTATCTTCTTCTTCTTCTTTCTCCACCTCCTTAGAGACCGACTCTGAAACTTGCTTCACGTCAGCCTGAACACCAACTGGTTCCAGGGTTACATCTGCGATAAAGTCAATAGAGAATTTAGAATATTCACAGATACATCTAGTCTACTTATACTAATGCTCTGGTATGTGTATTCTGATAAATAAGTTTTAGAGTTATTAAACTCCATCTGATCAGTACCTGAGGGGGGAGAAAAAGAGGTTAAATTCTCAACATTACTTGATATAAAGTCGAGCAAATATAAATTATTGTTAGTCAAAAATGATTACAATTAATGAAATTTTCACAATTTTCAATATGATCTCAGTTAAGACGATAAAGTAGGACTTGTAGTCCTGGAGACCTGGTCTTGGTCTCAAGGCTGCTTGAGACCGAATTTTAGCGGTCTTGGTCTTGAAGGTAACGGTCTTGGTCTCGAGCAACTGGACTGGGATATTAACGATAACACTACGTATAATTTGGATTATTTCAAGGCGATGTGCAAGGATAGTTAATGTGCAAGAATTATACATGTATTACAATGATGTATTTTAAAGCTCGGTGATGGTTTGGCTCACCTACACACTGCTGATGACGTTGTTAAACATTGATTGAATGAATACGTCATATGCCAAGAAGAAGAAGAAGAAAAGTGATGCGTAGAATTTAGGTTCACTAAATAATTTTTTTAGTAGTGGCGTAGGATGCAAAGATGTCAATGATACTCCAAAGATGCTTGGAAGAGAGATGGACATTAAACTTTCATAATTAGTATTCCTTAAATAAGCTACACAAGACGTGATTCATCTAACCAGCGAAGTTAAAGGTTGGAAACTTCTGGAAGTCAGTTCCAGTAGCTCCGTACTGTCGAGCGAGTTTCTCTAGCTCATCTTTCATAGCTTTCTCTGTAGCCGGAGAGGCATCAACCAACTTACCACCTGCACTCCTACATAGCACAGTAGAATTACTGTTTGCATTCTCATTCCTCATTCACGGTTATTTTAATCAACATAAACAAAACGAATAAATAACACGCTACCAGGAAACAACAACCTTTTCAACTATGCTGTACAGTACAGGCCATACAACTATTCATAGCAATATAATTGCAGCACCTGGCTAGGATGGTTAAGGTACATTTTACACAGCCCAAAATACAGAGTACATAAATATAATGCCAATAATATAATCTTGATAGCAAATAGATCAAGACACCAGTGAAGAAGTTTAAAAGAGAATGTTAACTACAACTGGTTGTTATATCTGGAATCAAAAATAACAGAAGATGAGGTGTTTTGGACATATTATGCAGAACAAAACAACTGAAAATTTATCTGGCAATGGATAATAATCATTAAAAATCTAAGCAAATGGATGCAGATGAAACGAGCAGAGCAACAATGGCCTGATCAATCAAGCAATCAATCAAACACACACATATAATTAGGAATTTAACATCCGATTCCTCGCCATCCGATTCCTCGCCATAAGGCAATGTCAGAGACGTCTGATATATGAGGTGCAACCATGACCAGGACTGATGGGGCTTGAAACAGGCACGGCATTTGAAAAAGAGGAGGGGCAGCCAAATACAGTTTCACATACCCAGCATCTCATATAGAAATTACATTACTAATGGGGTATAAATCAGCTCTTCAAAATACACTTTTCAAATTTCCATTTCCAAAATATTTTATTTATATTATTATTATCACAAATAACACTTACTACATGAGTGAAGGTCACACTTTGCTTTTAAAAATAAGATTTATTCTACACAAAAAGTAAAATTGTTGCTAGCGAACCATACTACACTTACAACCGAGATCTATCAATTTTATCAAATCAAAACTAAATTTCTTAAGTTCTTTCAGATTGTTGATAGAATAACATGTTACTTAGGTGCTGCATTTAGTGTTTCCTACATGTATTTATAAATTGGTAAAATTGATTCAAGTTCAGATTTAGACCGGAATAGAGTCTGACTATTAACAAAAAGTCTGAAGAAAGACAAAAAGATAAAGATTGTGAAAACTTTGGTTAGGACCACGCTATTGTATGGATGTGAAACATGGACCTTAAGGAAGGAAGATATTAGGAAACTGAAGGCATTGGAAATGTGGATTTGGAGAAGAATGGAGAGGATTAGTTGGACTCAAAAGGCTACAAATGAGGAAGTTCTGGAGAGAGTTGGCACAGACAGACAGTTGATAAATGTATTAAGAAAAAGGAAGAAGAGTTGGATAGGACACATTCTAAGGGGGGAAGGTCTATTAAAAGAGGTCACAGAGGGTAAAATGGAAGGAAAATGAGGCAGGGGCAGGCCGAAATTAGGTATATTAGATGATTTAAAGACCCACTCATATGTGGAAATGAAGAGGACGGCGGAAGACAGAGAAGAGTGGAGGCCTTATATACCATGGACCTGCCAGTAGGCAGTGCACTAAGAGACAGAGAGAGTCTGACATCCGGCTTCATTTCCATCGGATTAAAAAAATAATTCTGGAACTCTAAAATTATTAAATTTTGCTTACTTGCTCTTCTGGGCGTACTCATGGATCTTGTCGACGAAGAGTTTCTGAATGGGATCTGTGGCCGTCTTTTGATAGCATGCCGCGCTGACTCCAATGTTCCGCCTCAGAAGCCTCGGGGCTGCCAATCGACAGGCGTTTGAGCACAGCTGAACTCTCGATAACATCTTGCTAGCATAGAAAATAGCATCATATACATTATTAATCTCAGCTCAACTTGTGCAACATCAATTATCTCATCAATGTCGTTACTTTAATAGCATAGGCATTTATCTGAACAAAGTTGAATGTCAACAGATTAGAGTCTAGGTTCCAGCATACCCGTTATTTATTAATTCTGACATGGCTACTAGAAGGAAAGCGTAGGCTAACTTACTGTCAAAACAGCAGAATTATATTGGAAAAATGAAAGCAAAACTATTATTTACATAGGGTATTGTAGAATATGAGATATTATAAGAAAAATGTAGAGAATTATAACCATACTAAATAATGATCCGCTGAGCATATATCGGTAATGAAATTTGCAGGTGCCAGAATAAGATTTAGCAGAGTTGCCACTAGCACATAGTCCGTTTTATATAAAAGTGGTAGTAAGCATAAGAAACATGCTAAAAGCTGAATCCAATCACGGTCGCCATTAAATCCCATCACATTCAAATTCAATCACAAGACCTATGCTAACACATCTTTCTTGCTATCGACCTTAACCCTAACCCCTACCCTATAAAATCTTTAACAACTGTTATATTTTAATAAAAGTGACGCGAGAATTGAACCCCAGGACGACAGGATCTAAAGCCTGACACCGTACCCAATAGACCACAGCGGCTTGTGATTGAATGTGGCTTAATAGTTGTTTTTATATAGCATCATAGATACAGCATGAACTCTTTGATATATATTAATATCATTGCAACTACTATTGTTATTAATGTATACTATGGAATTTAAAGGCTACCTCCAATCACTACTCAATTTTAATTAGGAAAATAATGTTAAAAAATATTCTCCAATACTACCTCGGCAACATATCCAGCTAAGCTTCATATATTAACAATCGTAGAAACGCTAACATTTTAAAAATTACCTTGCCAATATAATTATGACTCCGAGTTACATGGTGCTTAGGCGTACTCTAAATAAGGTCAACTTAGTGATATATGCGATCGTAAAATTATCAGTTCTACAACTAAATGCTTTCTTAAACCGAAAATTCCAGAGTTCGGCCTCAATAATAGCAAGAGTATAGCGACCAACTATCTCAGCATGAGTGAATGCAGAAAGCAGCTGAATTTCATACCGTAACGTAGCCCAGAGTTATTTTTTTAATTAAAAAAAATAAAATACGACGACAATCACTAAATTTGCTTAATAACCCTTAAGCTAGATTTAGATTTCAGAAAAATTTCTAACTTTAGTGATAGTAAGATAGAAATCGTCTTATCATTGATTAATTATTGGGATTTTAATATAAATGGAATTAAAATAAATATTTTTACCTCAAGTTTATTTTACGATGACCCTCCTTCAAGGTCAAGGCCTCTGTTGCAGGAAGCTGAACACGAAACAAGAATTATCAGTTGAACATGTTTTAGTTTTTGGAATTTATTAAACTCTTAACTAAATTATACTGGTTCAGGAAGTCTGGATAACTGTAGGCGTAGATTTCAAATCTCAATCATATAAACATTGTAAAGGAAAAACAGAAAAGCAAAATCATACAAGCCTCGATAAGTTGATCTACCTAGAATTCCTAACTTGTGAAGAGATATTTAAAAACATAACGGCACACTGGATCAGAAAGCACATGCAGATGCTTGTTTAAAACCCATTTCCTCCTTCCTCTCCACGGTTATTAGTAATCGTTGCCTTTTGATGGCGCATCAATTGCAGCCGGTGCGGATTTAAGAATAACCTTCCATCACCCTGGGATTTTTCCTTCCTAAGCTTTTACCAACACTCAGTCTTCCAAGGTGGTCACCCACAAAGTACTAACCGAGGTCGATGCAGCTTAACTTCGATAATTATAATTGACGCGCAACTAAACCAAGTGCGCTAATCCCGCCGTCAATATTTAGGAATAGATTAATTAAGTAACGTTTTGTTGAGAACTTGAAATTATACATATATAATTAATCTATGATTAATTATTATGGATATAATTTACTTTAGATTTATGTATGTTTGCTATTGGCCAGGCAGTGGTCAAGCTGCAAAGTAAATGAGTCTGATTGGTCAGTTACCAAATGACCAAGCTTCACCTGTGGGAGAATACTGGCAGATTCGTGTAAGAGTTCAATTCAAGTTGTGGCGGCCGGACGGGTAAAGTCCACACGGCGTAGGCCGAGGGCCGAAACCGGAGTCGAATCCGGACTATTGATATTTCATGGATTGTGTGTTTAGATCTTATATTTAGTTCTAAGTTTTAATGTTCATACATATCAAATTGTAGTGCTGTTCTTATTCAATATTAAATTGTGAGATGCTATTTAAAAATCTGTGCCTTGACTTCGATATTTTATCAGTAAGGATTAATCACAGAAAGCCTCACAACTACTTCAGATCGGAGTCCAACACACCTCTGAGAAATACCATATCAGGTATACTAGTTAGAGCAGGCCTAGGCATTAAATTACAGTCACGGACCGAACAAACGTCCTGTGTTGTGCTCCAACGGTGAGTTGCGAGATAGAAGGCAGCATCAGCGACGCTCGTTCCTTATAGTTTTAATTACAAATCTCAGCAAACAAACATTTAGAATAATATAATAAAATAATAGAGTATTTAACTCGATAAGGAGTAGTCAATAATAGAGTAGTCAACTCGATAGGGTGTTATGCTCCCTCATTGATGGCCTGGTTTTGCATGTATTAGAGTGCCTGTTTTTGCGTCTTACTTTGTACCTTTATGTTATTCGAAATATGCTGTGTGATATGTGAACAAATAAACATACTATTTATCTTCTTTTAACGCGGAAGTACATGTATTTGCGAAAATTAAATAGCTTACGATCCAGCGGTAAAAGATAAATTGTAAAAGATAAAGTCCTGTATCTAAACCGTTATGCCATAATATGGTATGAAGCTGTAGATAAAACCCTATATCTAGGGTTTTAACTCTTGCAATTTATCTTTTACAGTTGGATCGTGTTTTATCTCTGGGTAAAACATAATTAATGGGGTCATCGAGAAAATGATTTGATGGAACACATCAAGTGTGTTTCATTTAAAGTGTTCCTCGACGGGTCCCATTAATTATGTTTTAGCCAGAGTACTGAAGCTAGGTTGCAATTGCCTCAAAGTTGTCCGCAAGACAGAGTAATTAATTTAGTTTTTTTTATGAAATTAAAATATATAAATATTTATAGGCTTCTAAGAACAGAGAATCATAAGACTGACCTTTACTAGGTATTACAGGATTAGTACTTAGGCCTAATTTTTCGAAATTACACAAGTTCTAAATCGAATTGACCATCTAATTATAATGATCGACTTAAATCGTGTGCGAAGAGTTCTGGCAAATTTCTTGTACTTAAGACGTAGCAATTAATATTCAATGATTAGAATAATATGATATTCTTTTGGTACATAAACTGAAATAAACTGTTTTTACTACTTAAAATTAACTGTCTTCTTCAGTTATATCATCCTTGAACAGGTTTTGTGTTTTGTGGCTTTCTGAATTTGCGCCGTTTTAGATCTTCGTTTTCCTCACCAGCTTGGATTTGTCTCAATAGTGCTCGATGTGGTCACGGACCATTGGATAGCAGTATCACTCTGCCAATGTTAATAATATTATGTTACGTAATCCATCTTTGCAAAATCGTAAAACAAGAAACATATGTGAAGTCCAATAAAATAATATATTTGTAAGTCAGATTATCAAAATGACGTATTCCAGTTTCAATCTCATGGCCTTTCATCTAAATTAATTAATTAAATTTAATGAATCAAAACGAATGACTACACTTGAAGACTGCATAACTCTTGACAAGTCAAAGCGATAAACGGGTAATAGAGGCCCAGCCTGAAAAGGTTACCATAAGGCTATGTAGCTCAAATATTAAAGGCAAGCATCACTTAAATTTAAAAAAAACTTAAATAATAGGACAAATTAATTTAAATTACTTTAATTATTAAATTAAAGTAATACTCTGGTAATAATTTAGTAATTAATACGTGTTATATTATTAAATTTATGTAAATAAGTAACTATACAAGTAATTATTCTTTCTAAGTAGATGTCAAGGATAGTTTAATGTAAGAGCACAAATACAGTAGGTCTTCCACTAACAACACTCCATTGAATACTGTCAGATACCCAGTATAACAATCTGCAAACCAAGTATCTGTTCGGTTTGCAAAATTAAATAGTGCCACTATTTTTAGAAATCTATATAAATTCACAATCCTAAATTCAAGACTTCACTCTATCGCGTCACACTTTTCTCTGCCTGTAATATAAAAGCAAACACAAATATTTATTATTTAAAAATCAATTTATTTATCAAAATATAAAGCGTTATAAAGTTTAATAATTATAATTTAAAAACAGTAGGCTATAAATAAAATCACATGAATTTTCACTACCACGAAAACTATAGTTATCTATGTATGTATATATGTACTGTATGTATGTATGTATGTATGTATGTGTCTATGTATGTATGTATAATATTCAAAAATAAGCAAATTTCCAATCCTACTTTATAATCTAGCTCAAGATTTACGAATATAAGACCACTGCATATTGTAAAAATTAAAATGCTTTGCATGTCAGAGGTCAATATTGTAATGCTTTGCATGTCAGAGGTCAATAATGTAATGCTTTGCATGTCAGAGGTCAATAATGCCATAGTTTAGAACAAGACAATCAGTGTTGCTGTAGTACACACCTGTAGTATATCGGGCAGACGTTTCAGAGCTTTCTCTAAAGGTTCAGTGAACGGCTTCAATTGCGACGGTTTAACCTTGATCTCCTTTATATCAACCTTACCCGAAGCATGGAGCATCTGCTTGAAATGGTAGATCTGTTTTATACAGAAATATATATATAAATAATACACTAATTATATATATTGCACAAACTTCATTATCAAAATCATTTTCATTGAGATTGCACTAGCAGATGCTTTTGTGAGAAATGAGACACTAAAATCAAACTCACTAGCACTGCCAAAAACAATATAAATTTCTACAGCGCCTTGCTTGAGTAACAAAGGACACAAATATATAAATGGAGCCTATATCCTGATCTTTCTTGGGCACACCATCGATCAATCGAAAGTCAGAGCTTGGTCAGAGCTTTGCCTTTAACATACCACAAACGATGCAATCTCCAGGGTTAATATATGCTCCTGATTAGCCTTAAGCCTCTTTAAACTCAGTATCCTAGCGTCTTCAGCAGTCAGCCCCGGAGGTAGATGATCGATAAGGTAAACCTACGATTTTCTGTAGCACTGCCATATCCTTTCTTACAAACATTAAATCTTGAGAACATGAAAATATAAAGTAGAAGGTAGAATATCTATGCGGATAAAATCTTCCAAGTCACAGCTATCGGACAACAAATCAAAGCAGAAGACATCAGTAATTATACATGTACATGTATTTGGTACATTACACAGGTACATGTATTTGAATATACAACAAATACACAAATTTTGAGAGGATAGAGTATACCTCTTTTTTCTCCAGCAGTGATATAGCCAGCCCCTCTCTACCAGCTCTTGCAGTCCTACCGATCCTGTGAATGTACGTCTTGATAAACTGCGGCAGATCATACGAGATGACTGTCTGAACGTTGTCCACATCCATACCACGAGCCATAGCATCGGAGCACACCAACCTATACATCAGACATCAGTCATACCACGCGCTATAGCATGCGAGCACACCAACCTATACATAAGTAAGTTAGTCAGTCATACCATGCGCCATAGCATCAGAGCACACCAACCTATACATCAGTCATACACGAGCCATAGCATCCGAGCACACCAACCTATACGTCAGTCAGTCAGTCAGTCAGTCAGTCAGTCGTACCACGCGCCATAGCATCAGAGCACACCAACCTATACATCAGTGAGTCAGTCAGTGAGTCAGTCGGTGAGTCAGTCAGTGAGTCAGTGAGTCATTCTGTCTGTCAGTCAGTCAGACCACGAGCCATAGCATCACTAAATGAATGGCTAAATATTCTAAAAGTTGAGTCATAGCATAAAAGCACATACAAAAATGATGCAGCCTTAAATATCAAATATTTAACTCAACAATTAATAACTGAAGGCAGATTACAGGAATCAACTGCCTCAAATAATGAATACTGTAAAACAAAAGCATCTCAGCACACCAGTCAAACCTTCATTCAATCAGTAAAAGGATGAGACAAGACCTGCTTTAAGTCCTAAGCTGTTTGCAAAATTTTCTTTCATATAAAAAATTCTAACTGAAGGATGCATGGACACATAACAGGTTCAAGGGAACACTAAAGCACACACCTGCTCTATAATCAACAACAACTGACTATTTATAAATCTCATGACATAGATATTTTCAATACCATTCATCTGTATCTGTGTTGGCTGACTGCTCAAAAACATTCGTCGTTTACATAACCGTGACAAAAAATTATTTTTTTATTGACATCTAGTAATCCAGTTAAGTGTTTCATGTGAAATTTGACGCGCTGTTTCCAAATATGCAGTACGTTACTAATCTCGAATTTCTGCACTTTAACACGAAGAAAGCTAACGAATACTGTTGATACTAAAGAGCCAACATCAACATACATATTAATCTTAATCGTACATATTAGTTAACGTGAACTTACATATTAATCTTTCCTGCAGAGAACTGACGGAGGATGCGAGCTCTTCTCACGATGTGCAGAGATGATGAGAACTCTCTCGCTACAATACCTCCCACGTGATTCATCACGTGACATAGTCTACCACAGTAACATATAAATAAGATCTAAAACCGCCCATGTGATTCATCACGTGACACAATCTAGCAATGCAACATACAAATAAGATCTGTAACCTCTCACATGATTCATCACGTGACATAGTCCACCACAGCAACAAACATACAAATAAGATCTGTAACCTCCCACGTGATTCATCACGTCACATAGTCTACCACAGCAACATATAAATAAGATCTGTAACCTCTCACCTGATTCCTCAAAGGACATAGTCCACCACAGCAACATATAATTAAGATTTGTCATCGTCGGTAAAGATACAACAAAGCCAACGTCGAATGTCACTTGCCAGTCTTTCAAAGAATTCTGCTATACCAATATTTTTGATTTCAATCCCAGGCCAAGCACAAGATAGTCTGGAAGAATCAGACATGCTCAGTCCATGGTCTTCATTACTATTTGCATACATATTTCACGACTTCAATGTGTTTAGGTCAATATTATTTTGAGAGAATATTTAGCTACTGGATCAACTAAGGCGCTCTGCCTCAGGATCAATGTTATTAGTTATGCGGATCAATGTTATTAGTTATGCGAATCAATGTTATTAGTTATGTGAGTCAATGTTATTAGTTATGTGAATCAATGTTATTAGTTATGTGAATCAATGTTATTAGTTATGCGGATCAATGTTATTAGTTATGTGAGTCAATGTTATTAGTTATGTGAATCAATGTTATTAGTTATGTGGATCAATGTTATTAGTTGTGAAAAATACGACAACTCTGAGCATACCTATGTGTAGAGTCGACAGAGTTAGTAAAGCAGAGAACTTGATTAAGATTCAATTCTCTCATGAGATATAACAGCATCAGTGGCTTCTCTGATAGTGTGCACTCAGCAAATCTCTCCTGCACAAAACACCCACATATTAATAATAGTAGTACTAATAATAGTAGTAATAATAGTAATAGTAATAATAATAATAATAATAATAGTAATAATAATAATAATAGAACACATCAGAGTGATGTGATCAACACATACCACATGCTAAAACCGTTAGGTAATTTATTCCATTATCTGCATAACCATTCTATTATAGTATATTAGAGTGCAATCCAATAAGACATAGAATTCTTTGCAACACCTTATGTAAATTTGTACTGCCAAAAGAGTTTCTGTATCTTTCGCATGCCTTGAGGTATTGTAGAGATAAAAATATCTTAAATAATGTCAATACATGTGCAGTGCTTTGAAACTAGCCGAAATTCAACGAAATTTAAGATGTTTCTATATTAATTGATTCTACTTACAAATTGACTAGTCCTTATAAAATAGCGATATAAAACTAAATTACTAAAAATCTTTTAAGGAAACATTATAAGAACCTCAAAAGCTAACTACCTCAAATCAAGCATCGTACAATGGGTATTTGCTTTCTAAAAACATAGAAATTCTCGAAACTTAACACAACATTTACAGTAACATGAAATTTTTTTTCCACAGTGCATTACACATTAGCACTTAATAAGTTGTACTAACCTTTAACCCAACAGGCGTGAGATACTTTCCTGCATATTCTGCTTCTGTTTTAGCATTCCCATTTGCCCTGTTCTTATCTGCATGGAGCTCATGCTCTTCTGCATAGTAAACAATCACTTCAACAAATTAATCACTGTTGAATGTAAGATAAACTATAGAACTATACTAACGAATCATAAATTTGATCTTGTATAAAAATAATAATGCAAAAAGAGCACAAAATGACAGAAATTTAGATCTCATTTTTAAAGTAACACACTAGCTAGTGTAAGTATATTGGAGGAGCTAAATGTTTGTATTAATCTTTATTTTAAATCTTAGCTTTGTTATTTTACATGTAAAAATGCCTTGTATAAGTTTTGTATGTTTGCATCTTTACAAAACTGTTACGCTAGGGACTTTACAAGTAAAATATCAATTAACTTAGCCCACTTTCAGGCATTTGAAAGCATGATTCATTTTTATTAAATTGCATAGTGACCTTGACTTCAATAACATACCGCAGTCATCACAAAACAATACAAATCACTAATTCGCAAGGGACTTTTACCTTCGCCATCTGAATTCAGTTTAGAAGTATCTGCAGCAGAAGCTTCCTGGACACTGATATCAGTTTTTACTATCTTTTTGTTGCTGACTACTGTAGTAAACAGCTTAGGCTGAAAGAGTTTCAGCTGATCCAGTTTCTCAGGATTGTGAGACAACGTAGCAGAAAACAATAACTTCTGCAACTACACAGACACAAACATAGCACAAATTGAATAATAAACATAACTAAACACTTGCAAAGATATACTAAATTGCATATGCTAATATATTATAATAATATAATATAACGTAAAGATGTTTACCTGATAAAAACTGATGCCTATAAGCAATTAACCATGGCTAACATTTATTTTATATCGTTTTAAACAAATCGCGACCTTCGCTCACTTTAGATGCTGATCCGCATGAAGAGAGGATTGCGAGATTGGTTGTTTACCACATTTTAGGATGCCTCCTGGATTCTGCAGAGTATTTTATGAACGATCTATCACAGCTTTTCTGGTCAGACATAACTTTATTTATACTTAAGTTATCCATGTTAAGGGCTTAACAACTTGATATTATTACACAGTGCTTATATTAATAATATTTTAAATTTACAGTGCCCTTTGAAATGTCGTGGTGATTATTCTCAAAGAAGGCATTTCTAACAATATATACATCAGAGAGACAAGAATCTTAATCTAATATATCTTAATCTAATATGAAGTCATTTTACATAATAGAGAATATAGATCTATACAATAATAAACAACACAATGAGAATTCAATGTCTGTCTCTCTGCCAAAAACATATGAAGGGCGTTACTCAAAACGAAATACAAGTAGTTTCATGCAACCAGATAATGAACTCAAAGTAAGCCATGTCGTGTGATCATCCTAGGGATGGTTCCAGTCAAAATAATTTTCTATAATTTTCCTCCATTATTTGACATTTCCTCGACGTTCATTCTTTTTCTTCCTTGTTCTCCTTCCTTGTTCTCCTATAAATGCTATTTCCAGCAGCCTTCAAGTCTTATTCCAGGCAGTCTCTCCATTTTCTTTTAGGTCTTCCCATTGTTATTTTTCAATTTGCTTTGTAGCTAAATAGCTATAGAGAGTTTCTATTTTCACCTATCTGCAGCCCAGTCCATCTAAACTAATTTATAATTTTTAAAATTCTATAATATAATCTAAATTATAAATTAGAGCAGAAGAATGAGATTAATATCAATGCCACCCAACAGCCAAACCAACACGCTCTCGTTTGAAAAGGTTTAAGTAATTAGTGTACTACTTCTCTAAGCAGAATTAATATTTACAAATAACAGCTGTATGCAAATTATTGCAGCAAGTGCAGAATACTTACAGGAATAACTGGTCTTGAGTAGCTACAAAAACAAAAAGAACATTAGAATAATTAATAATAATTATAATTAATACTTATAATTAAAACGCATAATTAATATTTATAATTAATACTTGTTGATCTAAGGAGTGCTCTTATGGAGCGAGAAAGCAGACTTTGAGTATGAATATGTACCTTTAACCTGCCCCTTGGCCGTGCACTGAAGAAGATAATTAATACAAACAATTTGAAAATAATTGCAGTAATTTACAGTGTAAACTTATCCTATAAAATAATTATTGACATTCATATGTAAACTATAATATAATTAGGCTTTGAGCATTCAAGTAAAAGATGCCAACCATTTATCAACTCAGCAATCTGAATACTGTCAGAAAATCAGATCAGATAAATAAATATAAGCATAAAAGCGCAATATATCCAACACAAATACAAATATATTAAAAAATTGATTCATTTCATCACAAAACCTAAAAAAGCAATGTATCTTGTTAGCCAAAGAAAATGTTAACAAATTTCACTAAGAATTTTTGAACATTTGAAATAGCCTATCAGAGATACTATAGAGAAAATAAATAGAACTGTTAGGGATTGAGAGTAGATTTATACAATAACTTTGGAGGGAGATTTAGCACAGTAGGTTGGCCGAACAAAGTTAAGTTATGTTGGGCGTGGTTAGAACAAGGATGACCACGGCAAGGATGGCTGACCACATTGGAACAGATTGTTGACAGAATTGAATGAAATCCTGAGGGTGTTGAATGGTTATTCTTAAATCTGTGCTAGCTGCCATCAGTGTGCCATTAAAGGCATCAGTTATAATGACCATGAAACGAAAGGAGGAAATAACGAAAACAACAAAAGCAGCAACTAATAACTCAGGAAACAGCGTAAACACTTGCAATTGTCATATATGTAACCATTACTACCGAAAAATTACATAAATGGAAAAGTACATGGAAAATGCTTAAGATATTTGTAGATTCATACTTCTTAGCAGTAAGAAGAGGAGGAAGATATCTAATTAACGATTTCTGGGCTGAGGCAGTAATTCCTTCGCTCAATGCGTGAGAGCAGTAAACAGCTTTCTCTACATGACTCAACCAATCCTGTTTCACCTCATCCATCACTCTGTCTGCCTCATCTATCACCTAATCAGTCAACAAATCAATCAAGCAACTAGTGAATCAGTCAATCCATCAGTCAATCAATCAATTAGTCAGTCAATCAATCAATCAATCGCTCAATCAAATAATTAATAAATTCAAATACAGTCAATCACCAAAACAATCATTCATATAGCATATTAAACAATCAGTCACACAATCTAATAGTCAATCAATTAAACACTCAAGCAAACAATAAAAAATCAATCAATCAATCACAACATCAATCAAACAATCAAAGTATATCTATAATACATATTTTAAATATTTAATCACATCTTTTCTTTCTTAAAACTTTATAATGCATACGATATTTAGTCAAGTAGACAAGAGGGCAACTCACAAGAAATCGCAGATGAGAGAGATCAAAACCGGTCGTTCTGTTGATGTGATCAACAAGACGTCCTGGTGTGCAGACAAGCACATCCACTCTGCTTTCCCATCCACAAATCCTACACATGATACAACAAAACAAAACATGCACATCCACTCTGCTTTCCCATCCACAAATCCCACACATGACACAATAAAACACTGCATGTATATCCACTCTGCTTTCCCATCCACAAATCCTACACATGATACAATAAAACACAGCTTGTATATATCATCACTGATTTTTCATTCACAAATCCTACACATGATACAATAAAACACTGCATGTATATCATCACTGCTTTCCCATCTACAAGCTATGTAATCCGCCTAAAAAATAACATAGTAACTAGATATTAATAACATACTAATTAGATGTTGAATACTTGGTCTATTTTTTATTCTTTATTGCATTATAATTACGGACTGCTGTGTGTCTGAAATACATAATGCTGATTAAAATTATGATTAGTAATAGCCAGTGCTCAAAACCTACCCGTGTTTCACAATTGAAGCTTGCTCCAGTGCAAATGTTCGTATCCCAGTCAGCAATCCAATCTACATAAACAACAAAATCAAGCACTCTATCACCGGTAGAAACCCCACTAAATAAGTTTAACATATAATACTATATATAATCAAGCGAGTAAGGATCTAATACAGCTGCAAGACTATTATTAAGCATAACCTTTGGCTGATCCACTCAAGGCTAAGTTGCCCTCAACAAGATTAACAATTTTACAGTAAAAAAATTTTTAATCAAAAATTAGTTTATCAACAACCATTGAATTCTGACTACAATAATAGTACGACTTAAATTAATCGTTTTTAAAGATTAAATAACATTTATTTTAAAAATAGATTAAATAACAAATAAATAATAATAAATAATAGATTAAATAACAAGACTCCATAAAGTTGACACCAGAAGAAATTTTATGAATAACGCAGTCCAAGTTAAGACCCAGAAGGGCTAAGACGAAAGATTAGTGGGGGAAACATGCCTAAGCCTTTAATCGCCCCGAATTAATTAAAGAAAATTAGTAAGAAATTAAAGGTCATTATTAGATTAGTAAATTAAATTTGTCACCGTCATGACAAGACTTACCACAGTACATAAAATCAAACTCTGTTCTTGTTTGATTACAATCACAATATATGTACAGACTCATCAGAACTCAAGTAAATATAGTAAAATATAATAAAACTATGATTAGTAGTAGTAGTATTATATTATTTAATATCATATTACTAACCTTGAGATCAGTTCCGGCAGCGTACTGTTTGAATATTCTGTGCACCTGAACGGCCAGATCGCTGACCGGCTCCACTATAAGACATCTCACATGACGAGTGACCCTCTTCTGTAGTATCTACGAGCATAATACACAACAGTCAATGATCAGCCTGCTGCCTAATGCTGGAAACAGCATTAACACAATACCATAGCTTCAGAATGGAACGCTAACAGTCAGTCAGATGTTCATAAAGGTTAATGGTGTTCAGAAATGTTACAAATTTAGTCTTACAGCAAAGAATTTAACTATTTCTCTAGGCCACAGTTGCCATGGTGACTGAGTCTTGATATTTCAGACACTATCATCACTAAGCTTCATTCAAAACTACTTCAGGTGAAAATTTTAATAGCTTTAAATTTAATTGACAAATTTAATGTTAATTTATGCCTGGAATTGTTTGTCTAGATATAGATGCATTATAAGTTACCGTACAAGGACAATTTAAACAAGATTTAAAACTTAAAAGACCTTTTTCCTATAAAGCATTCATGAATAAGCCTTAACAACTCAATTAGGTCTCACAGTACAGTAGCTTCACAAGAGCGTCTTCAGCATTTATTTAGTATAGTGCTTTTCTCCGCATTAAGAAAGTCATTATTTATTTCTTAATTATTAAGAATCATAGTAATGCAAGAATCACAAAGATATTCACCTGAATGATGGGAAGAACGAAAGCAAGAGTTTTCCCACTTCCTGTGGGAGAGGAGCAGCAGATATCCTGTGGTCTGGAACCGTCCAAAGAGTACTGGTAGCCAGCGGATGTGGAAGAACTTCTGAGCAACTCTGGGATCAGCTCAGCCTGCACTACTCAGCCAAACAAACAGCGATACCATGTTGCATCGTCAAATTATATCACTACATACTTTTATTTTTTACCTTTTATCCCGTATCGTTACATACAGCAATCGAATGTGGAGCAGTTTCCTTTCTTACGGTTGCTGTTTTTGTATACCGCCATCATTATTAGACAGTATTTTATTGAATTTTGTCAAATTTACTAGTTTAAAAAATCAGGTAAAACTGGCATTTTTTATTTTTATTGTTACAACGAGTACACACATTATGTGGTGAATGCGTGTAGTCAGAGGAAAAAAGTTCAGGACAATAATTATTATTTGATAATCAATTATTTATTATAATTATTATTATTTACAGGTCCAGCTCTGACTAAACAATACAGGTCATATTTAGATCTGAATTTTTCAGAAACATTTCATCTCAAAGTAAATCTACTACTTCTGGAAATCAGCTTGGTTAGAACAAAAAACATAAAAACAGCATCCACACAAATTTGTCTGCTGATTTCATTACATATTTTATAATACTTAATCATATTTCATCACATGCTATTTGTACATTAACAACTTTCTACTTTGCAAATAGGCTTATGTTAACAACTTTCAACAATTTTTACTTTGAAAGTAGGTCCTAGCAAAATTTTGACACATTTTACAGAATTTTTAAACAACTAATTATAACTTACACAACTGTTTTATATATCACGAGGGATGCGGTAACTAGTACCAGTATGATAATAGTTAAGTCATACATAAGCAAAAAGCCCTTTAAATTGAATGAGTATCTTAATTGTAATTAAGACACTCTCCACTAGCGATACCCGACTGTAAGTAATGAAATCCGGTTTTAAGTTATGATATCTGGTTCTAAGTAATGATATCTGGTTCTAAGTAATGATATCTGGTTCTAAGTAATGAATTCTGGTTCTAAATAATGATATTTGTTTCTAAGTTATGATATCTGGTTCTAAATAATGATATCTAGTTCTAAGTTATGATATCTGATTCTAAATAATGATATATGGTTCTACATAATGTCTGGTTCAAATAAGAACTCTACCAGGAAACAGATGAGTCACTCCCCCATCTTTCAACAGACGTATCAGTCGCTTGTTCAGTCCAATGCTCTCGTCTTCAAGATCTGTTGTCGCAGACTTAACATCGCCCGATATAACGTGCGGCTTGGACAGCCAATCAGGTAGCACGCGGTAAACCTGAAAAAAATCATATCATGTCATAGCATGGCATGTCATAGCATGGCACTTACTAGAAATATCTTACACACTGTCTAAATATCCAAGGATGAGTATTAAAAGACAAAACTTTAACAAAACTGAATATTTGGAGTAATGTAATATTTTACAAAGAAGTGTATCTACACTTAAAATACCTAATTAATCAAACGTAACATAATTATTACTTACTTAATCCAATCGAAACTGTAGAACCAATTACTTTCAGCAACAAAAACAACAACAAATTAATACTGCATAGGAATTATTAAATCTGATAAAATTACAATTTACATTTTATAATAATTATAATTCAACTAACACTAATAACGCTAACATATGCCAATTAATTTTTGGAGTAAACTAACTAGAAACTACTTTTAATATTTTTTTAGAGTATTGTCAAATGACAAACTTTAATTGGGCACAAATAAAGCTCTATAACAAATTCTATTAAACAAAGATTTTAAACCACAAATAAGAAACCAATCACTGTAAAAATCTATTTTACAGTTATTTTAATTTAGTAATTAAGTTAAATTTATTTTAATCAAATCTCTTCATTCTAATCAAAGATTCCATCGTTAGTTATCATCAAGGAAATACACGTAAATTCTCAGTCTCTTAACTTACTAGACCAAACCTTTTTAAATTTCTGTCGTTTATAGCTGCCCAGAATCTGAAAACCTGGAGTGCTACCACACTCGTGTGCACCGTTGAGAGACTCCAGATTGTTGACAGACTCAGCATTCTCCGTGGGTTCATCATCTATAACCTTGTCACTGGTCGGCTCAATGAGAGACTCCTCACAGATTCCATCCACTGTACTTTCATCTTTGGCAAAGTCTACTTCTAGATAAATAAAAGTACCCAATAAATTTCTTTATTTCTAACTCATTGGTATATTTATTAAAAAATAAAATTGCTTAATTTCACGCAAATTATAAAAAACTCCAATCAGACATAATTAATTCATGGAATAGATGATAGATATGTCACGTGAGAAAATAATATCTTTGATTCTGCTAAATGTCTTATCATCACCACCACCATCATCATCACCAACACCACCATCATCATCACCAACACCATCATCACCACCACCACTAACACTATCATCACCACCACCACCACCATCATCACCATCTTCATCCTCATCATCATTCCATTAAGCCAGGCTTAGTTTCTTATACAATCACAAAAATATTTGGACTGATTTCCTGAATTTTGGAATTAATACTTTCTTTTTGTTCACTGGCTTGGATTTATCTCAATGGTGCTCAATGTTGTCATGAATGACAATAGCACTCTGATTGTTGTTATGTTGTGTTAAAACTTAAACCCAATAAATTTGTACTGAACAAATAAAAATTCCATACAATGTTCTAGATTAAATCAGACGATAATTTCCTTGGCTATATCAATAGTAATACCAAAATATAAACCTACTTTTCTTCCTAGATTTCTTACGCTTTGGCTTCTTTATCTTTTCATTATCTAGTTCTAGCTGTTCATCCTTCTTTATTTCACATCCGTCATCATTGCTATCTTGAACAGTTTCATTTTTCAGTTTCTGCTTCTTTTTCTTCTTTAGTGGCTTTAACGGTTCCACATCGGAAGAGGATTGATCTTCGGTTTCTTCTACAAGCTTTCTCTTTCTGGAACCTTCAATATTCTGTTTGCTCTTCTTTAAATCATCTGATGGTTTTTCTTTAATTGGTGGCTCAGCATTGGTAACGTCTGGGCCACGAAATCTACATTGCAAACACAATAATATATGACTGTGCAGAAGAAATTATACCTTATTTACAAACTCAGTTTTAGAAAACACTGGAAATATAGTCACATCAAGTTTTTTTAATACTTCAAAAACAGGATTATGCACTTACGTTAATTGATACACTAGTTCAGTCAGATTCTAAAAATCCTAAAACCTGAATTATTAAACATTTAAGTAAATTTCAAGTTTACAAAAGTCAAACACTTAAAATGATGGTTGCTTTCAAAAATTGGTAGCTTTTTATGAGCAACTGCCTCCCTATATTCGTCTTCTTTTAATTACTGAGAAACAGCATTCTATAAGTGCAGCATCTTAGTAAATTATTGGATATGGCCTAGCCTAGCTATCGGTAAAATATTTTGGCAGATTCCACATCTGATGGCGATCTGGTTTAGTAAATCTAAAATGCGCCTCGTTGAGATGCTTTATCTAGTTTAAAGCAATTCTTGAATGTGAAGCGTGAATTACGGCTCAAAATATAGAGGAATCGTCATTTAATATGGCAATCTTAGAAAGTATACATATTATAAATAACAACTATCTTGCACCTTGATGTCTAAAAATGGAGAACTAGTGACAAGAATTTTTAATGACAGATCCTGAGGTGAACTTAACTCAAGTAGTAAGTACAAATCTCGGACATTCACAGGATTAGTTCCGCTAATAATGGACTAGATCACCTAACGGTTTAAACATGTGCCATTAAAAGTGACATCAACATAGTTGATCTATTATTATCTATAGCTATTGAGACATTCTATGTCTCAATAGCGCAATGATTAGAGGTGTAGATAACGTCATGAAGTTTTAAATGACAGATCCTGAGGTGAATTGAACCCTCGTGGGTTCGAATCCCAGCCGCGCTGATCTGAGAGTAAAATCTCGGACATTCACTGGACTGGCTACACGAAATATGGACAAAATTGCCTAACGGATTTAACATGTGGTATTAAAAGTGAGAGATATCAACATAGTTGATCATTTCACTATAATGTGTGTTATTGATCAGTTCACAAAAATGCGTGTTTACATTTTTATGCCAAATTTAAAATCTTCTAATATCGCCCCAATAGCATGCTTGGAGTTTGTTAAAACACGAACGTCATCGCAAAAATTCCAAAATACACAAACAAGCGAACTTATTTAAAATTGTTTCAATATTTTAACAGAACTTACCGATCAATCTTAAACAACGCCATTGTATTTAAAATTCAGAGTTTAACAAAAATTGTACAAAAAATTAAATCCACTAAATGTAAACAACATCAGCGTGTTGCCAGCGCCATTGTACGAAATTCATTTTAAAAAACAGATAAAATTTTGATTTTCTCAACTTTTTTCGCAAGTTTCCAGTTTTGACCCTCCCTCTATAGCCTATTCTAAAACGCCCCAGTAAATGTCATTTGTGCAATTAAAGTGATTGTCTCGTTCTGCAAATATTCAAATAGATTAGCAGGATAAAATGGCTAAAATAAAACCTCGAAATTTTATGCCAATTTTTAGTGCTTTTAATTGTATAAAGATTTAAATTTATATCATGCTATTTATGTAGAATATTACAAAAATGAATTGTAGATTACTGGCTGTATTGTGTCAGTTAAGTACATGTGTTGCTTGGTCTTGAACTGGAAAAGTTAGTTTTAGTTAAGTATTTATTTGATAAATGGATCTTCAACTGTTAAACATCCTTTGTTTTCTGACCCAGTATGCTGTTATGTTATGTTAAATGTCCCCTAAAAAGAATGCTCTTTTAAATATCGTAGTGCCCTTTAATTGCTAATCTCGTTTAGCATTTATCTAAATAAATTAATAGAATGAAATGGTTGTGTATAGCTGTCACAAATTTGTAAGGTTTGGCAATACAGCAGTGTCCTATTAATTCTCCCGTTCTGTAAAAACATCTGCATTTCTACTCTCCTCATCAGAACTTTCTTAGAGGCGCTGTCTCCCTAGTCTATACCAGCATTTATGCTCCTGATAAATGATAATAGTACTTTGTCCTTCTTGCTCGATTATATACAATTATACACTTTCATGCAGTCGATCTTGGGCAGTCGTTACAAACACGAATACTTTTTATTCACTTAATAAGCAGGGACTGTCTTTCTGAATTTTTATAGCCAATAATAACGGTAATAGTGTATAGGCAATTAATTTTTAATGCCGTGTCAAATTTGGCCAATCAATATCAATTTTAAAAATCGATGTCGATAACTAATCCTCACTGATGGTAAACACTAAATTTGCTACTATTGATCTGAGTTTTGATTCAATTTGGCTGGAGTCTGTGACTATTCGACAGCAAATCAGTATGTGCTCGGTTCAAATCCTGGGCTCGCCCATCACTGACATCGCTTTATGTGAGGAAACTGACGTTAACAGTAGCAACACCAGCTATTGAGGAATGTCCAGTCATCGACGAACGAGTTAATTAAAAGTTAATGCCATGACTGAAACTTTAAGCATATTTTTTCAATTTACACTTCTGGAAAGTATTAAAAACAGATGTTTTAATAAGTTTTCACCATGAATAGAGTCATAGAATGTTTCCCTGGCGCAACTAAAAGAAATATTAAACTCAATTAGGAGCGAGACTTAGTGCCTTTGTTCTAGAAGCGCGTCAATTAGCGACGTTATGCTAGGCGGGGCACAGTTAGTACTTGCTACTTGGATGGGTGAACACCTTGGTATACCGAGTGTTGACAGCTTTGAAAGAGAAAAATCCCCAGTGAGTTGGAAGGTTAACAACAATACGATTAGAGTGCTACTGTTATCCATGACAACATCGAGCACTACGAACCAAATGAAACCCGATGAGCAGCATGTGGGTGGTCCATAAACGGTGCGTGCCAAAACCAGGGTAATCAGTCCAAGGAAGGGTACTAGTGGAATGGAGGTTTGCGTGATGGTCTCCATTATGGACGTAAGGTGGATAGGAAAAATGGAAGAGAAAAGCTTTTAACCACCAATGAAACTGTTCGCAAAAATAGGAAAGGTTGATCAGCAGTAGATGAGGGGGTGCGCAGAGCGGAAGGAAGAGAATTACAGATCTATGGGGCAGCATGCTGGAAGGAGTTATTTAAGAGTTATTTTTATATCCGAGACGGTTGTAATTGAAGCGCCGTCAAAAGGCAACGATTATTAACAACCATGGAGAGAAATGATGAAATAAAGACAACAACAAATCAAACAATAACTAAAATCCAACCACCCAACAATAAATATAAGCATGATGATTCACGATTTATCATATAACAGAGTCTACAATATTATTCTACTAATATCATCATCATCACCATTATCTTCCCTTTAATCCCTGTTTAACTAGGGTCAGTTATCTACTATCAGTTACCTACTAGGTTAGATATCTACTAATATATTATAAACAATATAATAATATATTAATATTTTGCTTTAACAGAACGACGTGAATGTTATATACATGTAAATAGGCTTTATAAAATCATAGGAAGGATTAAAACTGACCTCACGAAGGATTTTAGTCAGGGGGACATAATCAGGCAAGGGGATCGACCCCCCCCCCACTAGTCCCCTAGTATATCCAACCCTGCTATTCATATATGAAAATTTATGGTCTAAAAATAACATTGAACTGTGGCTTTTAAAAATTATGAACTCAACACTTTAAACTATTTTTTAAAGCAGCAGCTGTCAACGGAATCATTTATTTATTTTAATTTTAGCTAAGAACGACCATTTTCAGAGCAATTACTGGAATCTGTTGTAAAGCAGTTTGAACACAATAAATAGCATTATTTTCTGACATCTTAATAGTAGTACTAAAGCAATTGAATATAAAGGTTAAGGCTAAGCCAGTCTCATCGCTCCATGGGAATTCCGTGAAGAGTAATCCCAAGATTTGAGTCCAGCACCAACAGAGTTACAGTCAACAACCTAAATAACACACTACTAGCTCAGGCCAATAACAACTAGTATTTGATGAGACATTCAATACAATGTGTAATCTAATAATATTTCGAAATAAAATATTTTTCGTAGAACAATATATCATTATACAAATACCACATGCCGGTAATGGAATGACACGGATTAAAAAAATTAAGTACAATTTTATACTAGCAAGCCTGCAAAAGCAAACATTTTGAAAGAAAGTTTGCAAAAGTAAATAAATACCGTTGTCTAAATTATGTTCAATGTTCAGGAATGGAATTCAACAAAGGTATGTATCATAACGTAATATTGATACCTGTGTTGTGTCCAGTTTGCTGAAGAAGAGATAAACCGTGGACTGAACGTGTCGTAAAAGGTGACAAAGCACTAAAGATCCAAACCAATGATAGAAAATGCATTCGGTTGGTGAGGGCCTATAGGCTCCAGAAATTGCTACAAAATTTTATAACATGAAAGTAGAAAAGGTCTATTTGTATTCCATCCGGGATTCAAGGGTTGATGAAGATGATGGCAAAGATAAAGTAGTACTGAATACCTCAGTAAACTGCAAATAAAGCTGAAGCAAGAAATTTTGATTTTATAAGACAGCGCTATTTAAAATCGAGTAAATGGAATTGTCAAAAATTTAAAACCTAAAAAGTTTAACATAATCAGCCTCACAAATCCTTAGAAACAAATTTAAGCATAATTTTTAAGGCCTTCATACTGTAATTAAATATTACATTACACAACACAAAACGGTGCAGAAATGAGAATATTTTATCGCTACGTAAACACAGCGATCTGTGCGAATACAACATCTGAATATCTTCTAGCACCATCAGAAGTCTTGCCCAATTCTGACCTATCCGAGGACACGGGACTAACAGGATCCACCTCTGTGATCATCAGTCGCAAACATTTAGTCTTACGTCCCCAGAGTTTCTTGTCCAGCTTATCAAACTCCACCCACCGCTGCTTGCGAGTCACAGAACCCACCGGGATAAAGTCAGCGCAAGTCAGGATTCGCTGACTAACGTCCAGCTTCAGCAAGCGAGGGCTCGCTTCCACGATTCCCGCCCGCAGAGCGAACTCTCCCACATTATTTCCCGTTTCGATCCCAATACGAATTAAAGATATGTCATCGCGATCGAATACGATACCAATCCAGTCTCCGACCTGAGGAGAGTCTGCTCTGAAGTAGCCGTAGTCTCTGGAGTAGATAAAGTCCACACCATGCTGCCCCACTGGAGTCATGCTCGAGACCATAGCGGCCTGGGGGTCGTCCCCCTTCCAGCGCTTTGAGCCTGAGAATCCCTCTGCTCGCAAGGCTTCTGAAATACCCACGGGTCGAAACAGAGGAGGCTTTACTACAATTCTACCTTTCTGCGAAACAACCAACCGAAATAGTTTAATTATCTCTATCACCGTAACGTCCAAAAAGATAACTCTCTGCAGAAAATACGATAATTTGAAGATATCTTCGCTTCTCAATAGCCAACCGTTGATGTGCTCAACTGTGCTATCATCTTCTTCATCATCAACGTTATCATAACTGGCTAGCTCCAACAGGCTCCAGTTTAATAACCGCTTGTTTTGTTTCTTTAAACGCTTTTTAGTAGCAGAAAGAAATCCCTGAACAGCTTCATATCTCCGGTCTGCTAGGACGCAATACTGACTGCTAGCGTGAACAAACGTCGACACGTAATCTAGCCACTGCGCTGTCTCTCTTAGTACGTTGCTACTGGTTAAATTTATCCGTGGAGTCTCTAGGGTACTAATAGCATTGTGTGAATCGAAGAAGCTAGCACGTGGCTGAGCCAACTGAATAAATCCAATGTCAATCTCAGTGTGAAACAGCTTGATGATCTTCTGCGCGAGCTTATCTAGCGGTTCAACATCACTGCCGAGCAGTATAATGAGAACAGAGTTGTGCAGCTTCTCATACAGCGTTGAGTGGTTTACATGTGACGTTAACGCTATGAGATCATCAGATGAGTGCAGCGGTAGTATCACAGTTAGCAGGTCTGCAGCATAAAATATTAAACGTTTCCAAAGTTCAAACAGTATATATTATAATATAACTATATATTTATTACAGTATTTATGGACAATTGGACATCCAGTCGCTGCTAGTTCCAGGACAGCTGTATGTGTAATGAAGTTAATGTTGACTTGGCCAGTCCGAGTCAATTTCAAGCATTTGTTGTTATTATTCAACATTATTTATTGTTATTTCCATATTATCTTGCTATTGTTTCTTTCTCTATCTATATGATGTTTGTGTATATTGATGGACAATTGGACATCCAGTTGCAGTAATATAATTTCTAGGACAGCTGTTTATATAATGAAGTTAATGTAGACTCAATCACTCCCAGTCTCAAGCTCTATTGGTGCACATCAGTGCTGACTAGTTGACAGATAAAATAACAGCCGTCTATCAGCAATGACAAACTTCAAGTTCTTTACGCAATATTACATCCCAGTCATCATCCTTTGATGCAGAAACAGATATTAAACTTGTAATGTCATAATATCTTGCATGTTCCGCAAGTGGCAGGTCCAAGGCACATAGTCTTACAGTTTGCATTTATACACAATGAGAGCACACCATTGACTAAGAACATTATCCAATCACTAAGGTTAAGCCTCTACCAAACCTTACAAGCCCTTTTCTAAGGTCAATATAGTTTTATAGGTGGTTTCCCATTGCCTTCCTCAGTTGCAGCTTGGTGGACACTTACGCCAAGCAGGAGGTGAACAGGCACAGTTATTGTTGGACCATTCTGTAGTAGTCTGAATATGAATGCTGAGGTATTATTCATATCGTGTCCTCATACAGCATTAATCCAGCGTCTGACACAATCTCTCGCCCAATCAATGAACTCTCTGAGATCCTCACGCGTGACACCATCACCGGTCAAGTTGCAGTTCATGAAATGGTCAATATCCTCCTCCTCCAGGCCGCATTCACACACTGTAGAACCATTATAATATCTCCATCATCTCATTGCAACCTTTGTCTGACTGACACCTGTCCTAAATCTATTTAAGCATCTATTTAGGCTGCGGTATTACAATACACTTAATAATCGATATATCAGAACAAAAGAACAGCAGCAACAGCAACAACTTACTCTTCTCCTGCCGTCGACTATACAACAGTCTATCCTCCTGTGAGGAAACCCTCATCCACTCTCCATAGAGACGCTCTGATAACTCCATCTAACACAACCACATAACAGCAACTTCTCACTCAGAATTTAACATTATTCAGAGTTCAACACAAAATTTGCACTTTCTACGCCATAGTCACGACAAATTATATTTTATTTGCTTTCTAATAGTGTAAGATTTTGCGCTGTCAGATATCATTAAATAAAAGAATATATTATTACTAAATCGGGCAGTAAGAGCAGTTACATTTAGTTGAAGTGACCTTAATGAATTAAGTATAAAGTAATTAAAGATCAATCAATCAATAAGAATTTAACATCCAATTCCTCGTCATAAGGCAATGTCAGGGACGTCTCTTGCAGACTCTACACAAACAGGCGCCAATGCACCACACGATTACCACTGAGTACACCGAGATCACAAGAGAAAGCGAGAATTAGATTTATAACATCAATTTATTATAGCCAGGTTAAAACCAGTATCAACTTAAAATAACACGCAATATAATTTATGTAATCTGCAGGTATTTATACAAAAGGAAATTTTACTCCATTATTGGACTCCTTCTCTTTCAGCAAATTTCTTATTTCAAAGTATATAGGTAATGTATCTAGTGATATTACACATCAAGGGAAATATCCAGAGATCGTCGTCAAATGATAAACAGCTCTGAGTATGAACTCTATTTTTATTACATTAAATTAAATGAGGAAGACTTAAGTAATAGAACTGTATAGAAATGAGAGAAAATACTTTACCGATGTGAAATTGTCAGTAAACTGGACTTCAACTTGCGGCAGACATTCTGGTATGTCACTATCATCTGTAGATATAACAACACACAAAATATTCAAAAGAAGGTTAGTTTACAAAGTTTTGCAACTAATATTTTCAAATTCTAGGCTAGATAGGTATTTTATCACCGATGAATCAGCGAGAGATTAAACTGATGTAGAACAGGGCTTTCTAACTAATCAGTCATCAACACGTCGATAAGTCATCAACTGATCAGTCATCAACACCTTAATGGGTCATCAATGGATCAGTCATCAACACATTGACGAGTCATCAACTGATCAGTCATCAACACATTGATGAATCATTAACTAACCAGTCATCAACACCTTGATGAGTCATTAACTGATGAGTCATCAACACATTGATGAGTCATCAATTGATCAGTCATCAGCACATTGATGAGTCATCAACTGATCAGTCATCAACACCTTGATGAGTCATCAACTGATAAGTCATCAACACGTTGATGAGTCATCAACTTATCAGTCATCAATACTTTGCTTCAATTTTTAAAAAGTAATATTTTAAATTTCTAGGCAATTTCGTTTTTAATAATTTAGATTAAAACAATAACGATTCAGAGCTACAATAATTATAACGATTTAGAGCTACAATAATTAAAACAATAACGATTTAGAGCTACAATAATTAAAACAATAACGATTTAGAGCTACAATAATACAAGTATATAATAAAGTTACATTTAAAAAGGCTAATTTAAAAATTCACTATTTCAAATTAAAAGTCACTTTCAAACTAGTGTTGTCTAGTGCTTCTCAAATGTTACTTCTTGATTATGGACTAAGAATGAGGCTCAACAATTCACAACTCTAACCATTTTCAAACTCAGATTAAATGAATATTAATACCAGCATTTTTCAGATGAAAAAAGACTGCAGATTTTACTCATATCATATGTATAATGTTAAACACAGTGAAAGAAAGATCATATATGATGAAATATATCACTTTTAATACCACATATTTAGACAATTAGGCAGATTTTTAGCCAATAATAATTATTATTGTACTTCCAGTCCTGTGAATTTCAAGATAATAAATCAGTAAGCTCAATTGAACCTAAGACCTTAGGAACACCATTTAAAACTGCACAGCGTTTATGGATGTGCTACAGACTGAGCTATTTAGACAATTAATGACTACTTTGCTGCCTTATCTCGAAATAGATTCATCTATTGTTTATGCACAGTATCAATAATTATTATTGGAACAGCTAGCATTTGATACAAATGAGACACTTAGTTACCAAACACATTCGTGGCACTAAGTTACTAAGTTACTTAATTCATGAGATACATAATACATAACATACATAGAACTAAACAGAAGTATTCCAACGCACACTTGTATATCAGCTTCAAGAAGACTTCACTAAGTAACTTATTGACAATAATACTGATTAAGTACAAACCTTCAGAACTACCCCCAAAGAGATAGAAGATTTGAACGTGAAAGATTAGGATACAAGTAATAATCAGAATGACTATCCAGGCGTTCAGCGAAAGGCTTCTGCATTTAAGATTGCAATCATCATGCACTGCAGCCCTGTTGAACTGCCTATTTTCATAGGATTTCATCCTTCATACTAAAGTAAATAAAATCTCCATATATAATATCAAAAGCATCTACTTAAGTAGAGAGTATTGAGATTTAGCTACAAAGTAATAGCCAGCTAGTATTAGATATCAAATGATTTTAAAATCACAATATTCTCTATAAGAATTTATTGTTGGTTAGGGACTACGGGTTGGAGCTAAACTCCCATCATAACATAACATAACGGCACACTGGGTCAGGAAGCACAGATGCTTGTTTAAGACCCATTTCCTCCTTCCTCTCCATGGTTATTAGTAATCGTTGCCTTTTGATGGCGCATCAATTGCAACCGGAGCGGGTTTAAGAATAACCTTCCATCACCCTGGGATTTTTTCCATCCTAAGCTTTTACCAACACTCGGTCTTCCAAGGTGGTCACCCACAAAGTACTAACCGAGGTCGATGCAGCTTAACTTCGATAATTGACGTGCAACTAAACCAAGTGCGCTAATCCTGCCATCAACATGCTAATCCATGCCGCCAACTACTCTTTAAGCACAACAATTATTTAGTAAAAACTGAATATGTGCATGTTGCACTGAATGTGGATATGTAGAAATAAATGCAAATTTGACAAAATCAATTTAAATTAAGATTAAAAATTTACTATCAAATTATCCACATCTCTATGAAATCAGTTGAATAAAAAAAATTGAATCCATTTACAATTAGGTGCTCGCGTATTATAGCACATGATTTTATATGTTAGGTTTTCAAAGGTTTTGATACAGTTTCCATTCAATTTAAAAAGCTTGAAACTTATTTAAAATTTAAATTTCATTTAGTTTCTAGACCCACTTCCTTAACAGAAAGTGTTGACGAAAAAAAGGCCAAAAACTGGTTGTACATGTTATTACTGACTTCCTTCATCAGTATTCATCATCCTTCATCATCAGAAAAGAACCATTTTTGGCATATGAGGTGTTCTAAAAACTTAAAATTATAAAAAAGTGATCTCAAAGTGCGCTATGTTTCATAATAATTGAATATCGAAGCCTGCACATCATCATAAAATATATAAATGACTACAAAACATAAAATCATTATATATAAAATCTAAAACATTATAACAAAAAACTTATTTACGATTGTTTACGGGTGGTTTCGATTGTTTACATCCATATTAGGTCGGGGTTTCTCCTTCTTTTACAGAAAAAACTTAAAATTGACAGGTTTGGGAAGTCAGGAAAAGAGCAAGAACATATAGTCTGGTCACAGATTAGTACTACAATATACTATGGTTTTTAGGCACAACCGTACATAACTCAAATCAATGGGGCTTCCAGTTACCTTAACTTAACTTAATTATACTGGTTAAGGAAGTCACAAGGACCTGTAACACCAGTTTTTTAAATGTATTTTCATACCTCTATACTTAGAAACCGTACAGGGTACAGAAGATACAAACCTTGACAAGTTGATAGGCTTCAAAGGAAGAACATAAGAAAAAACTAAACACTCACCAAAATACCATACACACACACATAACCACCTCACATATAAACCTACATACAGGTACACAACTATGCACAAATGCACATACATTATGCATCCATGCATGCACACATACATGCACATGCAAACACACATACACACATGCACATATAAACACATACATAAACATATATACACTTATCAAATACTTATATGTATATATATATACATACATACCCCATATCCACATAAATATGCCCATATACACACACATATATATACATACCCATGCACGCTCATATATACATACACATACATACATACATACATACATATACATACGCACATATATACACATATATACACATACATATACACATACACATATACATATTTACATACACATACATATATACAAAACATACACACTTATACATACACCTACATATATACACATAGAATACACTCACACATACACACATCGAACTTACAGACAAAAATATGTAAGCATGCATATAACTACATACTAGGCAAATCAACCAGTCGCAATATGTAGTCATACATTGCAATACATACAAGCATACAAGCATAAACGTACATAGACATACATGCATGTGTATTCACATACACACACCTACGCACACTTACACATACAAGCCTTACCCACACCCATGAATACCTAGAAACCAAATACCCTCATGTAGTGTGAAACTAATCAGCCTACCTACACAAAACAACAAACAAATTATCACTTCAATGTATTTCTTTCCAATACTTATTTAGCCTATTCTTAAAAGCATTCACTGACTCTGCCTCTACTACATACTGAGGTAACCTGTTCCATATATGGACAACTCTCTGACTGAAAAAGTTTCTTCTAACTTCTAATCTGGATCTAACCTTCATTACTTTGAATCTATGCCCTCTTGTTCTAGCATAATCTGATAGTTTGAAAAATTCTCTACATTCGATATTGTCAATACCTTTAATTATTTTAAACACTTGAATTAAATCCCCTCTGGTATGTCTATATTCTAAACTAATTAGACCTAATACATCTAACCTAGATTCATAGTTTTGACCTCTACATTCAGCAATCATTCTAGTTGCTCTCCTTTGAACTCCTTCCATACATTCCACATCCTTCCTTAAAAAAGGTCTCCACTCTTGTACGCAATATTCTAATTTAGGTCTTACTAATGTTTTATATAATTTAACTATTACATCCTTATTACGACTTTTATAGTTCTACTAATTAAACCTAAGTTTTTTTAAAGTGCGATTAGCACAATTTACTGTTGATTTACACTGCTCTGAAAATTTTAGGGTATCATCAATACTGACACCTAGATGTTTTTCTTTAATAGATGATTTTAGTTCTGCATTACCAAGTTTATATTGATTACAACTATTATTGTGACCTACATGCATAACTGTACATTTATCAACTTTGAAGCTCATCTGTCAGGTAGTTGCCCAATTATGCAAACTGTCTAAATCTCTCTGAAGTGATAACATATCTTCTAGATTACCTATATTTTTTACATAATTTGGTATCATCAGCAAACTTACTCATTTTGGATATTATGCTGTTGTCTAAGTCATTAATGTAAACCAAAAATAAAATTGACCCAACACTGAACCATGTGGAACCCCACTAGTGACATTGCGCCAAGCCGAGTCATGATTTGAAATGCAAACTTTTTGTCTACTGGAGGTTAACCAACTTCTAATCCAATTCAGGACAGAGCCAGTAACTCCATGAGCTTCAAGTTTACAAAACAATCTCTCGTAAGGCACTTTATCAAATGCCTTTGCAAAATCCAAATAGACAATGTCTACTGGATTACCGATATCAACATGCAGTGTGACGGATTCCATAAAGCTCAAAATGTTTGTTAGACAAGATCTATTTCTGGTAAATCCATGTTGACCATTTCTTATTAATGCATAACTATTTAAATTTTTAACTAAACTATCCTTAATTATGCTCTCGAACACCTTACCTATGATACTAGTCAAACATACTGGTCTATAGTTCTCAGGATTGTCTCTTCTACCTTTCTTGAACAAGGGAGACACCCTGGCCTCTTTCCAGTCTTGAGGTACAATCCCAGTTTCGAGCGATAGATGGAACAATTTAGTAAGGGGACCTACTAATTGGTGTCTCAGCTCAAATAGTAACTTAGGATGAAGATCATCTGAATCTGGACTTTTATTACAGTTAATTTCACTAAGTTTCTTTAAAACTATTTCCTTGTCAATGACTAATTCACTTAAACATTCTGATTCTAGACCTGTAAATATTCTATCTGCTATTGGAATATTATCTAGATTTTCTACTGTAAAAACACTGCTAAAATAGTCATTGAACATGTTTTCTGTGAGCTCATCATCAGTGATAATGATACCATCAGCATCCCGCAATGGACCTACTTAGTTTTGTTCCTCTCTTTATTTCTAACATAGGCAAAGAAACTTTTATTGTCATTTTTTTACATTATTAGCTATATTAATCTCAAACTGTTTCCTTACCTCATCATGTGCCTTAGTAGACTTGCTTAATTTCTCCTTATACTTATTGTAATATGACAATTTTCTACCCGATTTTATATATTTATCCCAAGCTCGCCTCTTTGCTCTCCTTAACTTTTTGCATAATTTAGTTGCCCATTTGCATTTTACTTTTGACCTATATGTTAAAGGTATCAATTTGTTTCTGATTTCTAAAATATCATTCTTTAAAATTGATCATATATCATTGACATTATTCAAGGATATGTTGTCCCAACCCTTTAGTTGAGCAGCTGCAATTATAGTGTGATAGTTATCTTTGTGAAAATTCAATACTTTACTCTCTTTCTCAGTTTTTATTTTATTAGTGATTAATTGAAAATCAATCATGCTATGATCACTAGTTCCTAAAGGTTCTCTAACAATTATATTCTCTACAATATTCTCATCTGAGCTGAATAATAGATCTAAAAAATTTCCATTTCGACTAGGTTCACTAACTAACTGAAACATGAAGTTATCATTTATACAGATTATTAATGGATGGTCATTTGATAATGAATCTAAATTATTCCATACTAATTCCTTGAAGTTGAAATCACCTAATATCACACAATTTTTACAATCACTACAAGCTTGTTCAAACAAATAGAATAACCCTAAGTCATTATCAACTGCGCTATCTGGGGCTCTATAACATATGCCTACGAGTGATTTTTCGCCATTACACTCTATGGTACAAAATAGACTTTCAGGAAATTTGGTATCACATATGTCATCTCTCTGCACTACATTTATGTGATCCTTAATATAAAATAGAACCCCTCCTCCTCTGGTTTTAACAGTACTGATTCTATCTTTTCTAAAAAATTTATAACCTTCTAATTCAATTTCAGAGTTGTCTATTGAACTATTCAACCAAGTCTCAGTGATGCCAACGATACTATAATTATTCTGCTCTACCAATAATTCGAATTCATTACGTTTATTAACAATACTCCTAGCATTACAAAACATACAGTCTAACTTATCAACTGATTTTGTAACCTCATTAGAGCTACCATATTGATCTAATCTACTTTGACTAATATATATACATTTGTCTATTTCTTCTCTATAGTCGGAATGTATAGCACTACCTGTTTTCCATCTACGTTTTATACTACTTTTCCTTTGCTAATTACCACATTTTTTGTTCCATCCGACCTAAATTCTTTAACCTTATCCCTAAGTCCAATAACTGTTGTTTCTCAATGAGGTCAGGCACTGTGAAAATCTTCTTGTAGTCCTCAGATTCTCGGAGTTGCTTAGCTCTCTTTAGAACCTCTACCTTTCCTTCAACTCAAGCTTAATAAGCTTGAATAAGAAGCTTTACCAATCAAACTCCGGCCCACTAACAGCACTAACATCAATCTTCATATTCTCTCCAATAACATCCGCAGGTGAAAAGCATCGTTATGCTTTATGTAATTTATGGCTCAACTGTAAGTTATGGCCAACATCCACAAATCGAGTTCATTTACTATCAAAAAATGATCTAAAATAATAAGTAAGTAGCTATTAACGTCTTGGGGTGAATTGAAACTTCGATCGTGGGTTCGAATCCCAGCCGTGCTTGTGCGAGATTTTTACTCTCAAATCAGATCGACCGATATTCGACTCAATGAGAGTTTTTCAAAATCAGAATTGGTCATGAAATTTTGAAATTTCAAACTTCAAAGAAGAAAGCTGATATCAGCTGTTTGTTTATGAAATTATATTCAATTTAGTACTTTTAATTTAACATTTTTAAATGAACTATTACAGAAATAATTAATAAATGTTCTATAAAAAGAGTTTCATTTATATGAATTATTTCTAAGCGGTTTCTTTGGTTACTAAAGATATTCAGATGTTTTGTAATTGAACGAAATCGAAACTGAAATGTACTTATGCATAATATGCATAATATACTTATGATATGTACTTATGTAGAATGTCTTAATAGCGTAGGGGTAACGTCATGAAGCTTTAAATGGTAGATCCTGAAGTGAATTGAACTCTTGCGGGTTCGAATCCCAGCCACGCTGATCTGAGAGAAATCTCGGACATTCACTGGACTAGTTACAAGGAAAATGGACTAAATTGCCTAACGGTTTAAACATATGATATTAAAAGTGATAGATATCAACATAGTTGATCATTTCACTATAATGCGTGTTTACTTTTTTATGCATATTATTATTTTTATTAACACTAACATTAACTTTAACTTAAATATACTATACTGATTCAGGATGTCGTAAAGACTTGTAACACCAGTTCAGTCGTAATTATGTACCTCATATTAAATAAATTGTAAAAGATAAAATACAAACCTTGATAAGTTTATTTACCTACAATAAATGCCAACATACACAGCACATACAGGCACACACATAGACACATTCTATATGCACTCAGCGTCTCTTATTTCTATTTCTTGAATTATCTTTTGAGTAGCAGTTTGACAAATTCATAAATTATTTCATTTCTGTAAATGTCGTTAAGTAAAATTTATTTTTGAGGCTAGTTGTAGCATTTGTCCTATTTATTAAAATTGGGTCTAACGGTTTAGTAATAAAAGATCCATATGTATTATCAAGACTGCACTCTCGAATTTTAGAATTACCCTCAATTCCTTAATTCTAAAATCTAATCGTAATCTTAACCCAATATAGTAATCCTAAAATATATTCCTAAGTAAAGATTTACATAACCGTCGACACAATTAGACTAAAATAGGTGAAGGACCTATTTTGCATAGATCTTCCAAAAATTTGCTAGGAAGTGCGCGAGACTCTGAGAAAGAAAGATAGATAGATAGATAGATAGATAGATAGAGAGAGAGAGAGAGAGAGAGAGAGAGAGAGAGAGAGAGAGAGAGAGAGAGACAGAGAGCGAGAGATGAAGCTAACCAGGATTTAAATTTGTAAAAGTATTAATTAAAATGTAGAATTCCAAAAGTTAACTCACCTGCTATTGTTTCAGTAGTTAGTAATTTAATTATATATTGTCATATCTGATCTGCTTGATAAAGTTTAAAAAATTTTTTTTTGACAGTATCAGCGGAAATGACAGATCCTCGAGTTTTAGAACAAGATGGATTTACCTTTGCCACTAAAGCAGTAACGTGTGACCAGCAGGGACAGATTGCTGATGCCATATTCTTCTATTGTGTGAGTATTGCAATGAAATGAGTTTTAGACTAATTTTCTGGATTTTGGAATTTGCACCGTTTTTAGACCTTCTTTTTTGCTCGCTGGCTTGATTTTGTTTTAGTGGTGCTTGATGTTGCCATTAATGACTAGCATTTTAATTGTTGTTATTATCCTTAGTTTGTTAAAATTTGATCCATCCTGTTGTATTGTTGCATGATGTTATGAGTTTATTGCCTTTCTACTGGACCTATGATTGAGTGCTCTGAACATGGTACAGCATCAGAGTTATTTCATTATATTATTAGCCTCCTAGTATGGCACTGAAGCCTAGTCTAATCTATGGTAAGCTACAACCAGAGTAACGATATAATAGTAATTACTAACATTTTTCTGTGTAATTATACTAAATCAACATCAGATGGTGTCATTTAGTAGGTTAGATTCTGAATCCAATATTTTGTGAGCTTCTGAAATTACTGTTTGGGTAACTAATAAAACATTTAAGTCACTTAAGGCTTTCTGAATAGTTTATAATCTTAGAGGATGATGCTCAGTGTTATCTATCGAAGTGTATATGATTTGGTTTTATATTAATTGTCGTGTGAAGGAAGCAGCTCAGGCTCTAATAAACGCAGAGCAGAGTGGATCCCAGATACCAGGATTACTCGAAAAAGCCAGAGAATATAGAGCAAGGTCTGAATTTCTGAAGAAATCGAGTAAGTCCTGCTTTAAAAATATTGCAGTAGCGTGGTCTATATATTCGGCGTAATTTGATACAATTTTTCAATACTTTTTGGCAGATATCTAAAATAAATATATTATTGTATGCATAAATTAAGCTTTTTGTGAAGTTTGTTTTATCTAAACTTGAGAATATATCAACACAATTCTTATTCATTACCTGCCTACCTATGCAAATTTTCTTTAGATAATAATGTAAGATTGCTAGGATGTGAACTTTCCTCAGTGATTGTATGTGTGATAAAGTCTTCATGATGCAATAAGTTGTTGCATGGTGGACTACTTGATATTGAGAAAATGGAGATAAGTACTTTGAATTTGTTATGTCTATAGAGAGAAAGAAAGAAAGAGAGAGAGAGAGAGAATGAGAGGGAAGGAGGGAGCGAGTGAGTGAGAGAGAGTGAGAGAGATAATAGGAAAGAGAGAAAATGTGATTGATCAATATCAGCAGTTTAGAAGATGATATGCTCTATGGCTGTTAATTGATTTATATACAACCATATAGTCAGTATTTGTCATTTCTGACATTATGTGCAAAACAAGAAATAAAATGAATTGTAGCCTTTGTATTAGTTTCTATTTCTTTCATACACTCAATTTAAGGAAAGGCTTGAAGTATTTTAAAGCAGTAATTAAATTGAAATGCAGAAGCTCTATACTCCTGTTTAATAACAACTTCTTATGCTCATTGAGCTCTGATGTTGAACCTTGTACCTATTAATCCTTATTGGGGCACTCAGTGTTATGTGACTGAATAAACAAAGTAGGAATACTACAAAAGCCTTACATTTCTGTTATTTATCTAATCTCTTACACTACGTAGGTCAGAGTGATTTAAGAAGTGGAAATTCAATGCTGAAATCAGCTGAACAGGTTTGTTGGTCTCTTAGTGCACTGCCTACTGGGAGGTCCATGGTATATAACGTTTCCACTCTTCTCTGTCTTCCGCCTTATTTCCACATATGAGTGGGTCTTTAAATCATCTAGCATATTTAATCTCGGCCTGCCCCTGCCTTTTTTTCCTTCCATTCTACCTTCTATGACCTCTATTAATAGAACTTCTCCCCTTGAATGTGTCCTATCCAACTCTTCTTCATATTTCTTAATACACTTATCAACTGTCTATCAGGGCCAACTCTCGCCAGAACTTCCTTCGTTTGTTGGTATGATTTTATAATTAGTAGCTTATATATTACTTATCTTGTCAGTTGTCGTTGCTGATTTTCTGCATATTTGTTAAATTATTTGGTTACTTTGTAATTAATATCAGCAGAGTTAGCAAGTCAGATAGTATAATTTTAGTTTGTAACAATTTACACCTTGATTAAAACTGTTAACGAAACACCGATAAAATAATATATTACTGTTAGTATTTTGATTTATTGAATTGTTTGACGTGACCTAGTGTGTAAATGAAATAATAAATTAGTAAAACGTCATTAAGAAATGTTAGGTATTCCAACATTGTTAACTCTGTTAAAGAAACTTGAGCTAATAATTATTCATTCTTGTCTTAGTGTCAACTAAATGTGTTGAAATGGGTTTTGATGTTCATGAATTGAAATTCCTCTGATATGGTTGGTTGGAGAAAGTTGTTAAATGATTACTGTTGTTATTGATGTTATTAGGTAGATGTTATTTCTGTTATCGTTATTAATATATTATTGTTATTATTGTTATTAGATTGTTATTGTTATTTATTAATTATGGTTGTTTTTGTTATTGTCGTTATTAGATTATTGTTAATACTTATATTGCTGTTAATTAATTATTGTTATTGCTGTTATTGTTGTTATTAGTTTGTTATTAGATTGTTACTATTAATGTTATTGTCATCGTGAGCAGTTAAGTAATGAGAGGGCAGAGTTTCTACTTCAGCAGGCTTTTGAGGAGGATGAGGCAGACAATCTGCAGGAGGCATTTGAGTTGTACACTCAGGCTGCCGACCTCTTTCTTAAACTAGTCTGTATTTTAATGAGCTCTTTCTTAAACTAGTCTGTATTTTAATGAGCTCTTTCTTAAACTAGTCTGTATTCTAACGAGCTCTTTCTTAAACTAGTCGTCACTTTAACAAGCTCTTTCTTAAACTAGTCGTCATTTTAACAAACTCTTTCTTAAACTAGTTTGTATTTTAATGAGTTCTTTCTTAAACTAGTCGTCACTTTAACAAGCTCTTTCTTAAACTAGTCTGTATTTTAATGAGCTCCTTCTTAAACTAGTCGTCATTTTAACAAGCCCTTTCTTAAACTAGTCAGTATTTTAAAATACATTTCCTTGGTAAATAAGATATTTGAGTGTCAAAAACCTGCTGGGCTATTTCTGACTGGGCTTATCCGGTGTCTTGTTGGCTTGTTGTTCGACAGTGGATCAATAGGTGCGGAGGTTAAATCTAGTGCTCTTCTCCCTGATATTAGCATGATATCGAGCAAGAAACTGACGTTACACTGGATGTTGAATTTTTGACTGCACACTAGTGATAAGGAAATAAAATTGGATTTAGCTTTATATAAGCCTCCTGTTTGTTAGAACTGTTGTTTTATAGGTCTGTTTTAGGCCTACAAGTGTAGAGGCCTACTGTTTTACAAGCCTGCTTGTTATGATTTGTGTATAGAGGGAGGGAGCGGATAAAGAACGTACTGCTAAACTCTCTGGATTGGCTGTAAAGGCCATGGACAGGTTGGTTAATTCTTTATGGACAACTAGCTGACCCGGCGGACTTCGTACCGCCTATCAACAATTTCTGTTTGTCTGTCTGTCTGACTGTCTATCTGTCTATCTGTCTGTCTATCTGTCTATCTGTCTGTCTGTCTATCTGTCTATCTATCTATCTATCTATCTGTCTATCTGTCTGTCTATCTATCAATCAATCTATCTATCTATCTATCTACTATCTATCTATCTATCTATCCGAATATATAAAACAAACAATATTTGTTATATATATTAAGATTTCGAAGAAGTTTAAAAAAATTATTCTTAAGAAACTTATAAGATTTTTCAAACTTTAAAAAATTAAAGTGACTCGAGCCAGAATTGAACGCTGGACCACATGAGCTAAAGTCTAGTGCCTATAGCATTGAGCCATCGACACTTCCGGTTAGAGAATGTTAAATTGATGATGTCAACATATCGTAATAGAGAATTGTAATCTGTATATATTGTAATCTATATATAAGTCAATCGACAGATGGCTGCATGTTATAATTTTGATGTGCTTTTATTTATACCGTTTTTTGGCCAAACCCCATTATTTTTTAAATATTTTATTGGTTATTATGTTAGGGCTGCTTGAGGCGAATCCAAAATGTCCAAGATCATTAAAATCTGTTCAGCCGTTCTTGAGTTATAAGTGCTCTTACTAACACAACTTTGTTTTATATATATAGATTCTATTGTAGCTTCAATGAAAATTGAGTTTCATTTGACTCAGTTGAACATTTTATAGTATTTATTGAATGTATTAAGCAATTTAAGGAATCCTTTACAGATTTTAACTGTAAGTTTTATGCAGATCACGAAATTCTAGTTCAAAGTTCTAGTTCTAGTTCAAAGCTTAGTGGGATCTCGGATTTAAATGTTAATATCGTCCATTTGCATCTATCTCTGTACCAATTCTATTATACGCTAATTCTAAATAAATTAACAGTATTTTAGAACTTCATACATTTACTAGTTTTTATAGAGTATAACATGTATCTAAAGTAATGTGCAGTTTTGTATGAGTAGTTATAGCATTCATAGTAATCAGGAGAGACATTGGTTCTGAAAAATTGCTTTTTTTACAATTTTAAGTTATTAATTCATACAATTTATATCATTGATATCGTTCCCCTCATGAATTTCTTTATTTCTTTGTATTGTCATGTTTTATTTTAATATAATTTTTTTTATTTATATTGTCATGTTATATTTAAATACTCAAATATGTAAATGTCACCAGAAATCTTTTAATGCTTGTGATTTATCATTTCTAGCCAAAAACCTGGGATGAGAAATGAAAGATGGCATTATTTCCTTATGATGTTTTTAAATGAAAGTATTAAATAATTACTGTAAAAGTAAAGAAGGTTTAGCTATTGTTTGCACTTTAAAAAATTCTCAATGTGAATTCAATTTGAAATTGAATCATTAACCTGTTTCTTCGAATCATGTTCAGTGGACCAGGCTGTATTGGCCTAGCTAACATTATTGTTATTATATTGAGCTATTATCATCATCTTCCCATGAACTCCATTTTAGCTAGGGTCAAGATACGAACAGATCTCCTCCACTCCTCTCTGTGGGATGTGGAACTTTTCCATTCGTTTGTGAATGTTTTAAAACAATTTCTGGAGCCTAGGCGCTCATTCAAGTTGGCGGTGCGGCTAAACACCATGGACCTACTGGTGACGGTAAACTCATATGCCGTTTCTGATATTGGTTTGGGCCATGATGCTTTGTCGCCTTTTACGAGATGTACAGTCTACGGTTGATCTATTCTTCAGCAACCTTGATGCTACACGGATAAATACTGATTTTAATAATTATTGTAAATAACCTATTTTTTGTTGTTGTAATATTTAATTACCATTTTTTATTTTAATATTTATATTGCAAACAGGGCTGAAGAACTTAAGGGGAAACTGACTGTGGCCAATATTGAAAAGAATCTGCCTGTAGTTCCTTCGCATAGTCCGATTGTTTCTCGTAAAGATGGCAGTGCGGCTAAACACCATGGACCTACTGGTGATGGTAAACTCCCCGGACCTCTAGGATTATCTCTGCGCGATGACTCACCGGCTGCTGACTCCTCCCATCAGCGGTCTGTAGCCCAGCCTGCCAGAGGAGGGGGCGGAGCCAGTGGAGGCAGTTCAGGCGGGTACACTAAACAAGAGCTGCAAGTACTGAGGTGGTTGTTCATAGCTTTGATCCTAGTTTAGTGGTGGTTTTTAAAATTGTTTATGTGTTTGTGAGCTACTCTAAATATAATTTTAACTTAAGTGTGCTCAGCTGGTGTTTCACTAGGCAGTGCAAGGTGTCCTAGTTGCAAATAAATGAAGTAAATAATAAATAAGTTAGCTATAATAAATTAGTTGCTAATTATTCTGTTATTATTATTTATCAGAGATAACCCATCATGAAATTTTTCCCAGGATTAAATGGCAGTTAATCCATTATGGAACTAAGGAAGGCAATGGGAAACCGCCTCAGAAGTCATAATATTCCCAATATATATGCTACATTAAGGTGTGGATAAAGCTTAGCATTTGTGAAGGGATTATCTCATTAATCGATGGTGTGCTCTTAATGGAGTGTGAAAGCAGCACGTGAGTAGGAAGATATACCTTGGACCTGCCGCTTGGCAGAATTATTTATCAGTTGTTATTACTAATCAGTTGTTATTATTATAAACATCAGTTATTATTTATTGTTCTACTAGTTGTTATATTTGCTGTGATTTGCTATTCAGAACGACTTCAGTTATCAATGGTCGCCAGTATGTGCCGTTCTTTGAAGTAGACACCAAGGAGAGATTTGCCTACCCCATGCCCTTCTCGTAAGTTTTCTCTTTATGCTTTTTGATGCATCTATACTGCAATGTGTGTGTTAGTTTGCGACACTTACTATACGGTGTTACACTTTTTAAGCATTGGGATGGAAATTAAAGAATGAGTGTATCATGTGCTAGCAATTATCCTGCAATCTTCGCTCTTGTGAAACTTGCTTTACCTCTTTTCTGTCACTGAAGTAGGCTAGTTTGCGACACTTATTATATGGTGTTACACTTTTTTAGCACTGGATTCGAAATTAATGAATTGGGATGAATGAATGATTATGTATTGAGATGAGATTAAAGTTGTTGTTGTATCAACTAGCAAATGACATTCTAGTTTTATCGCTGTAGCGTTATAGAATCCTTTTATCTCTGATGCAGTCATTCTCTGGTACTTATTAGTGGGTGCGGATGCTATACAAATACTTATAATTGCATATTTTGCTTGAACCTCTGAATAAATAATAGTAATTATTAATAGTAATTTTTAATAATTAATAATGATAATTAATGATCAATGAGTATTAAAGGAATAATATTAATTTACCCGTTTTGTGTTCGGGTTTCTGAAGAATAGATTAACTGTGGACTGCACCTGTCCTGTCGCTAAGGGCGACAAAGAATTTAGACCAAAACCAACGGCAGAAGTAGCATTCAGTTGTTGAACGCCTAACTCCAGAAATTGCTATAAAATTTTTCAATCTGACCATATTTAAACTCAGATTCAAGGTAAGATGACGATGATGATTGGATATAATATTAATTGATTCTGATATGTTTTGATACTTAGAGATAAAGACGGTCATTTAGCATTGTCTCCAAAGCAGAGACAAAAGTTTGGTAAATGGGTTCGACCTGATTCGTTCTGTGATAATCCTCAGATGATCTATGCTGTTTCTAGCTTTAGTATTAGACAGGTAAGGCTATAGTTCATTCCGTGAGAATCCTCAGATGATCTATGCTGTTTCTAGCTTTAGTGTTAGACAGGTAAGGCTATAGTTCATTCCTTGATAATCCTCAGATGATCTATGCTGTTTCTAGCTTTAGTATTAGACAGGTAAGTCTATAGTTCATTCCGTGATAATCTTCAGATGATCTATGCTGATTTCAATTCTAATTGTTATGTCAAATAATCCTGATCTATGTAATGTGTGTCATTTTTTAATTGTTTTTCTTTTTTTACATTAAACTAAAAGAGATGTTTTGCTCTATATGACATACTTTCTTTTATATCTTTGTAAGAGTTAGACAGATATCAATATGTATTCAATAAATTAACGAGAATAGATTATATCGTTTTAAACACGTATCGCTGAAATTGTTTTCTATTATTTCTGTCATACTTTCATTAACATTTTAATACTAGTACACTTGGAGGAGGTTTGATTCTTCCATTGAAAGTTTAGATGTGCCTTTTATATTGAATAGACTCAAATTTTGTTATGTATAGTGATATATTTCTAACCCATCCTATTTAACTTATGTAATGCACTCAGAACCATTTAGCTATTATCAAATCTACAACGTTATGTTTTTGTATTTGATAAATATCTCAACACAGACGATTGTGTCAGATTGCTCATTTGTTGCGTCACTTGCCATATCAGCTCAATATGAACGAAGATTTAAAAAGAAGCTCATAACCAGGTTAGAATTACGGCACATATAGAAAATCTAAAACATTTTGTCTCTATGTAAGAATTGAGAATATATCATCAGTAGTACAGAAGTGTGTAATATAAAGTATTGGATAAATTTATAAATATAAATTTGTTTAATCTTTTCCAAGGTGTAGAGATGTGAGCTTGTTTTAAAACAATTGTTTTTTTTTAAAAAACACGTTTTTTTGTCTTAAAACAAAAAACGTAACAAAAAACAACAAAAACTTTTCATAACAATTTAAGAAATAAGAAGGCTATTTTTTATTTCAATTCTGCAATAGTTCTTTTGTTGTCATAAAAACAAAAACAAAGTTATTCTGCATTTATTTGGAAATTCTAAAATATCATAAACCACGAATGAGGTACAATTTTAACACATTATTGAAAGACTTGAAGATATTTTGATTTCCTACAATAGTGTACAATGTACATATTTTATTTGAATAAATCAATTTAAACAATAACTTAATCAGTTTCTAAGACAAATCAATGTAGCCTCATTATTATGCCTTCTATTATCATTCACAAGCCATGTGCTAGGCTAACACATGACTTTCAATCTCTCAAGTGAATCTGATGATCCCTTACATTTTAATGCTTTCCCTACTCTGGCCTGATGTACTTGAATGTACCAACCACTAAGAAGAATCAAATGATTAAATTTCATTTTTTAATTAAATTTAAATTTTTGTATGTTATCATATGACTCTCCATTTCATATTTTGTTTTAGTTTTATCTGCATCACTTCTGCCTGTATCTTCTACATTGTTTATGTTATTTATTGTAACAATTTGCGGTTTGTCAGATTCATGATGGAAATAGAGGAATAGATTATTATTTTCGCTAGGCCAAATTCCTGGAATCTACAAGGCTTACCTAATTCTTAATATGATTAAATTATGACATTAATAAAATTTGCAATAATCCTCCAAAAGCTTTGTCAAAAACTATTGAAATATCATGGTTAGGTATAGGTGTATAATTAGGTGTATTTGATGGCACAGAGTTTTAGTGGTTTTATTGATAAATCATCATCATTATCTTCCCTTGAATCTCTGCTTAGAAAAATAATAAATAAATAATAATAATATTATAATTATTGTAATAACTTTATAACTCTTTTGTACAATTAATTTAATTAATATACATTTCGAAAGAAACAAAAAAAAACAAAAAAACCGCAAAAAACACATAAAAAACACCAAAAAACACGAACCAAAAAATACATGTTTTTTTCATCACTACCAAGGTGTTATTTCTAATATCCGTTTAAAATTTAAATATGGTTATGCTTGTGAAAGATAAAATAGATCCTATCCGTCACTTTCTTTAGTGCAGTCTTTTGTTAGTGAATGGATTTATTTATTTATTTATTTATTTTTTATTTATTTTATTTAGAATTAGAAATCAGGCAGCAAGGCCCACACAAAGCACACAAGACACACAACACAGCACACCCATAAAATCATGTAAACACTCGTAAAATCAGATACTATAGTTCTAAAATGGAAAAATCACAACCTAAAACAATTAATTAGTGCACTTTCACACTTACTAACACACTGATTATACACACATTTAGAGTTATATATAATCGTATCAAAACTAGGAATGTTACATAATTGCAACATGATGGATAAACTATCCTGCCTCTTGAAACCAAAGAACCGTTTGGCACATCTATTGTAACATGAACGAAATTTATTTAAAGAAGACACTTTAAACTTGGACCAGAGTGCAATATCGTAAAAACATAAACAGTACGTTTTAAACAGAATAATTTTAACTGTACGGGAGCAATTAAAAAATCGTCTTAAAAGCGTGTTAGTGCGGACAAAGGTATTACTTATTTCACGATTAATGTCATTATCATCACATAAACGATTATCAATCAAATGACCTAAATATTTAAATTGAGAGACAAAATTAATGTCGTCGTTACCTAGTTTAAAATTAGGGAAGATATAGTCTAAGGCCCATCTTCTCTCGCTAGGTTCAAAAATCATAGCAACAGTTTTAGAAATATTGGAAGACATATTAATATCCAAAGCACTAGAGCACAGAGTGTTAATTAAAAGTTGCATAGCTCTCCATGAAGGTGTAATAAGGACAATATCATCGGCATATGCAAGAATATTGATAATCTGCCTGCCAATTCTACAACCAATACCAGATTCAACAACTGAACCTAACAGATCTCTAATGTATCTAGAAAATCAATATGGAGAGAGAACACTTCCCTGCCGTGTGCCATTACCAATACTAAAAGATGACGACATTGAATTACGCCACCTTATATGACAATTTTGATAACTATACCAATATGCCAAAATGCTAATTACCTTGAAGTTTACATTGTCATCCAGTAGTTTTATAAACAATTTCCAATAGTTAACACTGTCAAATAAGATCTGATAAGTCACCTGACTTGTTTTTAACTAAAGGGACAATAACCGATTGCATGAAGAAGCAGGTAAATATCCAAATTTCAGAAAAAGATGAAACAATATGCTGAGGTGAACAAATAAACTACGACACGAGTACAAAACAGCCTCACTACAGATGCCATCAGGACCAGCACTCCTATCTTTTTTCAAACCATGGCATACGTCCTGAATACATTGAACAGATATACTAAACTCAACAGTTTAGCCTTAGTTATCTCAACATTATTTAAACACTCAATAAAAGATTGCTTATCAGCACTGTAATCACAGCAATTATATAAATTGTTATAATAAATCCTCCATCGATCAACTATTTCTTTGTCACCTATACAACCATCAATAACATTTGCGTATTTACTTGCCTTAGTATTGCTAGATTTAGATATCTCTTTCCAAAAAGGAGAATAATTATTATTTGATATAGCCCTAGCATACGCATCAGCTGTAAGAGATGATTCATGCTGTTTACAAAAACGTAAAGCCATTTTAAACTGAGCTCTAGCAGACTTCATTTCATAAAAAATTGGACCATGTCTAGGCTTACCATGATAAAACCATTCCAGAAAGGCTTGCCGAGCTATTGAGTGTTTATCCTTCACATAATCATTCCACCCTGGAACTGAAGATGCCTTAGTAGAAATAGACTTATGAGGAATACACATGTTACAAGAATTAAGAATACTAGATATTATGCTATGATAGTAATCATCAATCGCCTTCACAGCATCTAGTTGATTAGTACTGTTATCATTGAAACACCATGTTGGAATGTCAATACTATTGATAGCACTATTTAGTTTATATTGGTATTTAACAATATCTGAACCAACTGCTCTAGACCAGTCAAGGGTGAACTGAGTATCTAATGGTTGTGAATAGGTACGATCGACACTACATGACAACAGATCATTAAATTTAACAACAAGAGGTTTATGATCAGATGATATGTACTCATATAGAATGTCACAGTTAAAAATACGGCTGTCTAAACCAGGACTACAAACAATATGATCAATCCAACTAAAACAAATATTTTCAATGTTACTAAATGTATAAACATTACTGAGTCTGTTTATATCGGATTTAATTAAGTTTTTATCAGTACTGAATCTTTGTAAATAGTTAAAAAATCTAGAACCAACTTGGCAATTGAAATCACCTGCTACTAATAGCTGAACAGCATCATTATCATTATACAATGAAGTAATTTCAGAACATAATTCAATATAATCCTCTAGGCATTCACTGGTACCATAGGCTGGTACCATAGTCTGTTAGCATATAAACACATACAAGTAAGGTAGAACCAAGTTTAGTATCTAACCTCACAGCTGTGATTCTGGGGTTATATGTGGCAATAAACGAAATATGTGAACTAAGATTTTTATTATAAAGAATGCCAGTACCCCTATACGGCCTACCAATGAGGATATTACTAGATGTATCAACAGCAGAGTGCGCAATTGAGAGAAAGTTAGGACATATGTTAGATAGGAGATCTAATTCATTAGGCAACAGCCAATGCTCTTGTAGGAAAACAATATCACTACTTTTGCAAATAGAAATTATTTCATTAATAGAGCTTTTAACTGCACGACAATTGAAAGTACACAAAGTGAGGTTATTTTTTGGATTCATTTCTAAGTTTGAAGTACCTCTTGACAAAAACACCCGAAGGCCAAATTTCAGCAGAAAAAAAGTGGATAATGGCTCGTTCAAAATCTGTAGCATCAACTCTAACAGATATATGGTATGATGAGTAAAGATCTTCTAATTTTGAAACAAGCTTATTACAAGTAACATTAAGAACCTTAATATCACCTTTCGTGTCCTCAATACATTTAGACAAATCATCGTTCACAGTAGCAGGATCCAGCCTTGAAATGAACACCTCAACCGAACGTGATGTAGAAACTGCTTTAACACGCTGGTTGTCTACAGAAACACCAATAACCGACTTCACTGGAATAGACTTCTTATTGCGTAGACCCGCCTCTGATAAACCATCCTTCCTACCATATTTCCCTCCCTTCTTTCTAACCACTTCTGAGAATAATACTTCGCGAGATGGGTTAGAGACAGAATCAGGACCGTGAGTTGCTGTAGGCTGAGTTATGCAAGGATTGCTTGATGCTGAATCATCAGGACCTCGTGATCGTCCTAAAGAATCGTTCTCCATCCGCACAGGAAGATTTGATAACGGATGCAGTTCACTAAGTTGTAACTTGACTGCAGCTAATTCTGCACGAATGTCAGTTATCTCCCTCACCTCACGACGAAGAGATTGTAGCTCTTTAAGGACAGCTACCATGTCTCAGTGATTCACATCAACTGGAGGAAGTCTAGCTAAATTCACAGCATAGAATACTGGCAAATTAGCCTCAGGAATCAAGGAACACTTGAGAATGTCCTCCAGTGTAAGCCTGAGTCTCTCCGCGCCTTTACGCTTAGGTAAACGATGTAAACCTAAGCCATCCAATATTGTTCTGGCAGCCATCTCATCCTCTCGATAGAAATTGGAACATATTTTTACCAAATGATCGGCAGCCATATTGTTACATTTGTCAAGAATGAAGCATAGAAGCTCGTTCTGAACAGGCATGTTCTCATCGTTAGCTTGTTGGGAACCATTTTATGAAATGTTCATTTAGATAGAATAATATTTAAAGTTTATTTATTTATTTATAGCATCCATCTTGGCACAGCATTACCATCCAAAAAAAATTAGCCTATGTGTTGTTAGTTCTGGTAAGGTTTAGATTCTGAGACTCTCGTTGAAATCCAGTTAAGTTATTTTTGTGTGATTTGCCTTACATTGCTTTTAAATTATGAATAATGTGGCTGAATAAAAATCTTATGTGATTTCTTAGTTTGGTTATGAAGTTTTTAGCTCTTCGTCTCGTGTCATATTTTTAATTATTTGAGTGCTGAAAACTCTAGCTGATTTTTCAAGACACTAGCAACACTGTTATAGTTATTTAGCAGCATTATACCTTTTTATACCATGTAATTAAGCGTCATTGTTTAATTTCTTGCATGACGGACGCGGAGAGTTGCTGAAATTAATGTGTATTTGTTATGTTGCGGCGACAGCGTAATCTATCCTCAGAATAAGCATGGAGACCCCCAGTACAATCCTTGTGGTAAATACATGGTCAAGCTCTACCTCAATGGCGTTCCTAGAAAGGTAGGTCGACTCTCTGACTAAGTGTATTCTCTAATTAAAGCAATATATTGCAGGCACAGATAGGCAGTTAATGAAATGCAATCAGAAATAGAACGAAAGTTGGATAGAATATATCATATGGGGGATCGGTTGCTGAAATATATAAAAGAAGGAAGAAAGCAAGGGAATAGAGTTAGAGGCAGACCGAAATTTAGTTACGATGTTAGGTGATTTGATAGCATATTCACATTCATATATATATATATATATATATATATATATTATTTATATATATATATAAGTGGCCTTTGGTAGTAGAAAAGAACTATTAACAAAAAGTCTAAAAGAAAGTCAAAAAGATAAAGACAGTGAAAACTTTGGTTTGGACCACGCTATTGTATGGATGTGAAACATGGACCCTAAGAAAGGAAGATATTAAGAAACTGGAGGCATTGGAAATGTGGATTTGGAGAAGAATGGAGAGGATTAGCTGGACTCAAAAGGTTACAAATGAGGAAGTCCTGGAGAGAGTTGGCACAGATAGACAGTTGATAAATGTATTAAGAAATAGGAAGAAGAGATGGATAGGACACATTCTAAGGGGGAAGGTCTATTAAAAGAGGTCATAGAAGGTAGAATGGAAGGAAAAAGAGGCAGGGGCAGGCCGAGATTAGGTATGTTAGATGATTTAAAGACCCACTCATATGTGGAAATGAAGAGGAAGGCGGAAGACAGAGACGAGTGGAGGCGTTATGTACCATGGAACTGCCAGTAGGCAGTGCACTAAGAGAGATATATATATATGTACAGAGATGAAAAGGAAGGTTGAACATTGAATTGTTGGAAGAGTTATATATCATGGACCTGCGGTTTGGCAGTGCACTTAGAGAGAGAGAAAAAAAGACAGAGAGAGAGAGAGAGAGAGAGAGATGATCTAATATATATTGTGAACGATGTTCAACATGCAGGTGATAATCGACGATCATCTGCCGATGAGTAAGGACAGTCAGCTGCTCTGCTCCTACTCTAACAACAACAATGAGCTGTGGGTGTCACTGTTGGAGAAAGCTTACATGAAGGTCATGGGCGGATATGACTTCCCTGGTTCCAATTCTGTAAGAGTTTACTATTTACCCTCCTAATGTCTTCATATAACTGCTCACCTCAAGGGTTGTCAGGTCTCCCTTCCCTGACTTCTTATAACTGCTTCACCTCACAGGGTTGTCAGATCTTCACTCCCTGACTTCTTATAACTGCTCACTTCACAGGGTTGTCAGGTCTCCCCTCGCTGACTTCTTATAACTGCTTCACCTCACAGGGTTGTCAGGTCTCTTCTCCCTGACTTCTTATAACTCTTCTTATAACTCTTCTTCGATGATCGATCATCGGTCGAATCTATCAATTAACTGATAGATAGATTTGTTATTTGATTGATCTATTGATGATATCATAACCAGTTGATTGATTTATTGATTGATAGATTATTTGATTTATTATTCGACCTATTAGATTGATTGATTGACTGATATATTGATTGATTCATTCATTAACGGATTTTTTGATTGATTGGCAGAACATAGACTTGCACGCGCTGACAGGCTGGATTCCTGAGAGATTGTCGATGTCAGTGAGGAGCTCTGAGGAGTTCGACGCTGAGAACGAGTTCAAGAGAATTCATCAGAGGTTTCATCAGGGTCACTGTCTGGTTACCATGGCTACTGGCGAGATGTCGGACAGTGAAGCAGACAGAGCCGGTCTGGTGTCCACCCACGCCTACGCCATGCTCGACATTCAAGAAATAGAGGTTCTTTAGTTTTTAAATTAATTATTACTAGAGGTCACTAGCATGTAGAGGTTATATTATTTGAAAAATATTAATGAAAAATAAATATTATTGAAAAATAAATATTAATAAAAAATATTAATGAAAAATATTAATGCTCTGCAGAGCTTGCTAGACTGTGTTTATACAACAGCAACGAACCAATATCTCGCCTTTCAATGGCAGATTATATGTTGGTTCATACTCGGTTTATTTAAATAGCATTTACTTTTATTACTGCTGCTGCTATTGTTATTTGCTTGTGTTGTAAGAGGCGCCTAAGTAAAAACTATGAAGGAAATAAGAAACCATCTCGGAAATCATTATTCCTCTGCCATAAACTACTTTAAGGAGTAAAGTCTTTTAAGGAGCATAGTCTTTTGTGAAGGGATTAACTTGTTGATCGCTGGAGTGCTCTCTGTGAAGCGTTACAGCTGAGAGTCTGAGACATTGAATAATAATATGCACCTTGGACCTGCCACTTGGCTGAACACTAGAGAGAGAGGAAGAGTTTAGTGTTACGTGAAGGTTTCTTTCGCTAATCAGTTAATGTTCCTTCAGATTTCCTAAATGATTAGACTTATTGATTGGTGCTCTTGTCAAATTATACAACTTTATTCCTTTGAGATAAAAGTGACTCTATTGTGTGACTAACCGTAAAAGCTAAGTCGTTCGACTTATTTCTCACCACGAGGGATACTCTTATAGACGATCTTCTTAGGATTCGAATCGTTATCTCCTGTTTAGCAGACAATCGTGCTATCAAATCTTCCGTCAAACTGTTTTAAGTTGCTAAAAATCAGGCAAAAATGCTCTGTAGGAGAGATCTCAGACATTCATTACGTGCAGAGAGCGAGTCACTTAGGCCAGGTCACATAGGCCAGGTCACGTAGGCCAGGTCACGTAGGCCAGGTCACGTAGGTCAGGTCACGTAGGTCAGGTCACATAGGTCAGGTCACATAGGTCAGGTCACATAGGTCAGGTCACATAGATCAGGTCACATAGGTCAGGTCACATAGGTCAGGTCACATAGGTCAGGTCACATAGATCAGGTCACATAGGTCAGGTCACATAGGTCAGGTCAAATAGGTCAGGTCACATAGGTCAGGTCACATAGGCCAGGTCACATAGGCCAGGTCACATAGGCCAGGTCACATAGGCCAGGTCACATAGGCCAGGTCACATAGGTCAGGTCACATAGGTCAGGTCACATAGGCCAGGTCACATAGGCCAGGTCACATAGGTCAGGTCACATAGTCCAGGCTATTCTGCCTGTCTTCATCTCGAGTACACTCTTGCGTATATTTAAAGTGAATTTTTCAACAGCTGGCTATTGATTGATTATTGTGTATGATATAGGGCCGGCGAGTCTTTCAGTTGAAGAATCCATGGAGCCACATGCGGTGGCGGGGCAACTTCTCTGAGAAGGACACGGTTCATTGGACGGAAAGTATGAAGAAAGCTCTGAACTACGATCCCAACACTGCAGCCATGGTTGATAATGGTAAGATAGCAGCATTAAACTATGATCTCAACCCTGCAAGCATGGTTGATAATGATATCACCTACGTTTCGTTAAATCATACTTTATAAAGTTTCAAAAGGGCCTACATTGATCATTATTTTTATCTCGTTAGATACAAGAAATTTTACGGCAGTCTCTGATTTATGTAAATGTGAGCAGAGTTTAGGTTTTTAGGCTTTTACCTAAATGCATTGTAGTTCCACATTTATAGTAATCTTGCAGCTTACGTTGAGTCTGCTATAACTTAGTGTTTAGAAAGAATTTGTATTCTACAACTAGAATTGCTACACCAAATCTCTCAAAAGATAAAAATTAACTTCAGTTTCTATTTCTTTAAGATGCTGCATGAGACGACGATATGATATAATATGATGACATGCTATGATGATGATATGATGAGATGATGATGATAGTTGAGATGATGATAATGGTTCGAATCTCGTGTTATTATTATAAGACATCACAACTGGCCTAACCAGTAACTATCCCAGAAGGGTTTAATATCAATTAATTTAAATAGAACATTAATCGGATTTTTCCTATATAATTTTTAATATTAACTAAATTTAACGTTTTTTCAATTGAAAGTCGGTTTCATATCACATTGGATACTATCTTGTATAGTTTGGCTGGGACTGGACGCCCTGGTCTTGTGTTTAGCAGACCAGTGCGCTACAAAGTCGACCATACAACTGTCACATGTGTATGATTGTTTAGGTGTGTTTTGGATTGACTACGATTCGTTGAGGAGATTCTTCGACGTCATCTACATCAACTGGAACCCTGAACTGTTCGCTCACACCACCTGCTATCATCAGTGAGCTTGCTGCTTATAGAACTTATAGTATTAATAATTATTTAACCTTTTATTTTGACTCTTTTGAGATATGAATGCATTTAAATTAACGTAGCACTTTATTATACTTTAGTTATTTAAAATGTATTTTGTCATTTAATTAATGTGACAAATTATAATTGATAATATGGATATAGGTTCTTTTCCATATATGTCTAATTTATCTTTTCATCTTTTGCTTTTCTCTGTATGCCCGGTATTATACAGTTAGACGATGACGTTTGTTGAACGTTAGTTTTACATGTTGTTTTCATGTAATATTCAAATAAAGTTTTAATAAAAATACAATGTACTATAGTGTTTTCTTTTTCTTTTTTAACTGAACAGAACGTGGGAAGCTAAAGAAGGACCGAAGAAGGACAGTTATAACATTGGTGACAACCCTCAGTACAGACTGGAGGTTAAGACAAACAAACCAAGCGCAACGTGGGTCTTACTAACACGCCATATCACTGACAAGGTTTGTCCTATATATTTAATCTGAAGGAATTCTATTTTTAAAGTTATTCAACTATCATAGCGCAGCAATAGATAACTGCTTTGATAGAAACCTGCCACAAATGGCATTTTAGCTGTAAAGTGGCATAATAATTAAATATAAAGAAACTGAATAATTTAAAGGGAGAATTTTAAACTCTAGAAATTGAACCGTTCTGGTCTTACTGTATAAGTAAGTTTATTGTATGTCTTTTCATGATTTAGCACTATGTACAGTTAGGTTCTTTGTATAAATGAATTAGACATATTTCTGTTAAAAATCTGGCTATTTAGTGTGAGCTTGTTGGACTGATCTTTCCTTTGTAATATAAATTTTTCTTTTATTTGTTGCAATTGTTAATAAGCTGTTGGTGTGTAAGTGGTAATTTTTGCACCTAAGTTAAACCAATAAATGAACATTGTTTGGTGATTTTAGGACGACTTTGCTAATAATCGAGAGTTTATAACTGTACTTGTCTACAAGACCAACGGTTCCAGAGTTTATTATCCATGTAAGAATATTTCTTAATTTAAGTTTAAACTTCTCTAAATTTTATTTTATGAAGTTTAATTACTTTTCTTGCATAAAATGACTAAATATACATGACTATTGTTTTATCATGTAAAATCGAATCGAATTTTTAATTAATGTATGAAACTTTTAATTGAATCAACTCTTTTGAAAGAGTCAGGAGATTAACCCATTGGGCCACGGGCTAATCAAAGATGTCTTGTAACTATGTTAATGTGTAAAATAAACGCTGTGAGAAGTTAAATGAGCGTTGATGTTAGTATATATCTTCTGTCTTTACTTTCAATGTTAGTTACATCTCTTTCGGTCTCGCTTGACATTTTCATATGAAGTTTTTAGTATAATAAGTTTTGTAATGCTATTAAAATTATATGAATAATGTACATTTAGAGTAGATCCTTTTTAAGATCTAATCCATGGGGAACTGGATGAAACCGGTCAGAGAGTAAATCGTTTGGAGTACATGAAGCCGGTTTAAAATATGTTCACGAAATTTGTCTAATGACTGAAACATTCTGCTCGAAGTGCTAGAAGTGTGTCATTTATGAGCAATCTGTGCCTTTTTAACTGTATTAATGCTCAAGCTCTTGTCTCGATCTTCATCTGTTTCTATTTCCTGTCTGTCTTGTTTTCTAGTAACTCTAGACTCTTTTAGATAATATCAGTCCCCCCCCCCGTCCCTCTATTTGAGTGAATTCCTCTCTACCAGGCTATGTCTGCTATATTTCAGCTGATCCCCCGCCCTACAAGGATGGGGTGAGGATCAACAGCCCCCACTACCTGTGTAAAATGGTCGCTGAGGGGGGCAACAACCTCTTTACCCTCGTCGTCTCTCAGTACGAGAAGAACAACACGCTGCACTACACGCTCAGGGTCTACTCGACAGCTGAGTTCAAGCTAAACAAGATCTCAGAGCCGTATGATCCCAAGTATGAGAAACAGGTTTGTGGCCCTTCAGTGCTGGCTTATACCACTCTACTTTGTCACTTCATTTTGGCGTCTTTGTTTATTCAAGACGTGGCTACTCAGTTTGTTCTTCAATTGTAGATTGATGAACTATAACTAATTATGTATTAATTATAAATTTTTTAAATCTCTTATTTGACGCAAACTTTTTAACAAGTAATGAAATGTTTTAGAGAAATTATGCTGTATGTTATTGAACCTTGTGACGGTAAGAGTGGGAGTGAAAGTGTGTGGAATCTTGATTGATTTACTGATTGTTTACTTGATTGGCTGATTGATTATGTGATATAAAACGCTAGAGTCAAGCTTAGCATCAGCTTCTGTCTTGAATACAGATCAGCATCGAAGTGAGCACTGGATTTGAATTCTGCACCTATTGATATGCTTTCTTAAACTTAATCAGTCATGTGTATTGTATAATTTGTGATTGATTATTTGATTTTTGTTTGATTGATTGACTGAGTGATTGAGTGATGATGATGATGATGATGATGATGTAGGTGACGGGAGAGTGGAAGGGTAAGAGTGCTGGGGGGTGTGGGAACTACCCTGATACCACTGTATTTAATCCAGTCTATCAGCTAAAGATTGACAACAAGAACACTGACAATCAGATACTGATAGAACTGCGAGGCCCTAAGTGAGTCATGAGTCTCTTATGAATACTATGTATAAATTTCTGTTTTAGTCGGCAGTATAGATCTTTATTAATTACGTAACAAATTCAGCATCATCATCAACCTCAGGAACCCTTGAATCCCAGTTTAACCAGGGTCAAGATGCTAATAAACCTTCTCAAATCCTTTCTACATTAATTATATACATGTAACAATTCTCATCGAAATATAGCTCAAAATGCTGAAGGACTAATTCTTTCTGTTAAACCTCTACACTACTTTTATTCTTCTACTAATTCTTAACCGTTTCTCAAATTGTGGTATTTATACTCTAAAGCTACGCTTTACTAAATTAATAATGATATGTTTTTAAATGTCTTTAGAGACTTCAGTGTTGGCTTTGAAGTCGTAACGATCTCTAACAACGCACCGAGCTGCGCCGGCTCTTTCACTCGCAAGACCTCGGGGGATTTCAGGTCTGAAGACTGGCGTTCTGCTGATATTCACTAATTACTATTTACATATGTATATTATATGATTCAAAGGTAGGTAGATAAATTCTAGATATGTAAGATGATTTAAATAACTCAAATGTGGATACGAAGAGGAAAGCGGAAGACAGAGAAGAGTGGAGGCGATATGTGCTATGGATCTGCCAGGAGGCAGTGCACTAAGAGAGAAAGAGACTATTTACAGAATTATTCTTAGCCGTTTCTCATGAAATTCTTAAAGGAATTGCAGCATGTCCACTGACATGCCGCGTATAGCTTTAGTGTTTTGTAGTAGTGGTATTCTTTCATCATCATCATCGTAATAATCGTAATCTTCCCTTGAATCCCAGTTTAGCTAGGCGCGGTATACGAATAGACCTTCACTATCCATTCGTTTTAGGAAATTCTGTAGTAATATTTGGGAGCCCAGGCGCTCACCTGCCCTTCGTGACGTTGGTCTTAGTACTTTGTCGCCCTTTACGACACATACAGTCTACGGTTAGTCTATTCTTCAGCAACCCAGAACACTACTCGTGTGAGAACTAGTACTATTTCAATATTGTAATATTAAATTTTCATCTATTCTGTAATTAATAATAATTCTAATAGCATCTGATATTTGTACATTTATAATTATATTAAATAATTATTTTAGGTTGTAGTTTTATCATTCTTTTTATTATTGAGCGCCTAGGCTCCAGAAATTGCTACAAGCAATTTAAAAATTTAAAAATTTCAGCGAATGGAAAGTCTCAAATAGGGATTGACTGATGATATGATGTAGGACAAAGAGGATTTGAGGCCGTCTATTTGTATCCCGAACCTGGTTAAACTGAGATTCATGGGATGATGATGATGATGATGATGATGATGATGATGATGAGGACGACGACGATGACGACGACGATGACGACGACGATGATGATGATGACGACGACGATGATGATTTTAGATTGTATTCATTTATAACGTTTCAGAAGGGGCTACTGTGTGCTGGAGCTGAACGGTATTCCTGGCGGTATCTATAACATCAGGCCGTGCACGTATCTACCCAAACAGGAGTCTCCATTCTTCCTCAACGTCAGCTCCTCTGTCCCCATATCTCTTGCGAAAATCTCCTAATTGCGACGAATGCTATCAACTGATTGTATTTTGAAGGAGTTTTGAATGAATTTTGTTAAGTTTGAAGGTTATCAAATTTCGTATAGAATTTTGAATAAATTTTGATTAAGTTTGAAGGTTCTCAAATGTTGTATGGAATTTTATGTCATAAATTCTCTGCTAGTGTTATAATGCTAATGTTATTTTGCACCGTTTTTGGACCTTCTTTTGCTCGCCGGCTTGATTTTGTCTCAATAGTGCTCGATGTTGTCATTGATGACAGTAGCACTCTAATTGTTGTTATTATTATTATTATCAATCATTCATACCGTAGTAAATTTTTATCGAAAGATATTTTCAATTAGTGACATTTTGTGATGTGGTTATGCAACTAGTAAATCAAGTGTCCGGAAAATAGTTTGTAGCTGTTGCTTATGATGATTTATAAGGATTTAATGAACTGTGAGGGTCTTATGCTGTATATATATATATATAAGATGTAAGAATTAGATAATGCTAATATTATCAAATATTATCAAATATTATTGATTTTTGATAAAATTATATTATGCGCAATAAATTTATCATGACTTGTTCCAGTAATATTCACCTGTTGGAATATAAATGCTTTGTCGATATGAGGTTTAAATATAAAGGTACTGCTAATTTAGAATATTTAAAAATCATCATTATTATCATCTTCTCCCCTTTAATCCCAGTTTAACTAGTGTCGGGATAGAAGTGGACCCTCTCCACTCCTCTGTCCCATACCATATCAAAATCTCTTCCATTCGTTTAAGTTTTTGTAGCAATTTCTAGAGCCTAGGCGCTCACGAACCGAATGCCCTTTCTGACTTTGGTTTTGATCTTAGTTCTTTAGCACATGTTTATCAATAAACATGGCTCTCTCTCCCTCCCTATCTCTCTCTCTCTTAGTCGCCTTCTACTACATGTGCAGTTACCGGTTTATCTATTTTTCAAACAACCCGGACGCAACACGAGGATCTAATAGTGGTTCATATACATTAGAATATTTAAAAATCAATGGCGTAAAAATTCCAGAGAAGAAACTGGTATTGGCAGAGGTGTCTAGATCTCAGCGCATTTTAGCTTATAATGTACAAAGAGTACCAGTACTATAGGACTACAGTGAGGTTAATATAAATTATTTCACTACAGCCGACTCTGCTCTTGTTTAATTATAACCAGCTGTCTGATACATATGCAATTTCACTGTTTAATTTTAATTATATTATTTCTCTGTAATACCATGTACTCTCTGGTGTAGATTATGCCGAACATGAAACTCCTTTCTTATACAAGAATACTAGAAACATTGCAGATAGTAAACATGTATTTACGTGTGTTGTGCAATGGAAACGTTTTATAATTCTCTCGTTTATTGTATTGCTATTGACATTTGTAGCGTAATCTACGTGAAAAACTGTCACTTTTGACGATTAACAGGTGACAGTCGCAAAAATTGGTTAACTGGTTAAAAGCCTTAGTAGCACCAGCAACAGAAAAGTGCAGGCACTTTAGCATCAGGAGTTTAATGCTTGAAGTAGATCGAACTCGACTCGATAAGGTAGATTAAACGTTCAGCATATTTTGCCGCGTGGTACAATGCTTTCATTTAAAATATTTTAGCAGATGGTCGCACAATCAAATCTCAGTCAGCCCGTGTCAGATGGCTTTGCAGTTGTTTGAGAGCTGACGTTAGACTTAGTCTCATGTCAGCGTTAGCTTTTAAAAGAAACACGCGACTCTGTAATAGGATCAGTTTTTGCTGTGATGACACTAAGACATTTTTGTTATTTTGTCTCGGATAACTAACCTGAATCTATCCCGTGCGCAGTAACCGTTTAAGATTGAAATAAATGCGTGTGAAGCCTTTGATGAGAATTTATCTTAATTATATAGGTTGTGTGGTCTGTTTACAACAATCGTTGACCGATTACTTATTATGCGTAGATACAGTTGTTGTGGATGTTAGCTTCTGTTAACTTCCAATGTTAACGATTTGTATATTTTTTAAAGTTATTGTTTTGGTGTTCGTTTTCAAAATGCATTACTATTGTCTTACGCGCCTATTATATTGTACGGTCTTTCTATTAAAATATTCGTGCATTTTCCTTGATAGAAACCAGTTGTAGATTCATTTTTCTCTATTCTTTACCTAAATACGCACTAGTGTGGTGCTTATATCTATTGTTACATTGTCTCCTTTGCTTCGCTATTTTACTTTTTCTTCTGTCAAAAATAGCAGGTCCTAGGTGTTTAATTATACTAAAGCTATTCAATAAAGCTAAAGCTGGCAAAGCTAAGGTTAACGTCAGTTTCCTAACTCGAAAGCGATGTCAGTGACGGGCGAGCCCAGGATTTGAACCCCGCACCTAATGCTCCGCGGTCGAGTATCTTACCGACTTCGCCACTGGATCCGAAAATAAACACATTACGGATCTAAATTACATATAGAGTAGAGCCTATTCGCCTTAAACATACGGCTATAGAATTGGTTTTACACTCCGTTCCTTAACTTCGGCTGAGATAAATCTTACTACTCACGCGGCTTACGTTTGGTCCATTCTGAAATTCGTGAATACAGCTGAACTTTGGTTTATAATGTGCTTATTCAAGTATTTTCTTTTATCGGTTGCGATCTTCGAACCGTTTGGGTAATTTATATTACACATATAAGAGCACAAATGGACTAACTAATTAAAATCTACAGTTCTTACTGGAATGATGTCCTAAACAAAAGATGGGTCCAATTGCTATTGACTTTACAATAGTGAGCAGTATGCTCATTTTTTAAACAATCATTTCTATACCAGTGTCATAGTCGGTGACCAGTCTTGGATTCTATTTACAACTTCGTTTTTGATCATCTTTATTAAGCTGCACGATATAATCACATGAAAAGTAAACGATGTCAGTAAAATCGTTACTGTAAAACTGTGCTTTATCCACTAGTATTCTTGTTGACCAGTAATACTAGTATGCTGTAATGTTGATGACCGGTCTTCGAGACTATTTTACAAGTTCGTAATTCATCATCTTTATTAAACTGCGTGATATAACTTTGCATGAAAAGTATACGATGTCACTAGAATCGTTGCTTTGTCCACTAGTATAATTGTTGACCAGTACTCGTTGACCAGTAATACAAGTATGCAACGCGTTTATTTGAAATGCAATTACTGAGCGGCACATAGCATACACATACATAGAGAGTGTATCACATAAATAGTGTATAAGCCGGACGACAACTAGAGCGTACGTCTAAAAAGCGTTACATAACCGCCTAACAGTTACAATCAAAATCAAATGTGTTCATAACATTATAACATGAAACTCCATATCAAGTAGCTTAGACATGGACTCGATAGCGTGGATTATTTTTCGCATTTCACCAGAATTTGCTATATTAGGCCTATACTGAATTAAATTATTTAAAAATTTTACTGAATGATCACTGATTAAAGCATTTAATGTAGAAAAACGTTTTATACATACCAAAGATTTCTTAATCTAATCACATTACAAATTTAAAATACTATAACAGTTACTGTAAAAGTTTTACTTTGTATGGGGCTTGTGTTTTGCGGAACAGTAATACAGCCCTTGTTTGAATAGGCAAGATATTGTACTATAGACATTGCCTTGAATACAAACATTTATAACTTTTATTATTATTCCAATAATCCTTCACAAGTAATACTAGCCTAAAAATTACTTATTCATTCTTTTGCAGACTAAGCTTTTTATTGCCAAATAGATTAATTTTAAATTAAATCAATAAACATGATTTGTAGATTCGCACCGAAAAACAGAGGACAGTGAAAATTAGATGATTGGGACTTATTACAAAACGGTATACGGAGAAAGTAAATTTATAAAATAAGATTTAAAACATTATTTTAAGCAACAAGAATGACTGTATAATTAGTATACATGTAATTGGTTGTAAAGGTTGTTTTCACAATTACTGAGTTAATTATTCTTCAATCAGCTGAATGAAAGATTAGACTGAGATCTCTAAACCAATAAATATATAGGAAGCATAAATAAAATACGTTTAATGAACACTTGAAGGATGCTAGAATATATCCTCTAAAGCCTATCACAGCACAGCTATCTACTTAATTATACTTAGTAAACCAAGTTGTCTAAGAGTGCAAATCATATTATGTGCACAGGCCTATGTACATGTACATCTGCTGAAGCAATAACATATTTTTGGAAAGATTTATAAGGAAAAGTTTAATATTAAAGAGGACTGGCTTAGAACTCTTGCGGAATATGGTTATCTAGAAATAATGTCTTATACTGTTATACGTGGCATGTTTAGTAAACTCATTACAAAAGTGAGTTCTGGTTGTGAAACAATTGGAAAGTAAGTGTCCCATGGAGGATAGAACTAAAATTATTTTTGTAGCCCTTATTAAAATTCCGCAAAAATTCCGCATATTTCTACAGAGTTTTCTGGGACGCACTGAATTAATCGTTAATCATTTTAATCAACCATTTAATCTGAAGTGGACAATAACGTCTCAGAATTGGCCTACAATTAATCTTTAGTATAAACGGGTAAATTAAAATAATTACGAAGAAAAAATATATTACGAAGTTATTACACCGTACTGCACAACAATTCATCTCAATAAATAACGATAAATTCACAAAAATTTCAAAACATAATCTAAGTGAGATTGACACAACTGATGATATTACATGTATTCGAAGCAATTTTCACAACTTTATTAAATAGAATGTCTGAAAAAGCTGCACTTCTTTTATTCGATTCATTCCTTTAACCGAAACGTTCCGAAACCTTCAATATCATCATCTTTCTGCTCGTAATCAAGTGAACTTGCCCCATTCATATTGCACTGAGTTAAATACCAGCACTCCAGCAGGTTCAAGACACTGGGTTGTATTTGTGGCGATGTCGGTAAGATATCCAACGACGGTCAGTAGGCCTATGTGCGGGGTTTAAAGGCTGTAACAAGGCGAAGAGATGTACTCCATCACTTTCACACTAAAAGAACGATCCGTCAGATAGGAGGAAAACCAATCAAGAACAATTCCACGAACACCAAACCAGGAAGAAAGACGTTCCAGAAGAATATTGTGATCAATGGTATCAAAAGCGGCAGAAAGATCAAGCATACATAATCCAGTTAAACGTTGTGTGCACATGGCATTAACAATAGAATTGCACACAGATAGAAGCACCGTTTCAGTTGAACGATGCTTAGTATAAGCAGCTTGATGCTTATTAAATAGATCATTGTAAGAGAGATGAGTAGAAAGCTTCTGCAGAACAATTCTTTCAGTGAGCTTAGATATGTGTGACAGATTAGATATAGGCCTGTAATTCGACAATAATTCCTTATCCAGTGTGGGCTTTTTAAGCAATGGATTAATAACTGCACGCTTAAAAGCGCGAGGAAATTTTCCAGTAGATAGAGAGAGGTTAACAATCAATGTTAATACTGGAGCAAGTATGTGAATACACTTCTTTACAAGAGAGGTTGGGATAGAATCCAAGTCACAATGTTTAGCTGGAGAGTCTAAAACTAATTTAGTAATCTCATCAATTGTAACTGGAGTGAAATTAGAAAGCTCATCTTTGGAATGATTCACTACTGGAGTATGATGAGTAGAGTTAGGAGCTGGAGTGATAGATTCTCTAAGATTGCTTATCTTATCTGTAAAGTATTTGGAAAATTGTTCAGGCAGTGACTCCACAGGAGTAGAAGGAAGAGAAGGAGAAATAGATCTATGTAAAAGATCATTAACGGTTTACTTTACTTATACATTTTTACATTTACTTTACTGTATTAGGTAAGTGTATATATTGTTGTGCGCATTTTGCGGTCACATATATTTTAAACTACATTTTTCAATCAATTGCTACCACCAATTCCCCGTATAAGATTATTGCCTCTTTCACGTTTTAATATTACCTTCATTTTATGTTGATCTAATCAAAACTCGTCCAATATTCCTTTAGAAACTTTGCTACATGGTGGTGAAGTTCAGTCAACTACAAGCAGTAGATCGTTTTCTCATTGCTCTCTGCCCGGATCAGACAACTTACACTGCAAGTCATCCCCAGGCGGAACCAACAATTCTTCTAACAGAAGTCTAACCGTACTAGTCGAGCATCGCTATCAAATCAAAGAAGTGCAGCTTAATCTTCAGCATCAAGTAGAGAACATTTAAAATCAAAAATAACATAATATTTGTTCAATTAAAAGACTAGTACTAGTAAAATAAAACTGCGCAACTGTACTTTTAAGGAAAATTTCAGAATCAATTTAAATTATTCTATCTACAAGTACAGTGTACAATGTTTGGCAATTTGTTCCAAGTGATTATTTAATGATTCTTAGCACAGAAATAGTAATACATATTTGCAAAGAGCAAAATTTAATAGTAAAAGGCAACTCAATAAGAACTAATATAGAGCAAATGCCATTTATCACGACATGTTATAAATGAATATGCACAACTAAAAGTGAATCACTATTTTCAAATGACTAGAGCACACTCCATTAAATAAGTTCAACTAGTACAACACTGAGTCATAGTAATTCTATTTCTAGAAGATGTGTAGGCCTATACAAGAAATGTGCAGAACACACGAGATATTTAGCTCAATTGGTACAGTAGTAGGATTGTTAATGCCATTGTTTACTATTTCTTAAAATTTCGCTCAAATTGGATTGCAGACAATCCTAAAATGTATGGGATCATTACGTAAATTTCATCGACCTACATTATGCACAAATTAAAACTATAAAAGCGGTAATCCATAACTGGAATGTACATTTTAATAAACTAGAACACACAAATTGAGACCTTCTCTAGAAAGTTCTTTGATGGAGTAATTTTATTAGGTTGTTCTGTATATTTACTGTTCAGTTATATTTACATTTTTACTGAGAAATAATATAAAACTTCATACACTTTACGGTAAACTCACTAATGGCACAAAATACGGAAGTGATTATCAATCGGTAGTAGGCATAATAAAGTATACACCAATTACACTATGTTCGACAATGCTTTGCAAGAGTAGCCTAGCTGCTACAACAACAACAACACCAATAACCTACTTCAAAGCAACTGACACTAACCAAGCTGACTGGTATTTAATATACTATCAGTAGCAAAACTCAGAAAGTGAAATTTTTTACACTGAGAAGATATAATGGTCAGAATTTAATACAAGGGAATTAAATTAACTATTTCAGTATTACGCAATATTAACTACACCACTAGTCTAATGCGAATGTACATTAACATTTTGCTTCATCTTAAGCCATACACGAATCTGTTCACTGTCACATTAGCTAAATAAACTCAGCTGATTTGTCATTAGCAAATCATTAGGCTATATCAAAGTTCTAAGCGTAGACGCACTTTTAAAACGTATGCATTCATTTATATTTGATGACAATAAAGTTTCAAAAGTAAACAGATTTACGCCTGCCCATTGGAGCTTGAAGCGGCGGCGGCTCCGCCCCCTCCTCGTATACCAGTGGCAGCCTGAGCTACAGCGGGGGCGTGGCCTGCGCGGATGGGCTTGGCTATCTGGGCGGAGTGACCACGCCTCATGAGATTCTTCTGACGGACCGCCTCCTTGATTCTATCAACCTCCAACTGGTATCTGTGCGCATAGAGAATTAGATCAATTTACCTCCTAGACAATGTCAAAATGACCATTTTGTAGTTGCATGTGTTGTCTGGGGACGTCCCTGACATCATCTTTCGATGAGGAAACGGACGTTATACCTTTATTATTATTATTTATTATTATGTCTCTCATTTTATTATTTTAAGCGACGTCTAAGGAGAAGCTAAAGAATTCTGAGATAAACGTTAACAAACATTATCACCTATGAATCGAATAGCCTGCAAAACCTGCAAATGAATTCAATATCAATAACAAACAAGAGTTAAACGTCTTGAAGTTACCTGACGCCTCTAACCACTACGCTATTAAGACATTCAAAAACTATAAACGGCACTACGATGTATCCTACCAACCTCTTACGATCCTTCATCGCTCCCTCCTTGGCTTCCTTGAGAGCCTGCTCCAAGGCCTTCACTCGCTCCATCGTGGCTCTCAGTCTCTTCTCCAGCTTAGGCAGCTCACAGCGCAGGTCAGCGTTGTCACGTACCAGCTAATGACAAAACAACGTGTAAACAAAACAATGTGCAAACAAAACAAGGTATAAATAAAACAACGTGTAAACAAACAACTTGTAAACAAACAAAATTTAAATAAAACAATGAATAAATAAATATAACAACGTTTAAATAAAACAAAGTATATATATATATAAAACGTATAAATAGAACAACGTATAAATAAAATAACGTATAAATTAAACAACGCATAAATAAAATAATGCATAAATGAAACAGAAAAGAAAACATATATAGAATTCTATTTCACCATTTACAACCATACAAGTATACACAAAAAGAGAATAGAACAATTTATATATAAATATAAACTAAAACAGGCAACTAAAACTATTAAATAAAAATTAAATAAATGATTCCCAGAGAACGTTCAAGGTAGTTTTAGATAAAACAGAGAATAACAAAATAGTGTTTAACCTCCAGTTTCATCGATTGATGACAGCATCAAGCACGTCTCATAGAGCACAGACAAATGATAAACTAATAATTAATTAATGATTCACTAATAACAGTTGATTTAATAAAACTTTTAACTTCTCGAGATAACAACAATTAAATTAAGGGAGATTCAATTAAGTTTAAGATGCGCAATGTTGTTAAGAAATGGCCTGACAGACGCAACTTCTTTCTCCCACTCAACACAGAAAATGAGCTGATGGCATAAGGACGGCCGATCTACAAATCTCTCTCATAGTGCACTGCCTACTGGCAGGTCCATGGTATATAACAACTCCACTCTTCTCTGTCTTCCGATTTCCTCTTCAAGTCCACATATGAGGGATCTGTAAATCACCCAACATTCCCAATCTCGGCCTGCCTTTGCCGCTATTTCCTTGCATTCTGCCTACAGATAGGCTTGCATAATACTCAAGAGAGCGAGTCAGACAAACCTGTTTGTGTACTTTTGTCAACTGATCGAGGTTGTTCTCGAGGAAGGATATCTTCTGCTTCTGAGCTTGGCTGCTCAGGTTGTCATCATCATCGTCGTCTGATTTCATCTGAGACTGTAGGAACAAAATTACGAGAGACACTGCTTAATAGTCATAAATAACTAAATAAGTTGGTGATTAGAAGTAAACAAAATTTAAGTTAAACATTTAGAGGGTTATTATTTTAGTTTTGTTTCGTAAAATTTATACTTATTGCTCATTTTCGAACACGCTATAGGTAGCACAAGCGCGAATTGTACTAGCATTGTAATATAAAAAAAGTAATAATAATAATATTTAAATTAAATTAAATAAAATACAAAAATGTAAATAATAAAAAATTATATTTCGGACTTTAGTCAATTTATTGAAATATTATATAGACCTATTATTGTTTTAAAGTGATACAGATGGTCTGAATGTTACAGCATTCAGATATGGCATGAAGATTAATATAAAGAAGACAAAGGTTATGAGAGTGTCTAGGAATCACAGGGATGTAAATATTATATTGAATAATACGCCATTGGAACACGTAAGAAGCTTCAAATATTTGCGCCACACCATCACGGATGATGGGAAGTGTGAAATGGAAATAAAATGTAGAATTGCACAGGCGAAAGAGGTTTTCGGAAAGAGAAAAGAACTACTCACAAATGGCATTGGAAAAAACACAATGATAAAGATTGTAAAACATTGATGTTGTCGACACTCCTGTATGGATCTCAAACGTGGACATTAAAGAAAGAAGATGTCAGGACTTTATAAGCACTGGAAATGTGGTTATGGAGAAGGATGGAAAAGATGAGTTAAACTGACAAAAATACAAAATGAAGAAGTTCCTGAAAGAATCGGTATAGATAGACAGTTACTAAATGTGATAAGAAATAGAAAGCAAAGCTGGATGGGACATATTATATGGGGGGATGGCTTACTAACTAAGGATAAGGATAAAATTATTTGGATGATGTATATACCATGGACCTGCCCTTAGGCAGTGCACTGAAAGAAGGAGAATTTTATATAAATAAATTTTGATATTAAGAATAAAATTGTAACAAATTAAAATTTAATTGAAAATAAAATTTTAATTATGTAAATTCATTGACAGAACTAAATTATGTTAATTTAATTTATGTAGGAATATTTTTTTATTTTTAATTTTGTAAGAATTTTTATATAAGCACAACCAAATATGTTTAGTTTTTCCAAATTTTAAGAATCCCTTAACCCCCAACCTTCTTCACTCGAGCCTGAAGGTCCTGCACAAAGAGCTTGCGCAGGTTGTGTAGAGTCTGGAGCTCTTTGGTGACAGTCTCCTCGAGACCTTTGAGGTCCTGCCTGGCCTGTTCCCTGCGATCCATCTGTAGACTGAGCTCAGCCAGCTTGCTGGACTTCTCTGCCTCATCGGCCTTCAGCTTGTCGTAGTCAGCCTGGAGCTTCTCCAGGGTCAACTCCTGCTGCTGCTTCACCCTGTGCGGAAGAGAAAACAGACGTTAAAATGAAATCGTTTATTTTACATTGGCTGGAGCAAGTGGCGAAGTTGGTAAGATACTCGACCGCGGATCAGTAGGTGCGGAGTTTAAATCCTGGGCTCGCCCGTCAATGACATCGCTTTCGAGTGAGGAAACTGACGTTAACATTAGCATTTTACCTGCTTTAAATATTTCTCTCAACATTTAAAGTTTATAGTTATTTAAGGGACGTCTCTGCCAGGCAGTAATACTTCGTATTCTGATGTTTCGTTTAGAGACTTTCTGTATTGATAGTTGAGTATAATTTAGTTCTAAGAACGCTTCGCTTTGATTTGACTCTAATAGAGATTATTATAATTATTAATAATATATAAGTTATTGTTAATAATATACAAACTATTATTAAATAGCAATCCAGTTATTATTAATAATTAATATAATAGAATAACTCAACTGTGGCATCATGTTAATTTATAGTAGGCACTATTTAAAGCGCCATATAACATTATGAGGACATGAAAAGAAAAGCAGTGGATAAAATGAAAAAAAGACACACATCAGATAAGATTGAGAGTTTCAGAATACTCTAGCCAATAAAAATTGGTAAATTAAATTAAATAACTTGATGAAATATATATTATCATAATATCATAATTAATTAAACATAATTTATTATTGAAATATCATAATTAATTAAACATAATTTAAGTAATAAATTACAGACTGACTATGGTGTGGGACAGAGAGAAATTATGGTTTGGGACAGAGAGGATTGGAGAAGGTCTATTTGTACCCCGACCCTAGTAAACTGGGATTTAAGATGATGATGAAGTTTAAGATGATGATGATGAATTTAAGTAATGAATAAATGATGAATTTATTGGTAAAATAAGATATAAAGTTTGAACTTATTTTGAAGGTATATTGACCTAATTAGATTACTGAAAGCAGATCCTAAGATAAACGCCGATTTTAGTTTAAATTTCTCTACTTGTAGAATCTTTAATGGTTAATCAGTAGTTTCTGTTATTCTGTTCGTTCATTATTTTTTCATTTCTTGTTCTGTTCATACTGCCACGTATTTTGGTGAATAAAGATCATGTAAAAATTATTTAAAAAGTTAAAATTAATAAGCCCGATAATAACGAGAATAGAATAACTTAAAATAACAGGATAACTTAACAACTTCTGTTGGAATTTCTGTACTGTAACTTTCTGCGGTTGTCCGATTGAACGCAACTAAACGAATATATTATTATTATTATATAATTAATTAATTAATTAATTAAAGCAGAGATCATACTCGGTGAGCTGGTCGATTCGAGCCTGTTTCTCGCTGATCTCCTGCCTGAGCTCTGACAGCTGCTTCTGATGCTGCTCCCTGTGGGACTCCATCTGTTTCTCCATGGCGTCCTTGATCATAGCAGCAGCCTGCATCTGATCCTTCTCCTTCTCTCGCTCTGCGCTCTGACCCATGTACAGTTGTTCTACAACACGACCATACGACATTTAATGTTTAATATTTAATAGAGTATATCATGCAAAAGCAGCTCTGTACTTTGCAACTACTACATACAATAAAACAATGAAATGCTGTTCAATATACTGTAAAATAAGATAAAGGCAATGCTGTACAGTACAACTTTCTTTCTAGTGGACTGCCTACTGGCAGGTCTAACGTATATAACATCTCCACTCATCTCTATCCTATGTTTCCTCTTCATGGCCACATACGAGTGGATCTTTAATTCATCTGTAACATTGCTTTTGATATACCATTATTCTTGTTGGATTCTGCTTATAACGAGGTGAGCACTCTATGCCTTCTTCAGCATAAAAAGAATAATAATTAATCTTATCAAAAGCATAGGATTTTAATAAGTCAGGAGCTGTTTATTGAACTGACCCTGAGCCTTGAGACGAGCAACCTCCTCAGTCAGCTGATCTACCTGCTCCTGCAGCTGACTCTTCTTAGAGTCCACCTCCTTCATTGACTCCATCACCGTCTTCATCTTCACCTCGTGCTAACAATCAATCAGTCAATCAATCAGTCAATCAATCAATCAATCAGTCAATCAGTAAGTCAGTAAATTAATCAATCAATCAGTCAATCAGCCATTCAATAAATCAGTAAATTAATTAATCAATCACTCAATCCGTTAGTCAGTCAATCACTCAATCAGTAAATTAGATAATCAATTAATCAATCAATCAATTAGTTAATCAATCAATCCGTCCATCAAACAATCAATCAGTCAGTCAATCAATCCATTCAATTAGTCAATCAATCAGGTATTCAATAAATTAATCATTATAGCAATCAATTGATCAATCAATCACTCAATCAATGCAATACATCAGATAAAAGGTATTACGTCTGTACTGATGCAGAATTACTTAAAAAAATACATAATTTGTAATTTTGCGTATAACGTTTATTAAGAGTCTAATCGAGTGAATGCAGATATTGGAAACAGACATCTTCAAAGCAACAATTGATAGAGACGTATGAAGGAACATGACCGCCCAGGCTTGGAACAAAGCAATTGAAGAAGAAATCTATGGGTTAAAAATTAATATTAATCATAAATAAACAAATGGTTAAGCTATATCAAAAGTCGAATCAAACCATAAGTCCATAGAACAAAAGCAAAAGTAGAACGAAATTAAAAATGAAACTAAATGAAAAGTTATTTAAAAGTTAGTTGGTAGAAACTAAATCTAACCTGCTGAACGGAAAGCTTGGCCGCTGACAGCTGTGACTCCACCTCATCCAGCTTCTTGTTGCCTTCCGCCTGAGCGCTATCTAGCTGACTACAGTGCGAAACCAAAGTCTTCGCCTCAGACTTCATCTTGCTGATGTACAGTCTGGCAAGAGTGAAGTCCTCCTCCAATTTCTCTCCAGTAGGCTGCTTCTGAGTGTCCAGCTGCCACAGCAGTGATCAAGTATATAATATAATTTGTAATATAGTATAATATAATATTTAATATAATATTTATAATATAATATAGCCTAATACCGTAATTGGTCAAACTATTGCCATAGTATATTTTTTCATAATAGACTTTATAAAACAAATGGAAAGTTTCTAAGAAATTTAAAAGTGTCCCGACCCTGGTTCAACTGGGATTCAAAGGAAAATGATGATGAAGATGATGACTAATGCCATAATATATAAATGACACAACAAAGGGAAACCACCTTATACGCCATAATTTCCTAAGTTATATAGGCTACATTAAGGTTACATTAGACATAACCTTTTTTCAGGGCGCTAATTCGTAGATCGAATAAGTGGCCTTCGTGGATCGTTAGCAAGCACTGTATATGGGTATATGTATTGGTTAGTAAATGACAAAGTAAAACAGCACTAAATTATAGAAAATCAGTCACTCTATTTGCGCTGTTACCTTGAATTCACTGCCTATAGCAGTCCCAATGTCAGCGAGATCCTTCATCAGACTGGTCATCATCTCAATCACCCTCTTCTTCTGCGTGCTGCTCGTGTCCTTTAACTGCTGAATGTTCGTCTCCAGGCTGTTTATTGCAGCCTATAGCAAGCACAATGTATTTACAGTTTAAATTTCTACTTGTTATACGATGTTATATATTTAGATGTATTTATATTATAATCGATACGATAAGAAAAGCATTCTAAAATCACCGCAAAAGTTTTATCTCACCGAGTTTAGGATTTTTTAAAAGTTTTAAGATTTTAAACGAGAATAAAGAATTCGACATAAAAAATCCACAATTAGCGTTCATATTTTTAATAATGATCGTAGGAACTTTAATTCTTAATGATTTAGTTCATAGCATTTTCAAAAACAAAAGTCCTATATTACAGCCGCAATGAAAGCTAAACACCGACAAGACAGTAAGTTATAACGCTGATCCAGACATCAGTGTCCTCTGACTACTCACAGCTTCTACAAATACTTGCCACCAGTATTCTCTATTTACTCGTAGCTTCTGCAAGTACCTGACACCAGTAATCTCTTAGTACTCACAGCTTTTTTTAAGTACCCGAAAAACTAATTATCTCTGAATATTACAGCTTCTTAAGTAACTGCCACCAGTAATTTCTCAGTAGTATGTATTACTATGTATCTGAGTACTCTCAGCTTAAGTAATCAACACTAGTAATCTCTAAGTATACACAGCATAAGTATCTAGTACTAGTAATCTTCTAATCTCTAGTACTCAGAGCCTAAATATCTACTACTAGTAATCTCTAAGTACTCAGAGCCTAAGTATCTAATACCAGTAACTCAAAGCCTAAGTATCTACTACCAGTAACTCAGAGCCTAAGTATCTACTACTAGTAATTTCTAAGTACTCACAGTCCAAGCTAGTATCTACTACTAGTAATCTCTAATTACTTACAGCCTAAGTATCTAGTACCAGCAATCTCTAAGTACTCACAACCTACGTATCCAGTACTAGTAATCTCTAAGTACTCGGAGCCAAGTATCTACTACTAGTACTCTCTAAGTACTCACAGCTTTCTTGGTCATCTCCTCAGTCAGAGTCTCATTCTCCCTATTACGAGCCTCCACCTCCTGACTCTTCTGATCGTAGTTGACGGCAAGCTCTTCCAGAGCCTGGAGAACCTCCTTCACCTCGTCCTTGGCTGAGTCGTTTTCTGACTGGATTCTCTGCACGTCAGCCTGCAGGGTCTCGTGTTCTCTCCTCAGAGAGGCTATGAGCTCTTCCTGCTCAACCACCTGCTCGTTGAGCTTAGACACCATCTGCGACTGGTTGTTTATCTCGTCATCCTACAACATTTCAGTCAGCTTCCGGCTGTCAACTAGATAGGGTATATATACCCTCTTTGATGACTTTGTGCTTGTATATATACTTGTGTGTGTACCTCAATAAACATATTTCTCTCTCTTCTGATTTCTGATTCCACAAAAAAGGTATAGAGATTGGTTACCCGCGTTTTGTCCGGTTGCTGAAGAATAGACCAACCGCGGACTTCACATGTCGTAAAATCGTTATACTAGAAGCAGTATAGTTGATAAAAGTAAAAATATGCGTTTTCGATTTCTGATTTATAGACAAGTAAAATTATGCGCTCCAATTTCAGATTTAAACACAAGGCACCTTAGGATTGATTGTGGTTAACACTTTACTGATTTTTAATTTCTAAAAGAGAGTATTAAAAGAATGGTTAAAGTAGCACTGAACTCAATGAAAATGGAATTTAAAAAGTTGGATATATCTAGGTAGATAGATTGAAAATTCAATATTTTTAAATTTCTTGGTAGAATTGATTTCATGAATTGTCTAGTCTACTGATATTTTAAGATATACCACTGCTATACCCCTATTGACTGATATATCAAGTATCAGTTGTTGATAAAAAACAATCTATGAGCAAATCTATGAATGAAGAGATAATTAGTTACATTTTAAATAAAAAATTATTTGATAAAGTAAAAGCCAAGCTTAACATCCGTTTCCTGCAGAATGGCAAGTCAGTGACGGATAAAGATAAAAGGAAAGTGATACATGGATTTATTACCTTATCATTGACAGATAGCGACTGATTATTTTATCATTGTTTGGTAGATTACGGGTAAACAGGATTGTTTTCTCAGGAAATGACACCCCTGCCCAGAAAATGTTAGTCGAAGCTGAGGAAGGCATAGGAGGCCCACCTCGTCATAAGCATAACCCCCAAGAATAATCGGATATCAAAAGGAATGTTTTAAGTGATTTAAAGATCCACTCGTATGTGGACATGAAAAGAAAGACGAAAGATAGAGATGAGTAAAGGCGTTAAATACTATGGACCTGCCAGTAGGCAGTGCACTAAGAGAGAGAGAGATTACCTTATCATCCAGCTGTTGATAGAGTTTCTGCTTCTCCTCCTCCCAAGTCGCTCTCTCAGCGTCGTTCACGGCAGGGCCAGTGGCTGCAACGGCTTGCTGTGTGATGCTGGGAAGGTTGTGGGTGGAGCTTGAGGAGCTCAAAGCATCTGTGACCTCCTTAACACTCGCTCTCTCGCTCTCAGGTACTGACTCACCTACACATACGCACACATAGACATACACATACAAACACATACACACGTACATACCCACAGACCTCCTTAACACTCGCTCTCTCGCTCTCAGGTACTGACTCACCTACACGCACACACAGGTACACATAAACATACCTACACATACACATGTATATACATACACATACCTACACATACACACGTACATACATACGCATATACACACGCACATACACATTCAATGTACATGTATAACCTCCATAACACTAGCTCTCTAGCTCTCAGGTACAGACTCACCTACAAACACACATACAGTACACACAAACATACCTACACATACACACACATACACATAAACATACCTGTACATACACACGTACGTACATATACATGTACATAAACATAAACATACCTACACATACACACTTACATACCTACACACACACCTACACATACCTACACATACACATACATATGAACATACCTACACATAAACATGTACATACCTACACATACACACACATACACATACCTCTTTGTTTAGAGTCTGCAAGAGACGTCCCTTATATTGCCTTTTGGCAAGGAACCGGACGTTAAATTCGTATTTATTTATTTAAAAGCAGCAGACCTGCTCTCCACTTGGCCAGCTCACTCTCGTATCTCTCCACGAGTCCTTTCAGCTGAGCGCACTTCTCTTTCTCCTTCTCGTACTTCCTCTTCCACTCCTCCGCGGTCAGCTCCTCGTTCACACAAACGGAGTTCTTGATCGTCTTAGCTCTGAGGTAAAATATAAAGTTGTACAAATATTCAAACATCTTTTCTATAAATTTTTTTATTAAAGTCTATAGCTATCTCTCTAAGATACTGCCCACTCAAGATCTTATCAGAGTTCTTGATCGTCTTAGTTCTGGAGTAAAATTTAGTTCGTCTTAGCATAGTAGAAAGTAAAAGTTGTAAAGATATTCTGTTTTATTTTATTTAATCACCACATACATGATTGATGTCATAAAGATACTACAGATCGTGGAATAAAATTTGAAGCAAAGATGGGCGAAACGGCAAAATAAAGGCTATAAAGCATCTATTTCTATAAAAAAAATAATATAAATAACCTTTCTGCCACTCTAAGATACTGTCCACTTAAGATGGACACATACAAACGGGTCATCAAAGAGGATAAATAAATCCTATCTAGTTGAGAGCCCTCAATCATAAGCAAACATACGCAGACTACAGCTCATAATAATGAGCCAATTAATGCAGATAACAACACTACTGTTATTCTATCAACAACATTACTGTTATTCTATCCACAATGGGTAGAAACAGGGTGCAAAAAGTGTACAAACACTTATCAGTTGAAGATTTTATAAATCAATTGTTACAAGTCACACAATTTTCTGAACTCCTCCATCGTAAACTTACCTCTGTCCGAACATGAGCGTTGATCTTGTTTCTGCTTCATTGAAGGAGGCTGGGGAGCAGCAGATGATCATGGTAGTGCGAGCGTTGCCCCCCAGACTTTCCTGCAGAATTCTAGTCAGCTTACTGTCTCTGTACGGCACGTACGACTGAAAGTGAACAAATTAATGGTCAGTGTTCCAGAAGAGGTTTCCAGAAATTTGCAGAAAGTTCCAGGGTTCCAGAAAGTTCTAAAAGAAGCATAAAGCTTCTTTTAACATAACATAACGGAACAACAATCGGAGTGTTACTGTCGTCCATACAACATCGAGCACCATCTAGACCAATCCACGCCGGTGAGCGGAAACATAACAACATAACAGAACAACAATCAGAGTGCTACTGTCATCCATGACAACAGTGGCGATATTGGTAAGATATCGCCACTGGCCTAAAGTAATTTAAGCCCATAATAATTTTTGTTCAAGATATTAAATTCACCATATACATTATCATCTATACTTACATATATTAATAAGTACACATATTAATATTAAAGTACACATATTAAATCTAAATTCTGTAGAGTCATGCTATAGACTTCCAGGCGACAAATTCAGCTGAATTCGACATCGTAAGAGGCAACTACTCACTAACTGAAGATAACACTGAAAATCACTTCAGAAGCCGATGACTTCAGGGCGATTTAGTAAAGGCAGAGATTTTACGATGAAATCACAGCTCTGTTCACAGGGGTTTCGTTGAGAACATGAAAACCGATAATGAGCGGGAATTTATGCCTTCAACCTGCAAAACGTTATATAGAGAGAACAACAACAATTGGAGTGCTACTGTCATCCATGACAACATCGAGTACAGCATAACTAGATGGATACGTACACTTCCGTCAGCCAGAGCGGCGATCACGTTACCCAGAGCAGAGAGGGACTTGTTGATGTTCTTGGCTTCATCCAGAACGACGCCTTCGGCTCCGGTTTTTCCTACCTGAGCACCAATCAATCCACCTCCATCAATTATTCAATCAATCCACCTGAGTCAATCATTCAATCAATCCATCTGAGTCAGTCATTCAATCAATCCACCCAAGTCAGTGATTCAATCAATCCACCCAAGCCAGTCATTCAATCAATCCACCCAAGCCAGTCATTCAATCAATCCACCCAAGTCAGTCATTCAATCAATCCATCTGAGTAATCTGTCTATCAAAGCATTCAGTTGTAATATAACTGATATTTAGAAATAACAACAAGTTTTTATTAAGTTTTCCTATAATAAATGTCCTGTCAGAGACGACCCGGCTAGGATTGAGCCCATGGTCTAGTGATCATCACGCAAGTTTTCTACCAACTCTGTAACAGTACTATAATATCATAACACATAAGTTTTGCATTCTAAGTCTGTTTGTTTTGTAAATGTCCGAGATCATACTTGATCCAATTCTACGAATTTCTTCTAAATTACACGATATTACGTTTAGCTCACGCTGAGTTATACCTTTCTTTGTGTTACAATCCTTTTGATGCGAATGCAGAGCAGCTAATATTTCACTGTTAGCTGCTCTGCATTCGCATCAAAAGGATTGTAAGTGAAGTAAGTGTAAGCGAAGTGTAAGTGAAGGAATATTAGACTCGATCACCACTACTAAACATTTCAGCGAAAAAGAATAGAAATTCAATTTATAAGTCAGGGAACTGGAATTGCTGGCAACAATTATTTTATGATGGCTATTGGACATTTTATTTAATGTCTGTGACTAATTTCTTAAGTGATTAGCGGTTAATTTCGAATAATTATGAGCATGTTGTAGAAAGGGCTACAAGAACTAAAACAGTAACTAAATAGAACAATAACTAAATAGAACAATAACTAAATAGAAGTATAGCATATAGCGTCAGTCAACCTTTTCACTACCGGCCAGATCGACGAGGTAGAGCTTGCCGCTGAGTTTTTTCTGCGTCTCTATGTTTTCTTGTTTGACGTTGATGAGGAAGACACTGTGACTGCGAGATGAGTGCTCGTTCATGTCTGCAGGGTACAACAACAACAACAACAACAATAATAATAACTTCCTCATCATCAAAGACACAGCCACAACGAAGTTTAACGGCCGGTTTCCAGCTTGATATCATGTCAGCGATTAAGAGAGCACCGGATTTGAACTCTGCACCTACGGATCCGCCGTCGAACAACTTACCGGCTCAACCCGTCAACATCGTCATCATCATCAACATTATAGACAACAATAATAAAAATATTTTAAAAAGCTACATTTTAAAGCTAATGTCAATTTCCTCACTCGAAAGCGATGTCAGTGAGCCAAGGATTTGAACCCTGCACATACTGAAAAATACCGTAATAATAACAAAAATACTAGTAGTAGGCATCCTAAATTATTTTAATGTTAATATTTTATTGTTGTCTGCAATATTTAGCATATATATTCTCCAGGAATGAAAAAAACAGATTTCATCAAGACAGAAGTTGAAAGTTTATGAATTATTCCATCAATATTATACTTATCAAAACTTAGACCCCTTTTCCGATTATATAATATCATAAATATTACAAATACTTCTTTTTTGTGCTCGATTTTGTCGTTGACCAAAGTAGCACTCTAATTATTGTTGTTGTTGTTCTACAAATTAGTTTAAGTAGTAATTGTTTTTTCTTTCTTTTACTGACAGCAACTTTTCCATAATACTGTCTTGCAATCGCAAAGTAAAAACCTAGGCTACTAAAATCGCAGATAAATTATTTTAAAATATATAAATTAATTAATTAATTGTAAAAAATAAATATAATTATTTGAGCACGCACACGCACACGTGAAGAATTAAACAATGTTGTGCACAGATTATTCGGTATTTGACTCAGAGCAGTTTTACCTAAGGTGCACCTTAAATGTTATACTACTATCACGTCGAACAAAATACCCTGTCTTCTTATATTTCATGTTATGTTACAACTCTTCAAGTGTTTCTTGTTATGTTACTGATTCTATATTCCAGTATTTCTTGTGATACTACAAATCTTATCTCTTAGTATTGCTTGTGATACTACAAATCTTATCTCTTAGCATTTCTTGTGATGCTACAAATCTTATCTCTTAGTATTGCTTGTGATACTAACTGGTCACGGCGACGTGTCTGTTTGCTTTTCCCTCATCAATCACTTCCATGACTTCCTCCGGGCTGGACACAAACTTCTCCGTGGCTCCCTGTACAGAATAGTATCAGCTAATTGGTAACACCATCAACTAATTAAAGTATTTAGAATTTATGAATAATCGCATATCCAGTTCTAATACGCTGACGAGATCATTGACACGGGTCAATAATCTCAAACAGAATGAACAACGTTTCATCTAAAACTAATTAGTCAGTTAATAAAAATAATTTAATATGATAGTTTAGTATAATGATATCGACATTAAGTTTGACTTTACACGTAACATTTGGAGAATTACAGAACTTGTTGCCTAGCAACAGTCAAACATACCTTAACATATGGAACTCTGTTTTTATCTTCATGAACAGCTAGATTTGTCTTGGACACTAAAGAAACAACAAATAAAACAATCATTCACAATGGGGCCACAGCGTGTAAAAATGCAAAGTGATCTAGGACATGATTACAGTCAATCACATATAGGCCTCTCTTGCATCATGAATGCGGGTTTTTAATAATATCGTATACTATAAAAGCAATATCTAACAATGTTAGCAGGTAAATGCACTAGAAGTAGCGACTGCATATCTAGTCAACTTTCAATACACCCAGATGGATTACTGCATCAGTTTCCATTTTCCATAATTCGTTTATATTATTCTTTCTCAGAACATTGCAAATTCGTTGTCACTTCTTTCCTCCGGCAGCTACACTTCCTTATACTTCTCTCTAATTGCAAATTTGACGACCCTGATATAATGGCCAACGATGAAAAAGACGTTAAACTAGTGCAATGAAAGTACAAGTGCAAAATATTATTATAATTAATTAGCGCAATAGCATAACACAAATTAACACTAGCCAATGATTCCGAAACAATACAATACTATTCACACAATATATGATGTTTCCAAATATTGAAACGTATGAGACAAATTCTGCATTATTATTAGTTTAATCTTTAAATTGAACATTAAATTTGAAACATTCTCAATTATTTTCGGATCGATATATTTTATGCAAGTCTGCATACCATCAAGTAAGTCTCGAATTTTGTCCATATAGATTTCGAAGTACGACACCTGAAAGTTGAAACAAAATTCTTCATATTAGTAGTAAAAAAATTTGCAATTCGTTCAAGATTCGTGGCATTAACAATCGCCATTCATGAGTAGCCATATTCATACTGTATATTTCGTGTGTTTAATTTATTAAGTATCATATTGATGCACTTATTTTTCATGTTATGCTCAGTGTTGAATTTGGAGCACTTGAGAATGTTGAGCAACGTTGAGAACGTTGAGTAACGAAAAACATAGAGTTTTGTAGACCAACAATTTTACCTATCGTAGATTCGTAGAACCTTCGAAAATAGGACGGGATCAATTTGCTGGTCAAGGTGAAAATAGTGAAAATGGTAGCAAACTGTAAATAGTAACTTTGAATTTATTTAATTTAATAAATAAAGTTAATATTTAAAAATGTTTACATGCTAATACCAAACTTTAGGCTAACTAATTTTGTCCTCAAAGCATTATACTGAACATTAAATCGCATTTTTGCACTACTAGTTTTCAAAAGCAATTTATACCAAATTATATCTATAACAGACTGATTATATCAAAAATTTTAGCATAATTCAACGCTCACTAGTATTTTTATTTTGATTTATCGCTTCATATTTATCGTGCGTGTACTTGCGACAAATAATAAGATTAATGCGATTTTAAAGATGTTTAGATGAGGAAAAGCATACCTTGATGTGAAATTCAAGATTCTCGTCCATCTGATAAATGTAGCTAAAGATGTCGTCAACGATCCTAGGAATAATACCCTGTAGGTTAGGATCTCCCAAAACTCCCTAAATACAGCAAACAAAATAAAACAACACCCTGTAGGCTAGATCTCCTAGCATATCGTAAACACATCGCACAGTATGTACTGATGATAACCGGACTACAAATTCCAGTAAAAAATTTAATATTAAACTATAATCTTCCAAGATTTCAAATAAAACCAGCGCATTTAAAAGTGATATATTTTTAGGAAGTTATAACAAAAACATTTAGGAGAGGCAAAAATGAAATTCTAAATCGCTACTCGATTAATAGAAATTATTTAGAGTCTCACTTTGAGCATGACATCTTAAGGAAAACAAGTTTCGCGACGGTCATCCTCTTTCCAAACGATTAGTTTTCCAAACCTATTTACTAAATTCAACACCAATTCAACACAATTTAACATACCACGATTAAATTAGTTGAGACCACGGCTTTACAGTACCTTCGTTATAACTGCTCTGCACTAAATTACAGCATAAGTCAACATTGCTGAGCACAGCACATAAATATATACCAACCTCCATGGTGTGGGTTTTACCACTGGAAGTTTGACCGTATGCAAATATCGTTCCATTATATCCCGATAATACATCTATATCACAAAAATAATATACCAAGTCAACAATTCATTCAACGAAATACATACAATGAAATATAGGATTACATATCTGATTACAATATACAAAATTCAATAGTGACTATTACATCATCATCAGCATCATCATCCTCCGCTTGAATCCCAGTTTAACCAGGGTCGGGATACAAATAGACTGATACAATAGATACAATAGTGACTATTACAATTATAATTATTAATAATGAAACATTATCATTTCAAATTAAAATTATATAGTTGTTCCAAAGATACCAACTTATCTTCAATTAGTTGAGGTCTGTGTTATGCAATGTGCCAAAATCATCAGAAAGTATAATATAAAAAAGGGAAACATACAATAAAAACTAAATTAAATGTACAATGACTGCTTTGTACAATGTATAAGATGCTAGACACTTGATGCACTTAAAACAATTAAAACAATTAAACAACGTACATCCTTTCAAAGAGTGTTAGATTTCTACGAGCAGAGCCCATGAGTGCAAACAAATCAGACATCATAGCAGCTGTCTCTGTCAATAGACCTACAACATGCTTGTAGATAGAGTGAGACCACGTGTAGCGAGAGAGAGAGAGAGAGAGAGAGATAGGACGAGAGAGGGAGAGAGAAAGAGGTCTCTGTCAATAGACCTACAACCTGCTAGTGAGACCACGTGCAGCGAGAGGGAGAGAGAGAGAGAGAGAGAGAGAGAGAGAGAGAGAGAGAGGTCTCTGTCAATAGACCTACAACCTGCTAGTAGATAGAGCGAGACCACGTGCAGCGAGAGAGAGAGAGAGAGAGAGAGAGAGAGAGAGAGTAGTGGTGGGAGAGAGAGAGGAGGTGGAGAGAATATAAATAGTAGTTATACTGCAGCAGAAGAGCTGCCGATTGATCGATCAATGAGATGATGAAGAGAGAGGGAGAGCCGAAAAGATTTAAAGCAATTGAAAGCTAGCCAAAGAGAGACAGAAAGAGAGAGAAAGAGAGGGAGAGAGAGAGAGAGGGAGAGGGAGAGAGAAAACAACAACAATTAGAGTGCTAATGTCATCCCTGATAAAATCTAGCACTATTGAGACAAATCCTAGCCGGTGGTCAAAGAGAAAATCCAAAACGGTGAAAATTTCAACGTCCAGATAATTAGTTAAAAGATAAAGGAAATACATGTGGAGGCTTCATTTTTGAGCCCTAGGGAACACCAACTGATACTGGCCTGATGGAAGAAGCTGAATTTCATATGGTATGTTGCTGTCTATTTGTAAGATAGAATTCATCCATATAAGCGGTATAACTCTTATACCATAGTTTTATAGCTTCTGTTAAAGGATATCATGATCAATCGTATCAAATGCTTTACTACGATCCAGTAAGTCCAACAGTGCATTTACATATAACAGCATCGAATTAACTGAATTTCTTTATCGCATAGTAACATTATGACACTTCATGAGGTGTTAATATGGTTCGAAAAAATTAGCCGTTGAGTTACGAGACCATAATTTAAAGATCGGAATAGAGCTAAGCCCGGTTCTTTCAGAGCCAGAGTATGAAGCACAAATAGTCCGATCTTAAGAAATTCGTATATTTAAGAAACATTGAGATAATTTAGCGTGAAACATAAACTAGGTCGTACGTGTACAGTATAACAAATATTGACTTTAAACAACGAAAATGTTAAGAGAAACGGCTGGCAGAGAAAAGGAGGAAATAGAATAGAGTAAGAGTATTTTAGTTCCATGGAGGTGAAATATGCATGCAGCTAGGTAGTGAAATACAGAGGGAAAGAGAGAGAGAGAGAGAGAGCGAGAGTGAAAGAGAAAGTGAGAGAGAGAGAGAGAGAGAGAGAGGGAGATAGAGAGCGACAGAGAGAGAGAGAGAGCGAGAGAGAGAAATCAGACCTTTAACGATAGGCTTGGCGATGATATTATACGCAGAGTCTTGCGTGGTCTTTGAGTTAAACACCTTGTCAAAGGCATACACCTTTCCCTACATATGAACAATTAAGTTAAAAGATCGTTACTTTTATTATTTCTAAATCGAATAATTGAATAATTCTGAATTCCATTTATGCCTCCCGTAGCAGTAACTAAATTTTTAGAGCATTTTCTATGATATTAATTATAAATTAAAATTTCTAAAAATACTACATGTCATTGAATATAAATTTAAACTAAACGCGATTTATTCTTATACTTATTTATTCTTATTTTTTCTCTTCAGCACGTGTTTTTTTCAGATCGTTTGGGGTGAATCGATTTGTAGTGATATGTGATGGGGGGACGTCCCTGACATCATCCTTGTATGAGGAAACGGACGTTAAACCTTTATTATTATTATACTTCACGTAACAATTTTGTCAGCGACGTGCACTGTATTCAAAGCACTGCAATTCATTCTTTGTTTCTGGTCTTACAACAAAACAAAATTTTTTTGATTGGCAATCTATGGCTACTGTTGAGCTACGTGTTTCTTTTAGCCACCACTTTGGGGAAGAGGGGAGTAAGCTCAGAAGAGGCACCATAGGGTACCATCACGCAGAGGCGGATCCAGGAATTTTTTAAGGGGAGGGCCCGAAAATTTTTTTGGAGAGTGTACACATAGTTTGCTTACGCCACGCCTTCTTCGGGACATGTGACGTAACCAGAAAAATGTTGTGTGGGGGGCTCAAAACTTTTCAGCATACTGCGTTCGGCTCATAAATTGAGTGTATCCCCGTATCTTACC